>JAHNEJ010002039.1:0-112572 GCA_022559845.1 Amorphophallus konjac
AAGTGTAGGGAAGAAGGAACGCACAAGAGGACAAACAAGCATCAGAAAATCAAATCACTCCATTCATAATTCTACATAAGCTGTCAAAAACATCATAAACATAAAGAGGTGACGGGTCCACTAGCCCGCCAATCCTCACCATCACTCATCTCTCCGGGCACTCTCCTCCTCTCCCCCGAGGTGAGGGTCCCTCAGAAGCCTCCAGGATCCCCGTGCAGTAGCACCTGCCTCGCCTCTGGGCGCCTGCTCCGCAGCAGTGACTCGCTGCTCCTCCCCTGGCGTGGCGAAGAAGCCACTGGCGGCAAAGCGACCGGACTGGCGGAGGCGCTCCCCGAACTCTCGCGCTCTCTCGTAGCGCGTCTCCATCCCTCCTAGCCTCTGCACGACGGCCTGAAGGCCCAGCTGGAGCTCCCTCACTTGGGCCTCCAAGGCCCTCCTCTCGGTCAGATCCCGCTGTCGCTCGGACCTTCTCTCGGATTTTTCTCTCTCTGCCTCTCTCCTCATCATCTGCAGAAGAACCCTTAACTCCAGGATGTCTGGAGAAGGTCTCTCCTCACCACGATGCCGCAGCTCCGCTACAGTCGCCACCCAGGCGTCACGCTCCTCTTCCGCCCGGGTCGCACGGGCCACCGCACCGGCAAGTTGCTCCCGGAGGGAAGCAATCTCGAGAAAAGGGGCCGAGGAGCTAGAAGATCCGCCAGCCGCTCCCACCGTCACTGTCTGCTGGGCACGCTGGAACAAAATAAACAACGGCCGTCAGTGAAACTCCAAAATCTGAAGTTAAAAGGGCGGCACGTAACTTACCAGGAGCGACAGCTCATGTTGAGCGACGGCCAGTTGCCGCCTAGTCTCTGACAGCTGGGCGCGCGAGCCGCCGATGCCACGCGTGTCCCCAGCTTGGGGAAGCCCCGCGTAACTCTCTCTCTGCCGCCGCAGGAAGTCGGCACTGTCCTGCACCAGTACACCCCCTTGCTGTCTAGGGAGACGTACGGGCCAGTCCTCGAGCCTTACCTTGTCGCGACTCTCCTTCCTGACGCGGCTCGGCTCGTCCGCACTCGCCCACTCATCGGCCAGGCCCAGGGTCCTTGCCATGTCCTGCACCAAGAAAGGGGTCCCATATCAGTCAAAAGGAACGCGTCCCCTGTCTAGGACGCGTCCATCATTTGAGTGCAACACTCTCTGAACCCTTTCCTCCTCGCCCGGCTCGCTTCAAAACCCAAAATGAATTAAAAGAGGAAGAGATCGGAGGACCTACCGGACCGTGTTCACCTCCTCCCACGCCATCGGGCCCCTCGGGTCCCTCGGGGGCCTGAAGCGGCCCTTCCTCCTCCATGGACGCCGTTCCGTGCTCGGGCGCGTCCCTCCTTGGGCGAGGAGTTCCTCGTCCCTCTCCACCTTCGCTACGGTCGGGCCCACCGAACTCCATCGATCAAAAGAGGAGGAAGACGAAAAAGGGGCAAGCGCGTTTCGGCGGAAGGCGGGCTCGTTTGCGGGTAAGGCACGGGAGAAGAAAGGACCACCCGTCGCTTTAAATTTAAAATCAAGGATTAAGACGCGTCCTCGCGCCTGGACGCGCCCAAAAGGGGGGAAAGGAAACAAAATCCCCCCGTGCAAAACATAGTTCCCCGCTGCTCAGGGTAAGGTCTCGCGAAGCGTGCCTCAAGGGACAACTCAGTGCAAAAAAAGAAAGTGTGGGAGAGAGAAAAGTACACACAACACAAAAAAGCCATTTCCATTTCATATAATAGCCGAAAGTACATCATACAGTGAGAAGGGTGACGTACAAGCAACTCTCTAACTCTCACCGTCACCCTCCTGGTCATCTCCTTCCTCCCTCCTCTGACGGAGATCCCTAGGGGGCCTCCGCGACCTCTGTGAACCCTGAGAAGCCGTGCTCGCCTCGCCCTGCGGTGGCACTCCAGCCTCGAAGGCGCGACGACGCTCCTCGGCCGAAGAAACCAGGTAGCTGCCCATGGAAAAAGAACCAGACTGACGAAGTCGCGCCCCGCGTTCCTTCGCCCTCTGGTACCGCTCCTCGCTCTCTCGAAGCCTCCCCTCCGCCGTGCCAAGACTCAATCGGAGCTCCAGCAGCTGGGCCTCTAGAGCCCTCCTCTCGGTCTGATCCCGCTGTCGCTCCTCCCTCTCTCTCTCCCTATCCCTCTCCCTCTCTCTCTCCACGCTCTCCCTATCCCTCTCCCTCTCCTCTCTCTCCCTCATCGCCTCTCTCCTCGACAGCTCGAGGGTGATCCGCAGATCCACTACGTCGCGAGGAAGCTCCTCAGCCTCCCGTCGCCGCTCCTCCTCTAGCTCCGCAATCCGGGCGTCATGCTCTGCCACCCGGGCATCGCGTTCCTGCTCAGCACGAACAGCACGCGCCAGGGCCTCTCGGATCTCGGCCACCTGTCAAGGCACGCATGCACCGTAAGAGAACAGTGATAGAAGGAAAGTAGCTAGAAAAGGGTCGCGGCCAAGCAAGCACTCACTCGAGCCTCGCGGTCACGCTCGGCCTCCTCAGCCCGAGCCACCGCGTACGCCAGCTGCTCCTGGAGGGCAGAAACCTCCGGAGGAGGGCCCCGCGAACTGGAACCCGCTCCACCAGCCATCGCGGCTGCCGCTGTCTGGTGGGCCCGCTGAAACACGGGGCAAACGTCAGTCAAAGGCTAAGCATCAAAAATCCAGGTCACAAAAAAATGCATTGCATAAACTCACCAGGATCTCCAACTCCTGTCGGATGGCCACCAACTGTCGCCTGGCGTCCGCCAACTGGGCCCGCAGGTCGGCAATCATGGTATCACGAGCATCCTGCATTACACATAAGTTAGTATCCCATGCATATACATATAGAAAGGTGGAGCAGTTTCATTTCACTTACCCCTGCCATACCACCCAAGGAGAGGCGGTCCCCGTACGTAGCTCGGTACCGTCTCATGTAGTCTGTGCTATCCTGTACGTGGGACACTACTGGGACCCCGCCCTGCTGCCAGTCCTGGTACTGTGCTGGGAAGCGCGTGCGCCAGTCCACGATCTTCGCCTTCCCCTTGGTCTTCCGCCCAATGCGGGCCGGCGCATCTACGTCTACCCACTCCTGGGCCAGCCCCAACGTCCTCATGACCAGTCTAAGCCGCAGCGGCTCAATCTCGTTCAGGCAATGGACCCACACGTCCCGCCTGAAGCGAGGAAGACCCGCTACAACCCAGGGCTGGCCAGCATCGCCCATGCCCAAGTAGGGCCTCCACACCACCTGCATCACCATACATACATCATGTTAGTTACCATTCAGTCACATGCATAAACACAAAAAAATCATACGCATCATACCATGGCCTCGGGATACTCGCTCAGCTCCCGACGAAGTGACGCCAGCTGGTAGCCGTGGGGTGCTGCAACCACGACCGGCCTCCACTGCCGCGCCAGAGGCACGGCCCTCCTGTTCCCATGCCTAGCCCTCCCCATCGGGAAATAGTAATAGCTCCACACCTGCATCCATCATACATCATTAGTACAATAATTGCATATTTAACTGTGGAATGCATAAATAAAATGTTTACCTGGAGGAAAGGTGCGAAGCCGCTGACTGTCGTCTCCTTCTCCGAAGTCTGGGAGAGATCGGCAATCAGATGGGCAAGCAGAGCCGCTCCCCACGCATAGTGCCCCACTCTGTCCAGATCCGCCAAGATCCCGAGGAAACGGCAGTGGATGCCATCCCCCTTCGTCCCCAGCAGAAGGCGGCCCAGGAAGAAGAAAAGAAACCTCCGAAGGTCTAGATCCACCAGCTCCCTCTCGCTCGGATCCTGGGTGAAAGCTGCACGAGCATCCCCCTCCAGTCGAGCCAAGAACTCCGCTCCAGTCTCGCTAACCCGCTGACGCGGGTCGACGAATCCGAGCGCCTCCATGATCTCCACTCGACCGACTACCCTGCTGTCTCTATCAGTCACGCTCGTCTCTAACCACAGCAGGTCGAGGGCACTCTCTCGGTAGTCGGGGTAGGTGACCCCGCTGACTGCCTCTCCGTCAACTCGTAGCCCGGTGATCCGAGCCACGTCCTCCAGTGACGGCACCATGTGCCCCCAGGGCATCAGAAACGCCCGGCTCGGTGCGTGCCACCGCTCCCTCAGTGCCTGGATAAGAGGAAGGTCGAGCCGGAAAGGCTCGATCCTAAGGAAAGCTCCAAAGCCCATGGCATCCACACGCGCCCTCTGGAAATCCGGCAGCCCACGGTATGCTGCCACCACCAAGGACCAGCTGATCCGGCCCTTCATCACGCCCTGCAAACCACAAAACCAACAAAGAACACATCAGCATCATGAACAGTAATCAACAATAACACTGTATATACTATTTTATTTCATTTTTTTTAAAAAAAATACATATATATTTTTTTGGAGGCGTCCAAGCCCCTGGACGCCTCCTTCCTATTTTCTTTATTCCTTTTTCGAAAAAAAATCCAAAAACCAAAAATAAAAAAAAATATATATATAATATATATATTATTATGGAGGCGTCCAAGGCCTTGGACGCCTCCTTATTTTTTAAATTTATTTTATTATTTACGAAAATTAATAAATAAATAAATAAAAAGAAAAAGAAAAAGAAAACATGGAGGCGTCCAGGTCCCTGGACGCCTCCTTCTCTCACTACCCGCCTCTCTCTCACAGCCTCTCGCACACCCGTTTTAGCCTATTGAACCACAGAGTGAGGATTCCGAAGTACTTACCGGGTCGTGATCGTCATCTCCCGCGTCACCAGCATCCGCAGCAGCCTCCGCGGCCAGGAGAGGCACCTCCATCCCCTCCTCCGCAGCAATCTCCTCTGCTGCAGCCTCCTCGGCATCATCCCTCAACCTCCTCGCACGACGAGCCAGTCGTTTTCGCTTCCCTGGAACCTGGCTCGATCCTCCTCGCTCCATGGGGACTAAGAATAGGTCGTCTGGGTGACTGGGTCGTCAGATTGAACAGTAAATGAGCAAAAAGGGGGGGGGGCAGCCCTTAAATAGAAATTTCTTTTTTTGGGGCGTCCAGGCGCCTGGACGCCCCCATCATTTTTTTATTTCAAAATTTAAAAAAAAATTTGGGGCGTCTAGGCGCCTGGACGCCCCTAAAACAAAAAAATTAAATAAAATAAAAAATAATAGTTGGGGCGTCCAGGACCCTGGACGCCCCCAAAACAAAAAAATAAAATAAAAATAAAATAAAAATTAGGGGCGTCCAGACAGTTGGACGCCCCCAAAACAAAAATTATTTTAATAAAATAAAAAAATAATAGGGGCGTCCAGGCCCCTGGACGCCCCCCCATAATAAAAAATTTTCAAACAAAAAAATATATAATATATTTATATAAGAATATGTATATAATCCAAACAAAATAAAAAAAACACAAAGAAAAAGAAAAATCATAAAAAAAGATAATAATTAAGGGGACGGGGGTCCTAAACATCCAAATGCCAAATTTTATTCCATCAGAAAAGCAGAGTGAACTACATCAGGGGCTTAGGCGCTTTAGGCCTTAACTTCCCCAGTTCGGTTACATAAGCCCTCCACGACTCGCATTCTTCCACCACGTGCGCTAACGCCTTTCCCGCAACACTTGTCTTCCAGGGTGCTTTAATGGCCTTCGCTTCCTTCGCGTCCGCTTCAGTGCCCAACTCCCTCTTCTTCAAGGAACAATGCCAGTCGGTGGCGGGAACGAATGGCGTGGGATGCCAATCTGCAGGCAGCACCGATGCGCGTTGTAAAGAACAAACTCGGTCGCGCCGATCAGTTGAAGATCGACTTCGGGAGAAGGCCTCATGAGGAGATCAAGCGAAAGCAAACATGCCGGTGCGCAAGTGAAGAAGCCTTGTGTCACGGTGCGGAAGTGAGACCGCCAGTCTTCACGTTTCTTCAGCCACGGAACGCGGTTCACTACAGTACCACCAAAGCCTAACACGTCGGCTATGTGGTGAAGCGGGCTTTGTTGGAAGAGCTTCGAAACGGTTGGCATTCCCTCGCGGTGGTCGAATTTGAAATGCAAATCCAGCCAGCAATTCAAGACAAGTGCACAACCAAATGGAGGCTTACCCATGCTCGAGGCGGTAAGGCCGCTGTAAAGATAGGCAAGGACGGCGGGTCCCACCCTCTTTCCACGCCAGATCCCGCAGATAGCACTCAGCTGGTCTTCCTCCACTATGTTGTCGGTATAAGGAAACAAGAGAGCACCCGCCAGACAAATAGTGAACCCCTTCATGATTCCCTCCAAATAGTCATCGTCTGGTGACCCTCTCAGGGCGTCCATGACCCACTCCGCGAGCTTTTGGAGATCGATCCCCTTCTGAGTACGGACCTTTCTAGCTGCGTCGGGCGGCATGAAGCTTCCAAGGATGCTTTCAGAAGTATCCCGTGTCAGCATCCGCATAGCCTTCACCTTCCCGTCACTCTTGAATTTCTTCAAACCAAGCAGAAGTTCCACCTCCTCGAGGAGGATGGTCACCTCGAAGGTTGGGAAGATAAAAGTGTGGGTCTGGGGATGCCAGACCTCCACTAGCGCGCCCATAGCCGCCCAGTCCATACGAATCTTCTCGTAATGCTTGGCGTGAATAAGGAGCCCCTGCAGATGCCACTTCGAGAGTATGGCCCTCATGCCAATGGAGATATTGGAAGTCAGCTTTGAAAGCCATGGCAGCTTGGAAAACTTCCTCGGGCCTGGGAAGAGTGGATATGGCTGGGAGAGGAAAGAAGAAGAAATGAAGGAAGTAAGAAGAAGGTTCACGTGCAGAAATTTGAAAAGAGTCGGCTTACCATATGCGACATGATCGTCCCACTCAGATGACCCTCGAGGTCGGAGAGTCGCCTGATCTCGCTGCTAGGTCTGCTCCTCTTCATAACGCGGGAAGACTCTCCTTCCATCCTGAAAATCTCTAGATTCTCCTCTCCTTCCTCTCCTGAGCTTCCAAAACCCACCTTGGTGCATTTGAATGAACTAGCCTAAGGGGAGTTCTTATAGGAAGGGAAGGTCGCTACAGGACAGAACATGTCACATCAGTGGTCATTGTCAAGATTTTGTCTGGATCTCCTTTGAACTGTGGTGCGATTCTGCTATGATTCTGCTACTTTTGATGTTGCTAACCTTTGCTGGCCTGTGCAGGTTTTACTAACGGACGTCTTTGTCCTATCTCCTGTCCCACCTTTCATTGGTTGGTCCCACCTTGTCATGCATCGTAGTATATGATACTTACGCTACTAGAACATGTCAAGGACCTTGCGGCTTGAACGAATCTGGGATCTGAATTCCCCTTCAACAAAAATGATGATGATCCCGGAGGAATTTGGGTTGTACGGATAGGCCGTAAACTTGTGATAGAATGGGGACGACGGTTCCATTCAGTGAGTTGGTGCGCGGATAAACGAGCCCCAGCCCAGTATCAGCTCACCGGGTCGGTATCCTGACCCGTTCTTCACAAGTTGACAATATTATCCTTGGCTATTTTCTATTTTTGTTTGTTTTAAATTTTTCTTTGAACCCAGCATGCATTCATATAGGACTTTGATTTATTGCGGAGGATCATTCAAGTGATTCGATTGTGAAAGCCGTTGTGCTCCAATTCCCACAAATATGAGATATTCCACTCCGAATGAAATACTGAGTTTCCTTGAGACAGCCCTACACTGCTCTTCCAAAGGAGACCCTTGTTTGGACAGACCCTCAGATATTCCTTTACCTTTTTTTGACCCACCTTGGCCGCAGCACTTCCACATTGGCTGGTAACCGCTCCCCAAAGGTGAAACCTCCGGTTTATGACCCAGGTACTTCCACACCGAGAAGTTGGTCTCCTTTTGTTTCGTGCCTGAGTGCACATCTCACCCTCCCTTATTTGATCACCGTCCAAGCAATCGTCAATATTTGAAAGACCTCCTTCAAGGTCGCCTCATTAAAACTTCAGGAAAGATTCCAAACAGTAACGTCACAAGCGTGTCTCATCACACCTTGGCATCAACTTATCAGTCCGCTCCCACTCCATTTCACTCCACTTCGATACCATTCCACTACGTATCGCTCCCTTGCAAAGCAGACGCCAAGGCGGGGCAGCTGTAGACACGCCATTCCAGACGTCTCCTGAGAAAGTCTCATATTACTATACAACGTCCCGCGACGGCTTACGCGTTTTGAATCACTTGAGTGCTTCCTTTTCTTGAGTCTTCTTCCGCCCTTTTCGGCATCCGGAATCGTCCCGTCACGGCATTCGGACGGCATCAACACCAGTCGAACGCATCAGGAGGTTCCGGAACCAAGAAGGATAGCTTCCGGGCGGCCACCGACGCCCGATCCAAGGACCCGGGTGGGTCTTAATGGGGGCGTCCAGGCCCATGGACGCCCCCATAATTTTAATTTGTTTTATTCTTTTCTCAGGGCCCCAACACCAAATATAAAAATATAAAAAAAAAATATATTTATGGAGGCGTCCAGGACCCTGGACGCCTCCATAAAAACAAAAATAAAAATAAGTGTAAAATGCCAGTTGGCATACAAAAACAAAAAAAATAAATAAAATTATATATATATTAATGGAGGCGTCCAGACCCCTGGACGCCTCCATAAAAATAAATAAAAAAATAAAAATGCCAGCCTTGGCATAAAAGACAAAAGAAAAAATAAAAAATAATAAACTTTTGGAGGCGTCCAGGCCCCTGGACGCCTCCATCAACTCACTCACGGGCGCCGGCCACCGAACGACGGTTCGTCGTGTGTGAAAAAAGCCAAATTTAGAGACGTCCAGCTGACTGGACGCGCCCATTTCTGAATCACGAGGCGCCGCTCACAAAACCACGCGTTGTGCCAAACCGCGTGCGGCCGTCGTCGGTTTTCGGTGGACCTGTTAGAGGCGTCCGGGACCCTGGACGCCCCCATAAAAGTATTCTAAAAAAATCAATAAAAATAGAATAAAATATTATTTCGGCCCTGATGGAGGTGTCCAGGGTCCTGGACGCCTCCACCTTCCGGAGCTCTATAAATAGAGGCCCACCCCCTCAGTTCTGGGGAGCTAAGCAGTGATCCGATAGGCTGCCGCAGCCCAGAGGCTACGGAGTCATTTTTCTAACCCGTGGGGTCTTTTGTAGGTGGAGGTTCTGCCGGCTTCTCGGGTGCCTACGCTCGCGAGAGGAAGGTCGTCTTCATCCGCCGCGCTTCCCCGTCGTCCCCACGCTGCCGGAGCTCCGCCGGATTTCACCCTCGGCTCATCCAATAAGCTTTTTCTTCCCCTTTTTCTCCATAGTTCTTTACATTCATCATATTGCATCCTCTATCCCCCTTCACAAGGGCGCCTCTTCTCTTATACTTCTTGCATCCATCATCTCATTTTCCTCCTACTCGAGTCCGAGAGGGGTTTAAAAAATAACACCAACCAGGTGTGTGTCTTGCCATCATTTCGTTATTTTTACCGCGAGGATTTGAATACTACACCTCCATCTTTCTAATCCACTTGTCATTTATTTATCGTTGTTTTGCAAGGGTACCCGAGGAAAGCCCTCTCCGTCGGCCGGCCGGAAGGAGAGGAAGAAGCAACCCGCCATGTCCCGCTCTTGAGGTAGGCGCGATCACTTTCTTATTTTGGGGTCTTTCGGCCCCTGGCGATCACATCTTTTCATCGAGGCCGCGGCGAGTCACTTCCCCAATGGCCGTTTAAATTTCTGTTTCCTATATTCTCTTTATATTTTGTTAAATTCTGCTTATATCATCGAGGCCGCGGCGAGTCACTTCCCCAATGGCCGTTTAAATTTTCGTTCCTATATTCTTTCTATATTATATTATATTTTGCTCATATCATCGAGGCCGCGGCGAGTCACTTCCCCAATGGCCGTTTAAATTTCCGTTCTTATATTCTCTCTATAATCTGTTATATTCTGCTCATATCATCGAGGCCGCGGCGAGTCACTTCCCCAATGGCCGTTTAAATCTCTGTTCTTATATTCTCTTTTATATTCTGCTATATTCTGCTCATATTCTCGAGGCCGCGGCGAGTCACTTCCCCAATGGCCGTTTCAATTCTTGTTATTTAATTTCTGCACCATTCCCGTCCCCCCGAGGTCGCGGCGAGTCACTTCCCGCTATGGCCGTTTGAACCCCATATCTTGCTATATTATACTTGTCCCGCTCGCCCCGCCGGAGCAATCTCCCGTGGTGGCCCCTTCTCTCTCTTCTCTCATCTCTGTGTTGCAGCAAACAGCAAAACAAACAAAAAAAAGAGGAGCCCGCGCGCTCTCCGCATCCTCTTCCCCGCACCATCGAACTCCGAACCGCGTGACGTCGCTCACAGTCCCCATTACGGGACTACCCCACATGACTGACCGGGCAGCCAGAATGGTCAGGAAGCAGAAGATTCCTCCCTACCAGCCCTCCAGCCCGAAGGAAATGTTTGAAAAAATGTGGAATCCACCAAACCTGGATCGACGGTTGCTGAAAGTCACCAAGCACCCCGGTCTGGGCTTTTCACTAGAAAATTACTACGAGACTGATGTCATATCGGTCTCAACATGGCTCGGCAACGATCCCATAGAAGCTACAGATTCGCGGAAAGCCTGTCAAGACGCACATCCTGCGCCCCCAGTTCAGGAGGCACAAGACGAGGAGATCTTCCTTTGGAAACCTCCCCGCCGCCGTTGCATAGAGAAGACCCCCTCCTTCTCCGAAGTGTCGACCTCGAAAGGGCACACCGGCGAAACACCTTCGCCCCGGCCGGCCGGCGAAGCAAGGAGCAGCAGCATGGGCCATGCTCCGAATTCCCCTCGATACGACCCCGTCATGTACGCCTTGTACCACAGGCAGCAACGGGAGATCGAGATGCTGAAGAGGCGGCTAGCTGAGTTAACCTCGCTAGTCGCCGACCTGATCCAGGGCTCCCTCCCCCCATGGGGTGGCCGGATGCCTCGGCCCCGAGGCGCCAGTCCCAGCACCCCCGCTTTGTCAAGGCAGGAAATGAGAGACATGGCAAGCTCGCTGACCGAGCGGCCGACCAGGCAAGGGCTGACACTCCAAGAGAAGCTATAGAAGCCTTATTCCTTTCCGAGAGAGAAGACCCGGGGCATCTTCGACTGGGCATGCCACTACGGCAAAGTCTCCCTTCCACGGTCCAAGAGGCCGCAAGACACCCGAAGAAGCGGGGACCCGCTATTTTGCCCTTACCACCAGATGCTGGGCCACGCCATTGAAGACTGCTATGTCTTCAAAGACATTGCCCAAGACCTCATTGACAGGGACGAGCTCAGGATGGGGGATTATGTGATAGCCCCGCCACGCCCCCATGTGGCGGACAGCCCCAGAGCGGGAGCCTACACCGTGTCCATCCACTACCAGGCCCCTGAAGATGCGGCTGCCCCGGCCCCCGTCCAAGCTATCTACGATGAGTACATAGAAGACCCCGGGGTGGCCCTGTGCCTTTCTGCACCAGTGGACCTCATAGACCCGGCGGCTGCGGTCCAAGAGGACTGCACGGCAAATCCAGCCACCACACCCAGCCAGGAGGAGCAAGAAGACGAGGATGCCATCCCCGAGCCCGAAGATAATGAAGGCCAAGACTTCGTCGATTTGTCGCCAGCCCCGCCGGAAATTGAAAATGGCGGCCGGGCCACAGTCGACGAATTGATTGAGATCAACCTCGGCACAGAAGGTGACCCCAGGCCGACCTTTCTAAGTGCTCTCATCCCCCCTCGTGAGAGAGAACAATACATGAAGCTGCTACAAGAGTTCCGGGATTGCTTTGCCTGGAACTATAAAGAAATGCCCGGACTCAGCCCCGAGGTGACTCAACACATCCTGTCCCTTGATCCCAAGGTGGAGCCAGTGAAGCAGTCTCCCCGGCGCATGAGGCCAGAGTTAACCAGCCAGATCTGCAAGGAGGTCGACAAGCTCATAGATGTCGGCTTCGTGGCGGAAAACCAATACACCACATGGTTGGCCAACATTGTACTAGTGAAGAAGAAGAATGGACAGATCAGGATTTGCGTGGATTTCCGCGACCTGAATAAAGCCTGCCCAAAAGACGACTTCCCGGTGCCTATCACCAAAGTGATGATCGATGCAACTACTGGCCACGAGGCCTTGTCCTTTATGGATGGGTCGTCCGGCTATAACCAAATCTGGATAGCCGACCACGACCGGATTCACACCGCCTTTAGGTCACCTAAAGGGATATTTCACTACAAGAGGATGCCCTTCGGCCTCAAGAATGCTGGTGCCACATATCAGCGGGCGATGACCAAGATCTTCGACGAGCTGCTATACAGCAAGGTCGAATGCTACATCGACGACCTGGTCGTCAAGACTAAAAAGAGGGATGAGCATCTGAATGACCTCAGGGTCGTCTTCCAAAGGCTCCGTCTGTACGGGCTGAAAATGAATCCCATGAAGTGCGCCTTTGGCGTGTCCAGTGGAAAGTTCCTCGGCTTCATCGTCCGACACAGAGGGATCGAGATCGACCCCTTTAAGATAAAAGCTATCCAGGAGCTGCCCCCTCCGAAGAATCTGGGAGAGCTGAGATCCCTACAGGGGCGTCTAGCTTACATCCGCAGGTTCATTTCCAACCTGTCGGGGCGCTGCCAGCCATTCCACAGACTAATGATGAAGAATGCACCTTTCAGCTGGGGTCATGAATGCCAGCACGCGTTTGACCAGTTAAAGGAGTATCTGGAGACCCCGCCTATCCTGGGGGCACCTGTCAAAGGCAGACCGCTGATTCTATACATAGCGGCCACCGAATACTCACTGGGGGCAATGCTCGCCCAAAACAATGATGAGGGAAAAGTGCAGGCTCTCTACTACCTCAGTCGAAGATTGGTGGGTGCAGAAGCTAAGTACACCCCGATTGAGAAGATCTGCCTTGCCCTGGTCTTTGCAGTCAAGAAGATGAGGCACTATATGCTGTCCCATGAAGTCAGCTTGATATCCAGGGCCGACCCCATTAAGCACATCCTTTTTCAGCCCGTCCCAAAGGGGCGCCTTGGCAAGTGGGCCGTGCTACTCATGGAGTTCGATATCACCTACGTGCCGCAAAGGGCCGTTAAGGGACAAGCCGTCGCGGATTTCTTCGCAGCACATCCCGTGCCCGAAGACTCCCCGTTGGCCACCGAGCTACCTGAAGATGAAACACTAGAGGTAGACCAAATACAACAAGCCATCTGGTAGCTTTACTTTGATGGAGCCTCAAGGACAGAAGCGACCCCGTCCGGGCGCACCAAGGTACGAGCCGGAGCAGGCATCGTCCTCAAGTCGCCGGACGGAGAGGTGATGCACACTTCCTGCTGCATCAGCAAACCCTGCACCAATAATGAAGCAGAGTATGAAGCCCTGATCATCGGCCTCCAGGTCGCCCTCCAAATGGAGATCAAAATGCTCCAGGTGTTCGGCGATTCGCTGCTGGTCGTCAAGCAAGTCCAGGGGCAGTTTGATGTCCGAAAACCTGAGCTGCTCCCGTATCACACTAAAGCAAAAGGGCTCATGGAGCGGTTCTACCTCTCGAGATAGGCCATGTCGCCAGAGGGGAGAACGCACAAGCCGACGCATTGGCAAAATTGGCAAGCTCACTGGCGGTGCCCCCAGATGGATATCTCCATATCCAAGTAATAAACCAACGCCAGATGCCCAGCATGATAGAAGAAGAGCCGGAAGAAGAGGACCTACAGGTCGCTACAGCAGAAGCCGTCAGCCTGCCTGACTGGAGGGACCCCCTAATGCAGTGGTTCAGGCACCAGCAACTACCCGACCGAAGAGAAGAAAAGATCAAGCTGGTCAGAACCAAGGACTCCTATGAGCTCCGAAGCGGAATATTATTCCGGATTGTGGCCGATGCCAAACGGAAGCTACTCCTCCGATGCTTGTCCATTGAAGAAGCTTGGAGGGTTATGAAGGAGGTCCATGCCGGCATAGCTGGCGCACACCAGGCGGGGCCGAAAATGAAAATTGAAATCAAGAAACTTGGCTATTATTGGCCTGCAATGTTCAACGACTGTTGCGAGTATGCTAAGTCGTGTCAGAGATGTCAGGAGCATGCCACCATTCCCAGAAGACCTCCTGCACCACTACACCCAACAGTGCCCAGTTGGCCGTTCGCCCAATGGGGAACGGACGTCGTGGGCCCCTTGCCCGCGTCTTCCACAGGTTGCAAATACATTCTGGCGGCGACCGACTACTTCTCCCGCTGGGCCGAGGCTGTTGCCTTACGGGAGGTCACCGGAGAAATCGTGGCCAGGTTTTTCCTCCGCAACATCATATTCCGGTTCGGCGTGCCCGACCGAATTGTATCAGACAATGGCAGCCACTTTCGCAACCAGAAAGTCTACCGACTAGCAGAAAAATACAAAATTGATTGGAGGACCTCAACTCCTTACAATCCACAAGCTAATGGGCTGGCCGAAGCTTTCAGTAAGACACTCTGCACTCTCCTGGCCAAGACTGTTAGCCCTAACAAAAGGGACTGGGAAGGAAGAATGTATGAAGCACTTTGGGCGTACCGAACCGTATACAAGACCCCAACGGGCTGCTCGCCCTTCTCTCTCGTATATGGCTCGGAAGAAATCATCCCCGTCGAACTGGAGATACCGTCCCTCAGGGTCGCCATTTGGCATGGGCTTGTCCCCGAAGGGCAGACCAACACCGAGCAAAGGCTCGATGAACTCTCCAGTCTGGAAGGAAAGCGGCTTCAAGCCTAACAGAATATCCAGGTCTATCAGGCCCGGATTGCACGCGCCTTTGACAAGCTCGTCAAGGAACGCGAATTCAAGAAGGGTGACCTTGTCATGGTCAAGAGAAGAGATCTCATGGCGGCCAACCCCAAAGGTAAGCTAAACGAGAACTGGCTCGGACCCTACGTAGTCCAGAAAGTCTACGAAGGCGGAGCCTATGTAATTGTCAACCACCGCGGGGAGGTTCAATTCCCGCCTCTTAATGGAAGGCAATTGAGGCTGTACCACGCCCCAGCGCCCCCATTCAGGTAATAATATTACTCTTCGCCCCATTTTGGGGCGGATTTGCGTGATTAATGTCCGAATGATTTGACCACCAGCCGGGTTCCCGAAAAAGGGAAGAAAGGAATAGAAAGAGAAAGAAAGAAGAAGCAAAAAAAAAGAGAAAGACAAAAAAAAAGAAGAAGCAAAAAAAATGGAAAGAGGAAGAGAGAAGAAGCAAAAAAAAAGAAGGAAAGAAAAAATGGAAAGAGAAAGAAGGAAGAAGCAAAAAAAAAAAGAAGAGAAAAAAAAAGAGAAAAAAAAAAGAGAAGCCAGAAAGGGGGAACGCCCCCCATTTCCAGTCACCGCCCCGCATCAGCGGGGGTACCAAAATTGATTTAAAAAGAAAGAAACAAACTCTTCTCTCCGTCCTTCCCGAGCGGTGAGTACCCCTTTGGCTCGGACCTCCCGTCCGGGTCATTGACTAAACAAACTCTTCTCTCCGTCCTTCCCGGGCGGTGAGTACCCCTTTGGCTCGGACCTCACGTCCGGGTCATTGACTAAACAAACTCTTCTCTCCATCCTCCCCGGGCGGCGAGCACCCCTTTGGCTCGGACCTCACGTCCGGGTCATTGACTAGACAAACTCTTCTCTCTGCCCCCCCCCCCCCCCGGGACGGCGAGCACCCCTTTGGCTCGGACCTCACGTCCGGGTCATTGACTAGACAAACTCTTCTCTCCGTCCTTCCCGGGCGGTGAGTACCCATTTGGCTCGGACCTCACGTCCGGGTCATTGACTAGACAAACTCTTCTCTCCGTCCTTCCCGGGCGGTGAGTACCCCTTTGGCTCGGACCTCACGTCCGGGTCATTAACTAGACAAACTCTTCTCTCCGTCCTTCCCGGGCGGTGAGTACCCCTTTGGCTCGGACCTCACGTCCGGGTCATTGACTAGACGAACTCTTCTCTCCATCCTCCCCGGGGGGCGAGCACCCCTTTGGATCAGACCTCCCGTCTAAGTCACTGACTAAACAGACCTTTCTATCCGCCACCTCTGAACGGCAAAAGGGGTCTCTGGCCAACTACCCCTCACTCGAGACCAGCACGCGCTTCCAATATTGCGGCAAAACCAGGGAGTTGCCCGTTTGGTATGGTGGAGTGGTCCCCTCGTCCTCCCCCTGGGAAGGCGAGCACTCTCCTGTACCCTGACATGGGTCCCTGCCTGGTCCTTCCAAAGTGAATCCCCGCAAAGACTCATACCCTGCCAATGGGTCCCTACACGAAAAGGGGGGAAAGATACAAGAGCGAGGGAAGAGGAAGGAGAAAACAATATGCACGGAAGAGAAAGAGGGGTGGGAAAGCTCCCTCCGGGATAAATGCATACACCAGGAACGCGTGAAATCATAAATGCTTTGCTCTATTCAAAAGAGGATCAAACTACATGTGCTGCGGGGCATACCCCTGTGTTACATTCAAAAAAAAAGAAAGAGAAATTAAGGGATGCAACGCTTAGTCGATGTCCCTGAAGATGTCCTCGAGGGGGAGGATCCCGACACAAGGGAAGTTCGTCATATCGCGCAGTCGGCCCCTCAATCCCTCAAGACGGGCGAGCTCCGCTTCGACGGACGCCATTTCAACGTCGGCGACGGCAAGAGCTTCCCTCTCCTCTGCCACCGCCCCTTCCGCCTCGGCGAGGCCAAGTTTAGCCGCAGCGAGATAGCCCTCCAGCTTCTCGATCCGGTTCTTGAAGGAACGAACGCTGCCTTCGCCTTCCTCTAGGGCCTTTCCGTGGCGTTCTCTACTGTCGCGTCGGGCCTTTAGGGTCTGCAGATATTCGTCTGCCTGAGCATCAAGGGCGGCGCGTTCGTCAGGAGCCTGGGTCTCCAGGAACTCGCGGCGCTTGACATACTTCAGCAACAGCAGAACCCGCCGTGACCAT
The DNA here is from genome assembly GCA_022559845.1 of Amorphophallus konjac. Classification (NCBI taxonomy): domain Eukaryota; kingdom Viridiplantae; phylum Streptophyta; class Magnoliopsida; order Alismatales; family Araceae; genus Amorphophallus; species Amorphophallus konjac. The sequence continues at coordinate 16,843 of JAHNEJ010002039.1, forward strand.
TCTCCCAGCGGGCAGCTGAGCACTTGCAACGCCCCGGTCAATTGCACCACTATAGTATGCACCTCCCTATATGACAGAGAAGGGTCGGCGAGGAGCATGGTCCGTAGAGTGATCAGCATTTGGCGTACTGGAGTTTCTGATGACATATGGCTGACTGAGGGCGCTACCGGAGGAGTGAATTCCACGGTGCTGTCCACCTCTGCCCATAGGTCGGTATCTGCCACCACTGAAGATGAAGGAAGGGCGAGGGTCAAGTCGCCCGGCCGGCCTAGCTCGACGAGAGACTCTTGGCCAACCACTGCCTGGGGAACGGACGAGACCATTGCCGAAGCCTCCGGCGCCCCCATCGTTTGGATTTCCCCTGCCCCCTTTGCCTCCGTCTGGCCCGACCCTGCCACTGCTCCAAGGGGCAGGGGTGCAGGGGCCGTCACCTCGGCTAGAGGAGGAGCTTCGAGTAAGAACAGGCCCGAAGTCACCACCCATGAACTCCTCCCTCGCAGCTGAGATCCCTCCAGATGCGCACGGAGCCCCGCAAATATCTGCTGCAAGAGCGGGTCCTCCATCTGAGCCGGGAGTTTCGGGAAGGGCGGAAGCGGAACCACCAGCTGGGGTAAACGTCCAGCTTCCACGAGCGTAGCCAGTCTCTCTCTCTCCAAGCCCAAGACTGGAGCCGGCCCCTCCACCGCTATCGGGCCAATGCTCGGTCTCCGTTTGGCCACTGCCTTCCGGATACGACCAGGCGCCTTCCCCGATATCGGCATCGCCTGACCATGGGAATGGGAATCAGCTATTCGCCATCTAAAATAAACCATGCAAAAGGGAGACCGTGGAGCCCGCATACTCACCTCAGCCGCTGGGATGATGCTACCTTCAGGCGCGATCTCCCCCTCCTCCAGAGGCTCGCCCGCCGCTCTGGTAGTACCGGAGGGCTCCGCGGGCATTTCCTCTCGAAGGGCGTCGAGTAAAAGAGCCAATTTGCCCATGCCGACATCGACCCCTGTTGGGCGGTCGATCAACGCAGCCGGGGCAGCCTCCTCTGCGACCTCAAGTTCGGCCGGTTCTTGAAAATCCTAAAAAAAGGGGGGGGGGGATAAAGTCGTCAGTCAATCACAAAAAGGGAAGGGAGAGCCGGCCTAAACAAGCTCACACTCACGGCGGTCTTCCCCACAAGGCTCGGGGAGCCAGCAAGTAAGGGGGCCCCGAAGACCGGCTCGGGCGGCTCCGATGCCCCGGACACGCCCTCGTCAGGAGCTGCTTCGTCGGAAGAGTAGTTGTAATCTACCTCTTCCCCAGGCGGAGACTCGACCGCCGTCGGCTCTGCCTAGGCCGGCAGAGGAGCTTCCTCCTCAGAGTCTCTGTCCAGCACGTCCTCCCTTGGGCTAGGCGAGGCTTGTACTCCGATCTTCTTCCTCCTCACATATGTCAGCGTCATCAGGAGGTCGAGATCAGGCCACAATGACTTGGTGGCCGCCGCGGCAACGCCTGTCATGCAAAGGAAGATAAGCCATGCTGAATCTACTGGCCCCCAGGACACAAAAAAAAAAGGAGTTAACCGTATAGTCGAAAATATTTACCCCCTTCAGTTCCTGCGACACGAGATGACCCACGGGCTTCCTCAACAGGCAAACCCTTCTCGGGAGTCCCAGCCGTACCCTCGCCCGGGAGCAACACGGGCGCCGATTCCTCCGTGCTGCCCGTGAGATAGAAGCGCATCGTCGCCATGTGCAAATCCGAGGCCAACTCGGGAGGCCGGTCGACCGCAGACGACACGGGCGGCCGATGAATCTCACCAGCTTCGCGGCTCGGTTCGGTCTGCGTGGCTTCGAATTCCTCGAAGGACAAGACAGGGGCCACCGGCGAGGCTGCCGTCGGAGCCGGGGATGCCTCGGTCCGCTGCCGTTTTACCGTCTTTTGCCCGGCCACCTTGGCAGCAGCCAGTGCCTTCTTAACGGGCGACTGTGCCCGGGGCCTTCCCGTTGCCTGCGGCAAGGGAGCCGGAGCCGCCGCCGGGGTCGCCTCTGCCGAGACCGCAACTTCACCCATGTCAGGCGAGGGCACGGGCTCTCCCATAGAAGCTGAGACAAAAGAAGTATCCAGGTGTCAAGACTCCACTCCAAAATAAAAGGGGGGGGGGAGATTCAAGAGACACGCTAATGATCGGGAACACTGACCGGCAGGTTGACCTGGCTCGGGACGGGCAGCTTCGAATTCCTTGAAAGACGGGACTAGTGGTGCCAGAGGAACAGCCGTCGAAGCCTTAGCCGTTTCTGTCTTCCTCCGCTTTGTATCCCGCTGCTTAGCCGCCTTGGCGGCGTCCACCGCCTTCTTCACAGGCGATTTAGCCCGGGGCCTCTTCGCAGCCTTAGGCAAAGGAGCCGTGGTCGGGGCCAGCGGCGCGGCTTCAAAATACGCAGGCTTCTTCACCAGCCGGAGGAGGTTCCGGTACGTGGCCATCTGCGTGCTGTCGGGATGGTCTGCATAGAAAAGAGGGGAAAGAACGAACATGCATATACCATTAGTACCTAACTCACCGCGAAAGCCGCAGCGCTGAGGGACAAAACCGAAGAGCAAGAGGGAACTGAATACGATGAGGGCCAGTGTACAGCCGCAGCGTGATCGGCCAGTAGCTCAGGGATATCTCCTTGTCCCGACGTGCCGCCTCCCGGACTAGCCAACAAACGTCCTCAATAGTTTGACACCGGTCCGTGAGGTTGGCCAGATCCGCATGCTTCTTGGAAGAAAGGTGACAGAAAAGATTGAAGTGGTCCATGCCCCACCCATCAGCATAATAATAAGGGATGTGCAGGCGCTTGCCCAGGATGGAGGCCGTCACATCTTCAATCTTCATCCCATTCACCCGGAGGAGGATATATAGCCACGTGGTATCCTTGTAATTCTCGGGCTTCCTCTCCTCCCGCCTCACGAACGTGCGATACAGGCAGGCCAAGTCCCTCTCTGGGCGCCAGCTCTTGGCAGGAGTCCCCTCTTCCTCTATGGGGAATGGGTAGTTCATGAGCTCCAGACGGTCGCTCCCCACCCGGCACAAGTCCCGCAGCGTCTTCTCATAGTCATCTTTAGCCGCTGGGGGTAGCTCCACCTTCGGCGTCGGCCTCATGTCCCGGGCTTCCCGGCGAGCCATCAGATACGCTGCCACTTCCTTTTCCTGTCTGTTCTTGAGCCGAAGAAGATGGTCTGGCTCGATATCAAGCACTGGCACTGGCTGCCGGCCAAGGAATCTCCTTTCGGCGCCATCCCAATAATCGGTCTTGTGCAACCGATAGAAAGCCGTCCGGGCATTCCACCACTTTATGTAATCTTGGGTCACTCGGGGGACACGACCCGGGGCCGGTACTCTGAAAGAGGCGGAGTCCGCTCGGTGGAAGAAGTCCCACCAGCTTTTGGCGTGCTCGGCAACCAAACTTCCCCGGACATTCCGCGAGGGCAAGCCGAATTGCGCATGATAAGCAGGGATATGCTGATCATACCCGAAATTGCGACCGAACCGGAAAGGGTAATATGGCTCCAGCAACACATTCTCCCCCTTTCTGAATACCAGCACGCTCGGGCGAATTGACAGCGCCCAGTCTCGCAGTTCCGGCTCCAGTAGTGGGCGCACCACGTTCTCCTGGCTGATAGGATGAACGTACCTCTCCACCTGGTCATCCTTGCATTCCCTCTTATTATTCACGAGGGGGCTTGAGTGTGCGGCCAGCGTCCAGAAATGAATAGTATCGGCTGCATCCCGAGGAACCGTGGTCAACCGCCCCCGGATATCATACATCCGCATCGAGGTAGAAGCCGGCTCTGCACTCGCGAACTCCAGCATCCTCGGTATCAGCCCCCAATCCTGGAGAACTCGCGGGGCAAACTCCGGGAACAGCGAACAAACCCACGCGTTGAAGAAGTGCAGTGGGCACACATACCGGGCCTGCCTGGGAAACTGGTGCGTGCTGATATCCCCCAAGGCCTTGTAAATTAAGTAGAGGGCGGCCGGGCACAGAGAAAGCTTGATACCCCACGCCATCTGGCACGCCGGGTAGATGGCGTCCGGCCGGATAACTGTCTCGTCGCCGTACGGCATGGCAAATGAGCATAGCCAGTACGTGAGATAGGCGGCGCAGTGGGTCTGGGGATCCAAACCCATCGGGTTAGGCCCGCTTCGATGCCCTCTAGACGGGATCTTCACGTCAAGCTTAGGCTTTGCACGCTTCTTGGGAGCCACGGCAGTACCAACACAGGGGAATTCCTCGTACCGCTTCGGCCCGTCGAAAAAATACTCCAGCCACAGGGGCATGCGCACCCTCTTCCTGTCCCCACGGGCGGGCTGCTTCCCCTTGTGCGACAGCTGGTACAGCTCCCGGTACGCCTTCATCAGGTACCGGTATGAATACCCCAGAGAATAATAGCCGTCCCCGTTGGTCTCGTCTTTGATTAGGTCCGGGAGACATATTTCTTCATAAGGCTCCCCGTCAATGGGCAAGCCGCTCAGCTGGCTTAGGCTCCATAAATCCAGAGAAGTCTCGCCCTCCGCCGTGTAGAAGGTGTTAATCGCTGCGCTGAACACCTCTATCATGCCGCAACAGAGGCCCTTGGAAATGGGATAGCCATATCGGGAGGCGTATACGCTGTGATAAACGCCGACCCGGACCAGCAAAGGAGCATAGTTGAACAGCACATGCTCCGTGAACTCCACCGCCCTCTCCCGGAAGGTGTGGGCGTCCTGAAGCTTCAGCTCCCCGAACCAGCCCAGTGATAGATCATACTTAAATCTGATGGCCAAACAGTCCAAGATGAAGGGCTCTTCCCTGTAGCCCCACTTCAGGGGAGCCAAGAACAGGCCGAACCGAGGCGCCTCGTTGTGCACTTTCCCGACAGACAAGTCCCATCTGGCCGGAGTAAACTGAGGCGCCCGCACCAGCTTGTCTTCAGCCGGCAGTACCCCTTCGATCCCCAGGACCGGCTTCCATTCCCGGGCTTCTCCCACCAGGTACATCGGGATACTCCGGGGAACGCTGTACAACAGGCTATCCCGGGCCTGCAGTATAGCCTGTTCAGCCTTCTTCACGACCCGGAAGTCTCGCCCTTCCCGCGAGCGAAAATGCTTCAGAAATCGAACCAGGTGTCTGTCCTTCGGGAAGTCCTTTCTGTACTCCCCGGTGACCCGGTCAAATGTGAAGCCACTGTCAACTCAGGCAAGCCTCTGGAAGTCCATGGTCTCCCCGTCGGACTCAGATGACTCTGCCAAAGCGGCTATTTCTGCATGCTCCCGATCCAAGTCCTCTACATTTAACCAGGTAACTGCTGGTACCGGGCCCCGTGGGATAAGATCAGCACCAATAGCAGCAGCAGGAGCCGAGGAACCACTTGGGGCAGCCATTTATCTACAAAGATACACAAATAGAAGATCAGAATAAGCCACGTGCAAAAGGGAGTGAAAGACTGTAAAGGGGCTTTACTACAAGTCAAGTGAACAAAATATTGCCAATCTCGGACGAAATTTCGGCAGAGTTTCCCCTAGGCCAGAGGCGTAAGGGAAAACACGGGTGCGCGTCCACAAGGAGTGACAGCCCCAACAAAACATGGTGGGCCCCGAGAGGCAACACCAGAAGTCCGTCGATCGAAAAGTCTTCTTCCCCGGGCTTAAGGCCTCTTTGCTGGCTCACTGACTAAGTGCCTTCCCCGGCACGCCCTGAAGCTGCCCTCGCCGGCACGCTTCGAGCGGTCTTCCCCGGCACGCCCAGACAGGCCCCTCACCGGCGCGCTCTAGGGCCCCTTCCCCGGCACGCCCCCCAGGCGTCCTTCCCCGGCACGCTCGGTGCATAGCTTCCCCGGCACGCCCCCAGGCGTCCTTCGCCGACACACTCTAGGGCCCCTTTCCCGGCACGCCCCCCAGGCGTCCTTCCCCGGCACGCTCGGTGCATAGCTTCCCCGGCACGCCCCCAGGCGTCCTTCGCCGGCACGTCCTCCAGGTGCCTTCCCCGGCACGCCCCTACTAGTGCCCTCGCCGGCACACCCGAGAGGCCGCCCCCGGCACGCTTTGAAGCGTCTTCGCCGACACACTCTGCGGACCCCTTCCCCGGTACGCCCCATGGGTGGCTTCCCCGGCACGCACTACCGGCAGCTTCACCGACACGCCCTGCGGCCTCCTTCCCCGACACACTTATACCACCCCTCCCCGGCACGCCCTAAAGGGCTTCCCCCGGCACGCGAACGCACTACTGGCGTCTTCACCGGCACGCTCCACAGACGCCTTCCCCGATGCGCCCTAGCCAGTCCTCGCCGGCACGCTCGAGACCTCCCCCGCCGGTGCTATCGATGGTGGCCGACGGCAGGGAAAAGAGGGGAGAAAAGGGGAAGAATAAGAAAGGGGAGGGGAAGGGGAAGAGGAACGGGGAGCCTAGGGCTCCACCGTCCGCCGGACGTGGAGAAGAAGAAGGGAGAGAAGAGAAGAGAGATGGGGGGGACGGCCCTCACGGTGGTGCCCTCACCGCGCTGACGACGACGACGGTGGTGGTGACGGCGGCACTCCACGAACGGAGATGAGGAAGGAGAAGGGAGAGAGAGGGGCGCCCGTTCGGTCGCAAGGAGAGAGAAAGAGAGAGGGAAGAGGGGGGGTTCGAACGGGGGTGGTTCAAATGAACCGCCCCCGCCCCTTTTATACGGCAAAAAAAAAAGAGAAAGGAAAAGAAAGAAAATAAAAAGGGGGGGAAAGAAAAAGGGGGAAGATGAATAAAAAGGAAGAGAAGGAAATAAAAAAGAAGGGGACAAAAGAGACGGAGAAATTTCAAAAAAAAAGGAGGAGCGAACATAGAGAATAAAAAAGCGAGAGGAGAATAAGGAAAAAAAAAGGGGGGGGGATGAAAGAAGAAAACAAAAAGGGAAAACAAAAATTACTATAAAGAATATACATATACATATATATATGCACACATACGTATATACATCCACTTATATATATATGTATTTAGATGTGCGTAAATGAGGCACAATAGTAAGGTGTCCCCGGAGAATGTCCCATCCCCACGATCTCGGGCAGATACGCATCCGCACAAGCAAGGACAACTTTACCCCTGCACACAGCCACCTCTGTAATGGCGCCATTCCCATACCGACAAATAAGTCCCTCTCTGGCGCAAGGCCTCGTGCCCTAGCCACCCGCTCCGCACAATATTGCCATTACGGACCCTACGTCCGGATCGGCAGAACCTCTATCCTTGCGTTGGCATTAATCCCTGCCAACGAATAAATCCCTTTCCGGCGCAAGGCCTCGTGCCCTAGCCACCCACCCCGCACAATATGGCCATTACGGACCCTACGTCCGAATCGGCACAGATTCTCCCGTTGCGCTGGCATTCCATTCTTGCCGACGAATAAGCCTTAACTCATGGCGCAAGGCTTCGTGCCCTAGCCTACACTCGCGTATCAAAAAAAAAAAGATAAAATAAAATAAAATAGGGTTAAAAATAGAGATACCCCGCCGGACTTGTCTCTGCATGGGGACAAGGGCAAAAATGGCAACAACCCGGCTGTGGCGAAAACCCGAAAGGGCGCTACGGGCAAAATTGGGTACCCCGCCACGTGAAAACCCGAAAGGGCGCGTGGGCAAAAGCAAAAGGGGGCCGGTACCGGCGAAAACCCGAAAGGGCGCTTGTATCGGTAATGTGGTTCAAAAAAAAAAGGGAGAAAGAAAAAAAAACAGAAGAGATCAACAAACCAAGTCAGCTCCCGACTCCCCGTCGGCACTGACGAAGAGACCAAGAGACAATAAAGCATGTCAGCTCCCGACACCCTGTCGGCACTGGCGAAGAGACCAAGAGACAGCAAAGCATGTCAGTTCCCGGCATCCTGTCGGCACTGGCGAAGAGACCAAGAGACCAACAAAGCAGGTCAGTTCCCGGCATCCTGTCGGCACTGGCGAAGAGACTAAGAGACAACAAAGCATGTCAGTTCCCGGGATCCTGTCGGCACTGACGAAGAGACCAAGAAACAACAAGCCAGGTCAGCTCCCGGCACCCTGTCGGCACTGACGAAGAGACCAAGAAACAACAAGCCAGGTCAGCTCCCGGCACCTTGTCGGCACTGACGAAGAGACCAAGAGACTAAGAGACAAAAAGTATGTCAGTTCTCGGCATCCTGTCGGCACTGACGAAGAAACAAAGAGACCAAGAGACCAAGAGCCCAGGTCAGTTCCCGACACCCTGTTGGCACTGACGAAGAGACCAAGAGACTAAGAGACAACAAAACACGTCAGTTCCCGGCATCCTGTCGGCACTGACGAAGAGACCAAGAGACCAAGAGACTAAAAGACAACAAAGCATGTCAGCTCCCGGCATCCTGTCGGCACTGACGAAGAGACAAAGAGACCAAGAGATCAGGTCAGTTCCCGGCGCCCCGTCGGCACTGGCGAAGAGACAACACACTGCTACAGCTCCCGGCATTCCGTCGGCGCTGATGGAGTGACAAAGAGACCGACAAGCTACTTCAGTTCCCGGCACCCTGTCAGCGCTAATGAAAAGGCTAAGAGACCAACATACTACCTCAGCTCCCGACGTTCCGTCGGCACTAACAACGAGACCAACAAACAACCAACCAGGTCGGTTCTCGACACCCCGTCGGCATCGATAAAGGGAGAAGAGACGAAGACACCCGCGGGCACCGCCCGGCTCATCCTTCGCTTGCGCTACCCGTGGGTGGGGGGCATTTGTGGACACCGAAAATTGCACATCCAGATGCCACGCTCGGCCCAGCATCAACAACGGCCCCGAGTGAAGAAACCCCGGAGAAATCAAGCACAAGAGGCCCCACGGCCCATGGGCCTCGAAGAAAATCAAATGGGCCACGACTCGTGCTCACAATGGGCTCAAAATTGCCCATTTAGCTCTTCAACGGCACGCCCATCCTGGGCTTCAGCGGCACGGCCTTCAGCGGCACGCCCAGCCCCTTCGGCTGCCCAGCGGCACACCCTTGGGGTCTTCACCGGCACACCCCCGGGGGGGTTCAACGGCACACCCCCAGGGGGTTCAACGGCACGCCCCCTGGGGGGGTCTTCAGCGGCACACCCCCAGGGGGGGGTTCAACGGCACACCCTTGGGGTCTTCACCGGCACACCCCCAGGGGGGTTCAACGGCACACCCCCAGGGGGTTCAACGGCACGCCCCCTGGGGGGGTCTTCAGCGGCACACCCCCAGGGGGGTTCAACGGCACACCCCCAGGGGGGTTCAACGGCACACCCCCAGGGGGGGTTCAGCGGCACACCCCCTTTGGGGTTCAACGGCACGCCCCCTGGGGGGTCTTCAGCGACACACACTGTAGGGTCCCCAGCGGCACGCCCTTCAGGCCGTTCAACGGCACGCCCATCCGGGGCTCCAGCGGTACGCCCTTTTGGCACTACAGCGGCACGCTTGTTCAGCCCTTCAACGGCACAGCGGTGAAGCTCTTTCAACGGGCGACGTGAGGCCCATGCCCTACACATCCTTGGCGCGCAGTGGAGCCATCTCAGGTGGCAGCCGATCGTTTGGGCCACGTGGCCTAGTCCACTGACAGCCAGGACAGGCAGGTCAAACCTCATGATCACGGGCCACTTCCCGCTTCGGCGGCCGTGCTCGAAGGCTCCCGCCGCCCGGGGTATAAAAAACCCCTTCTCTTCGTTTCACGGGAGAGGGGAGGACAGACGGAGAGACGTACACAGACGAACACAAAGAGGGGGAGAGGCTCCGACAGTAGAAGACACACACACAGGAGAAAGAGGAGGAGAGAGAAGAGAAGAAGCGACCCTCCCGGCCTGAGCTCCGTCCGACGGCCACCGGGAAGAAACGAGAGTAAGAGGGAGAGAGCTTGTTGTATTGGGGGAGAGGGTTGGGAACGTTAGCCCATGTCTTAGGCCCCAATGTTTCCTTCCGTCTCGCATTCCATTCTTCCCTCCGTTCTCCGTTTTGTATTCTTTTTCCTTTTACTCTATGGCCCCATTTGGGGAGTTTGCTTTTGCCATATGTATGAAGGGCCTTGCCCTCTTGATTCTCATGAATGAAAACCACCCTCTCCGGGTTTCTCTTCGATTTTTGATGTTTTATGCTAGGCTTCGCGGGCTTTTGACGGACTATCCGTTCTCCCTCCGTCTCCCCATTTCTCTGGTGTTCTTGGGGCCTCCGTGTCTATATGACCGTCCTCCCACGATCCTTAGCTTTATAGGCCCTTCGATTCCTTCCATGGCCCTCTGCTATGTCCACCGGTTTAGGAAGGAGGGAGACCCCCACCCTCTCTCCCAATACACAGCAGCCAAGTGGCTTCTCCCCCGGCCTTGAATCCCTCTCCCATGCTCTTGGATGGCCTGCAGACCTCCCAGCCCACACACTCAATCCCCTCTGACTCTCCAACGATGCACCTTTCCGGCACTTGGCCGGCACGCCCAGAATGGCCTTCAGCGGCACACCCAGTCCTGGCCTTCAGCGGCACGCCCAGTCCTGGTCCTCAGCGGCACACCCAGTTCTGGCCTTCAGCGGCACGCTTCCCCCTTACCCTCAGCGGTGCGCCTAGATTGGCCTTCAGCGACACGCTACCCCTATGGCCTTCAGCGACACACCCTTCATTTCCTCAACAGCCCCCTTCTTGGCCTCGTCCCCGGGGCCTTTCCTTCATGTTTTCCAAGGTTCCATAAAGGTGTTGCCCCTCCAGGGGGGCCCACCTCCAGTTGTCGGGTTCCGCCACTCCATGTGGGCGCATTCCCTTTATCTCCCTTACGCCCCGGGTCAAGGGGAGATGCTGCCGAATTCTTGTGAGAAACTAATAAACAATTAAAAGAGGCAAAAGGAGGCAAAAACGAGCAGGATAATTAATGAGACCTTCCAACTCATCAAATCACTGCCGGCACCACCACCCGGCAGCCCGAACGTCCGACCCGCAAGAAAAGAGACCGAACCGAACAAAGGGAACCAACAAAGGGAGGAACTTTGTATAAAACTACACGAAAGTTAAGATAAGAAGAAAAGAAAAGCCTTAAAACAAATAATCGAAAACTGATCAAACCTCCACCATCACGCCCCCATTGGCCTTCAGCGGCACGCCCAGATTGGCCTTCAGCGGCACGCTTCTATTGGCCCTCAGCGGCACGCTCCCATTGGCCTTCAGCGGCACACTTTCCTTGACCCTTTCAGCGGCACGCTCCCTCCCTTCGCCGGTACACCCTCAGCCACCGCCTCAACGGGATCCAATGTATAGACTTTGGGCCAGCCGACGTACAGACTTCACGTTACAACGTACAGACTTTGGGCTTGGCAGCGTATAGACTTCGAGCTGCAGTCAAAGGGTCAATGTACAGACTTCACGTTCCAATGTATGGACCTTGGGCCAGCCAATGTATAGACTTCATGGTGGCCAGTGTACAGACTTCGGGCCAGTCGACGTATAGACTTCATATTGCAACGTGCAGACTTTGCTCCACTCTGCTCCGACGTACAGACTTTAGGCTTGGCAACGTATAGACTTCGAGCCTGGGGAACGTACAGACTTCATACCCACCCCCACGTTCTGATTGGCCCCTTAGCCGGCACACTTCTCTCACCTCTTAGCGGCACACTCGCCTAAATCCTTCAGCGGCACACCCCTTTAAGCCCTCAGCGGTACGCCCTTCAAACCCTCAGCGGTACACTCTTAATTGCCCCAGCGGCACGCCCCTTGAACCTTCAGCGGTACACTCCCTTGAGTCCCAGCGGTACGCTCCCTTGACCTTCAGCGGTACACCCCCCCTTTTGGCCTTCAGCGGCACGCCCTCCGGGCCTCTCAGCGGTACACTCTTACCTTCCCTTCGCCGGCACACTACATCTATGCACATATACAACCTGATAAGGGCATTAACAATAGCAAATAAACTAATAAAAATTATGCTAATTAAAGGACTCCGAATGCACAATATTAATCACAATAAAGAGGCGGGAGGGGTAATAAAAAATGAATAACAAATGAATGATAATAACAAGAATAATCATGAATAAAAGAAGAGAAATCACCCCGGACAAAGGCACGAACAAACAATAAACATCGAATCAGAAATCCTAGAGGATATAACTAAGAAAACCCCAGATAAAAGACGCTAAGGCCGGCCCTGCACCGCAGCCTTCCCATCTCTCCCCGTGACCCGGGGCCAAAGGGAATAATGACGCCACCCTTTCAGGTCGAGCCCGAGTCTCGGGAATTACCCCGATATGGCCAGGCTTTGATCCAACCTCGGGCCGACATCCTAATCGGACCGGATTTGTTTTCTCGTTCCGGATACCTTCTGAATCTTCATTAAAATTGCCGCATGCTCAGCAGACATTTGAAGGGACCTACCTCGGTTTTCTCATCGTAACTCTACCACGGACCTGTGTCCGAATACGAAAGGGTCTACGAGTGGCCGACACGGCCGACAGTTTATGGCCTTAATACAACTTTCAGTGTGATCTACTCCTATCCCTCTCGCATAATTAGTATTACTCTTTTCGGCCGCGGGTCCCCTAATTTCGGCAATTAATCAAGGGTATTCCCTCGTGTGAGGGATGTAAATGACGTCGTGACCTCTATGGCGCGACGGGATTCGGTCCCGACATGAACCATACAGTCGTCTGACGAAGTCAGATTCGAGCGCATCTTGGGCTCTCCGGAGCCCGAATAAATCGTCACTTCGGTGACTGGCACGCCCACGCACTCAATAAACCGGTGATCGCCCCGAAACAACGGTTAAACGAAAAGTGCGTCCACAGCACGTAAACCCTGTCACGTCTCTCTATGAGGTGGAAAGAGGGCAGGGATGGCATGAAGAAAACGCCTCTGTCGGGGCACTTCATCACAATCAAAATCAGCCTCCGCGCCACTTGCGCACCCATTCTTCTTCTTCTACTCCTCAATTGGGCCGATCCCTGCTGCACACCGTTAACCCACCTACCCCCGCCTATTCTCCGACCTTGCCGGTTCGCCCCCTTCTTACACGAATACCACCTCCACAGCCTACGCCACCACAAAAACCATCCACCACCAACCCTTCACCATTGCCATCTAGGCCACTCCTCATCCGCCCATCACCAACACCCACTACGCCCGCCATCACTACTCCTTTACCGGCAAGGATCCCCCCACCATCGGTTCCGCCACCTTTTGTACCCAGAACCCTTCTCATTCCACCCCCCACCAATTCCCCCCGCATTCGGGTATCCCTTTCTACCTCTACGCCTCCTACCAGGGCACCAGCACCCTCTACAGGGATTCCCTCTGTGGGAACTCCCACTCCACCACTTCTTAACACCAACACACCTTCTTCTTCTTCTAATCCTCCTCCCACACTTGCCCCGACAGAGGCACTACAAGGCATGGCACCGCTCCGCAGTGGACGGATTTTCCACCGTATTTTTCCACAAAGAGAGCTATAGCCTGTGCAGGGGCCGCAAGAGCAAGAGCAAGAACAAAGGTTTGTGCCGGGCACTGAATATGATTTGTTAAAGCATTTGGACCGGACTCCAGCAAGGATTTCAATCCTGGAATTGGTCAAACGGTCCACCACTCATCAGTTAGCATTGAAAGAATATCTGCAAAAGGTGATGGTCAATGAGGACATTCCAATTGAGCAGATAGTCACGATTTTAACGCCTGCTAGCAGCCAGCCGGCGATTACTTTCCATGAACATGAGTTGGCACCACTCCCAGCAAGAAAATATACTTTGTGCATCACAGTTGATATCAACAAGGTGGCTGTCAAGCAATGTCTGGTGGACACTGGGGCATCCATCAATGTCTTGCCACCTAGTACTCTGAAGTTGTGTGGTATTCCGGAAAGCCAAACCCGGCCGTCCACTATCACAGTCACTGCATATGATAACACGAAGAAGCCTCCTCTAGGCATGATTACTTTAAAGGTGAGTTTGGGTCCTGCAGCCATCACAGCAGATTTCCACATTCTGGACATGGATCCAACATTTAATGGCATTCTGGGACGCCCCTACATTCAGCAACTCGATGCGGTGCCCTCCACAAATCACCAATGCCTTAAATTTCCACACAAGGGCCGCATTATTAAAGTCACCAGTATGCCAATTTTGCCAGAGGAGGATATTCATGTGGCTTCGTCAGTTCCTTCTATGTGGCCTGCCAATAAGCCACTATTATCTGTGCTGGACGTCCCTTGTCCACAGCCAACGCCATTTGAAACTGTCACAACAGTTGCTATGACACCCCTGCCTCCCAACGGGAAAAAGAAGAAAACAATGATGAATACCTCTGGCTGAAACATCTTAATGAAAATGGGGTATCAAAGTGGCAAAGGCCTGGGTATCAAACTCCAAGGCAGGACTAGGCCTGTTAAACCTCAAAAGCTGATTGCACGAGGCGGCCTAGGTTATAAGGGGCCATGCAAAAATGAAGATGAACCATGGGCATTTATGACATCCACTCTGAAGACAGATCGCCAGCCGCTTACTTGGACATTGAAGACACATTTTGTCCCAGGTGGCTTTCAAAATGAAGAGCAAACTACCATAATCACTTCCATATTAGACTGTCAAGATGTTCACGCTAGACAGTTTGCTCGTCATATTGCCCCGTTGGCCACATATAAAACCCTGGAGTCTTTAAGGCCTGACAAGAGAAGGAAAATGGATGATCCAGAATGTGACTGGTACAGGTGGTTCGATATGCAGGATATCACTATTTCCTTGAGCCGCCTTTTCATGCCGACTGATCCAGAATGGCCGCCATTAATACACCAATTGATTGAAATGCCAGCTACAATTACAGACAAGAGGCAGCTGCTGAGTGACTACACTGATATTGGAGAGCCGAATGTTCCGTTTGAAGAAGGTTTTACTGTGGACAGGCTGTGGGCCGGCCTCTTTTCTCTCACTTCCATACATCCATCTGTGCTTGCTTCTTTATACTCTCATCGGTTTGGTCGCGTGCCAAGACCGCCTCCGATTATAATCAATTTGTCTCCAGATACAATCCAAGTTTCTCTCACAATTCCTTCTTCGCTCCTCGAGCGATTTTCTAAACTCTCCATCACACCCCCGCGCGGGCCATCACTGATTCAATCTTTTTCCGATCTTACAATTTCCACTCCTCCTGCTATTCTCCCTTCACACTGCTTCCTTCTTGAAAAAGAAAATAAAAATGAAGAAAAAAACAAAAACGAAAAAAAAATGCCAAATTCCCAAATTTCCAAATCTCCATCTCTGTTGAGGAGACCTCCTATTTCTCTTCTGAGTGCGTCCCGACCCAGGGGTCGCTCCTTCAAGATTCATTGCTAAATTTTTTCTCCCCCTCTAGTGAGGGGACTTCCTCTGTATCACCTCCTGTATCCGCCTTTTTACTTCCTTCCCTTCCTTCTTCTGATCAAGCTAGTTGCTCCTCCTCTTTCTCTGCTAACACTAAGATTCAAGGGGTAGATTCACATAAGAAGTCCAAGGGTAAGCAGATTCCCCGTAGGTTTCTGTTAGAGTTAGCCATTAGATGTCATGCTTGTTTAGCCATCCCCGAATTTGTGGAGGACCCGATCATCCTGCCAGAGTTAGAATATGAGGATGCTGTTGTTTCTTATGAGGGTTTGGGTGTCTATGAAATCATGAACGATGAAGACCCTATTGAAGAGGGGGAAGAAAGTTATGAAGAATATGAGGACGAGGCTGATGCTTTTGCTAGTGGCATAAGGCGATTTGACGAACCATCAGCCTCTTTAGAAGAGCCTACCAAAGAAATTAATTTGGGTACCGAGGAAGACCCTAGGATTATCCTCATAAGCAAGAATTTGCCGCCCTCCGAAGAGGAGGCGCTCATTTTGGTTCTGCAAGAATACAAGGACACGTTTGCGTGGAGTTATGAAGATATGCCTGGATTAGATCCTGCGCTCGTTGAACACCGCCTTACACTTAAGCCAGGGTCTGTCCCGGTCAAACAACGGTTGAGGCGTTTCCACCCTAATATGGCTTTAAAGATGAAAGAAGAGGTCGACAAGCTCCATAAGGCTAGATTTGTTAGAGTTGTCCTCTACCCCAATTGGGTGGCTAACATCGTCCCGGTTATGAAGAAAGAT
Source organism: Amorphophallus konjac (assembly GCA_022559845.1). Classification (NCBI taxonomy): domain Eukaryota; kingdom Viridiplantae; phylum Streptophyta; class Magnoliopsida; order Alismatales; family Araceae; genus Amorphophallus; species Amorphophallus konjac. The sequence continues at coordinate 32,891 of JAHNEJ010002039.1, forward strand.
GGAAAAGTTCGGATTTGTATAGACTTCCGGGACCTCAACCGAGCGTGTCCTAAAGATGACTTCCCCCTCCCTCATATTGATGTTCTAATTGATAACACGGCGGGTTTTGAGACCCTCTCCTTTATGGATGGCTTCTCAGGTTACATTCAAATTCGTCTGGCTGAGGAAGATCAAGAGAAGACCTCGTTCACTACACCATGGGGTACTTATTGCTATGTGGTCATGCCTTTCGGACTTAAGAATGCTGGAGCCACCTATCAGAGGGCTATGATGGCGATTTTTCATGACATGATCCATATTTATATTGAGGTGTATGTGGATGACCTGGTAGTGAAATCAAGGACAAGGATTGAGCATCCTGGGGTTCTAGCTAAGGTCTTGCAAAGATCACGAGAGTATCAGTTGAAGATGAACCCCAAGAAGTGCGTATTTGACGTCTCTTTAGGGAAATTGCTTAGATTTATTGTCAGCAAGAGGGGAATTGAAGTTGATCCCAACAAGGCAAGGGCCATTAGAGATATGCCTCCTCCCAAGAATTTGAAGGAAGTTCGAGGATTAATCGGGAGGTTGCAATTCATCCGCCGCTTTGTCTCCCAGCATTCGCAAAGATGTAGGCCGTTTTACGAGCTTACTAAGCCGGGAGTCAAGTTTAATTGGGATGACAAGTGTCAGGCAGCCTTTGACGGATTGAAGGATTATTTGGCCAATCCTTCTGTCCTGAGGCCGCCAATTCCAGGCAAACCACTCGTTCTCTATGTCTCTGTCCTGGATGACTCTGTGGGTGCTGTCCTAGCTCAAGTGGACGAAGAAGGTAAGGAGATGGCAGCATACTATTTGTCTAAACTTCTTAACCCCTGTGAACAGAGGTACTCAGCCATGGAGAAGACTTGCGCTGCTTTAGTCTGGGTAGTGCAGAAGTTAAAGCACTATTTCTTAGCTCACGAGATTCACCTCATTGCTCGCATGAATCCGATTAAATTCCTCCTTGAAAAATCTGTCCTCACTGATCGATTAGCACGCTGGCAAAGCTTCCTCTCTCAATTTGACATCACTTACATTCAACAGAAAGTTATCAAAGGTTACGCCATTGCGGAACACCTTGCTCATCACCCTCTACCTCGTTTTGATCCTGTCAATTCGGAGTTTCCAGATGAAGAACTGATGTCCATTAATCAACCCTACGATCCTATGTGGACATTACATTTTGATGGAGCTCTAAATTCTCAAGGAAGAGGAATCAGCATGGTTCTTTTGACATCAGAAGGGGTCACCATCCCGTTTGCTGCTCGGCTCACTTTCCCCGTCACCAATAATATAGCTGAGTATGAAGCTCTTTTGGCCGGTCTTCAAACCGCTCATCGATATGGTGTCACCCATTTGAGGATTGTGGGCGATAGTCAGCTTATTCTGCGCCAGGTGTTGGTCAAGTGCCGCACTATCAATCCCAAGCTCAAACCCTACCAGGAACTTGCTTCAGCTTATGTCAAGCTCTTCACCAAATTGATTTTCGTCCATGTTCCTCGTATCCAGAACATCTTGGCCGACGCCCTTGCCTCTTTGGCCTCTGTTTTAGTCTTCCCTCCTGAGCGTGATTTTCATGTTCCCCTGATTCATCAGCGTGACACGCCAGCTATCAAGGATCGCGCATTCCTCGATATTAGGGATCAAGTGCTTGAAAAGGTTAAGCAGAGGGAATCTCTTAAAGGTAAAGAGGTCATGCTTTTAGATTGGGAAGAAGAATTGGCTGACGAAGAGAAGCCTTGGTATTATGAGATTGCCAGGTATTGCAATGGTCAATCCTATCCCAAGGAAGCCACTGCTGAAGAAAAGAAAGCAATTAGAAGAGTGGCTCAGCGATATGTTTTGATTGGAGGTGTGCTCTATAGAAGAGGGCTCACCGATGTTTTATTAAGATGCCTCGACGATGATGAATCATAGAAAGTTGTGGAAGAGGCGCATTCTGGAGTGTGTGGTGGTCATGTGAATAGCCAGATGCTAGCTAAGAAGATCCTTAGGCTAGGTTTCTATTGGACAACTCTAGAAGAGGATTGTTCCATCTATGTTCGAAGGTGTGTTAAGTGCCAACTGCACGCCGACAAGATTCATTATCCTGCTTCTTCACTCCATCCTACGTCCTCTCCATGGCCTTTTTCCATGTGGGCTTTTGATATCATTGGACCTCTTGGTGATTCGAACCTCCTGACCAAGCAAAAATCATTCATCCTCACGGCAACGGAGTACTTCACCAAGTGGGCGGAAGCAGAAGCTTACGTGGAGATCAAAGCGTCAACCGTCTGCAAGTTTATAATGAAGAACATCATCACGAGGTTCGGCATCCCAAGCACCATCGTCACCGACAATGGACCTCAATTTATCTCTCAAGAAATCAAGGATCTCTGCAACAGGTATAACATTGCATTGCATCATTCTTCTCCCTATTATCCGCAAAGCAATGGCCAAGCAGAGGCAACTAATAAAACTTTGATAAAAATTGTCAAAAAGAAGTGTGAGGCTAATAAATTTTCGGATTGGCCAGACAAATTAGTTGAAGCTCTCTGGGCCTATCGCACTTCCATTCGCACACCCACTGGGCAAACCCCTTTCGCCCTTACTTATGGAATGGAGGCGGTAGTCCCTTATGAGATTCTTATTCCCTCTCTGCGAGTACAGTTGGATAAGGAACTTTCTATGGATGAACGTCGTGATTCACTCCTCGCCCAATTGGAGCTCCTAGACGAGAAGCGTCTGGTCGCCGCTGAGCATGCGCGCGTTTATCAAAACAGGCTCTCACGTTTTTATCAAAAGAAAGTAATTGAGAGGAAATTTAAAACCGGTGAGATGGTAATCAAGAGAATTTTTGTAAAGCCGGGTGGCCCCCGCTCAAAACTCCAACCCAATTGGGAAGGACCATTTATCATAAAAGAAGTTTATCCTGGTAATGCTTATAAACTGAGTAATGCTGAAGGGGAAGAGTTAACTCACCCTTGGAATGGTTTATATCTTAAGAAATACTACCCTTGATTCAACAAAAATCCAAAAAAATATATATATCTTCAAAATTCAAAAAAATTGATTCAAAACCTCCAAAAATAGAAATTCTTCAAAATCAAAAAAAGAGATTCTCCAAAATTGGTGCCATGGCACACGAAGGATCAAGGTCCGAAAGGTCAAAATTCAGAATTCATTCATCAGTCTTGCTAATTTAAATGGGGGTTGATTCACGCACACACTACACGCTTTATTCTTGAGCTCAAGCAGTGCAAAATCCGATGGAAAGTCAAAAACCTGACTAAAAGTGAAAGCAATACATGTTCTTTTCTTCTTCGGCCCATAAGGGAGGAAGGGAGACCTCGAGGTAGACACACCAAGCCTATCCGCCGCCCTAGTAGGTGGAAGTCAGGGCCCAAAAGGGAGCAAATGCCACAAAAACCCAAGTACAATTAGGTTTTTATTCATCAATGTAAATCGATTCCAAAGTGAAAGTCAAGTTGTGAAAAGAAAAGCATGTCAAGAGGGTAAAGTCCCCGCAAGGAAAACCTTGGGCGTATGCGTGCAATGTAATAGGGGCAAAAAGGCAACAAATTTCTCTACGCCAAAGACCGAACCCCAACAGGCATAGGGTAGGGGAGGTAACTTTGCCTTGAGCATCTCAGAATCCCTTATGGGCTTCCCTTATATTTTCTTCCATCCTTTCTATGCGGTAAAGTCACGAACTGGCAGGATGGTCAAGACGGACTTAAGAAATTGCATTATGCGAAATCTCGAATACAAGTCAATTATGGTCACGTCAACCCCCTTTTAACTACTCAAGAAAGGTTAATGAATTTTAGATGGTGACTATGTAAGACTCATGGTCTTGATAGCCTTGAAGCCCTTTTTGCAGAATAGTTCAATTAACGTCTTCGGCTAAGGCGCCTTTTTTAGAATTAACGTCCTAGATTAGGTCGTCTATTTCAGAATAACGTCTCTCAGCAGGTCGTTACTTTCTCAAAAATCAAATTTCCTTTTCAAATTCACGCCGTCTCCGCGGGCGTCTTTATGCGAATCACGACCTACTCTAAGACGCGTTTTTCAAGAAAAATAACAAAAAAAATATAAATGAGTGAAAATATATATATATATATATATATATATATATAAATATATATATATATAATGCATTTCTTCACGATGTATGCTTGCATGAGCATCTTTTATTTATGGTTTACATATGCGTACTGTGCATGAGGCATCTCCCCGCTATCAGCTATTTTATTGCCTTATTTGATTAAAGGCTTGGCCCCTTGACCCCTCATTAAGGTCAAAATATTGCTATCCCTTGCTTATTGGGCAAGGGGCCAAGTCGAACAGATGAATTAACCTGTTTGTTCAAAGTGTGGGTTGCAGTTGCAGAAACAAGGCACAGTAAAACAAACGCGAAGAACGTGGAAAGAGGAAAGTACACAAACACAAGACCACAACTACACAAAGTGCTCAGGTAACAAAGAAATCTCAAATCTCATATATGTATATATCATGAATGCCTAAGTACAGGTGTGAGGGTGGAGAAGTACAAGTAAATCTCTCAGCTCTCGCCTCCACCTCCTCTCTCCTACTCTCAACCTCCTCCTCGCCGTCCCGAGCTGGCGCTAGTGGAGGAGGCATGGGCCCCCGTGAAGAAGCAGGAACCCGAACGTGTCCCCCTGCCTCGCTCCTCTCTCGGAGGGAAGAGCCCGCCACGAAGGTGGAGCTGGTGAAGGAGTACCCCGCAGCCCGTGCTCGCTCGCGCCCTCGCTGGAGACGCTCCTCGGACACTCGTAGCTGCTCCTGATAAAGGATCAACTGGGTCCTCGAGTCTGCCAGCTCTCGCTCGCGTGCTGCTACCTGCTCCTGGTACCAAGCACGCTCCGCCTGGTACTCCTCCCGTTCACGAGCACGCTCCTCGCGCTCCCGGGCACGCTCTCGTCGCTCCAGCTCAAGAGCCACCCGCAGCTCGGCCACGTCCTAAGGAAGCTCCTCTCGTCGCCTCAGGGACCTCTCAAACCCTGAGATCCACTGATCGCGGATCGCCAGCTCAGTACGTGCCGCCCGTAGCTGTGTACTCTGCAAACAGAAGATTGCAGGTTTCGAGACGCTTGGGTTGATCATGGAAGTAACATCGCGCTCATCATCTTGTATTTCTTTCGTGTAATCATTGTTACTATATGGTATCTACGCTATTGTAGCATATCAAGGGCCTTGTGGTTCTGATGAACCTGGAATTTGAGTTCCCCTTCATCAAAAAAATAGTGATAATTCTAGGAGAATCTTGATCACACTGATAGGCCGTTGAGTCGTTTAAAGGTCTGGGACGATGGTTCCACTTTTCTGAGTTGATGCGTGGACAAACGGGCTTCGACTTAGTGTCAGCTTAGAGATCTGGATTCTTGACCAAATCTAGATGGCTTAGCAATATTATCCTTGGTTATTTTCTATATTTTTAATTTATTTTATTCTTTTCTTTTAGCCCAGCATGCATCATGTAGGACCTTGAGATTCATGATGAAAATCTCCATATTATGGCAATAATGAAGGTCACTCGCTCTTTATTGAGTTGGCATGAGACATTCCATTCCAAATCAAGTACTTTGTTCTATCTGAAGCCGCTCAGGCTGATTCCTTGAAAATGTCCTTTTGTTGGATCTTCATCTCAATTCTCTTTATTTTTCTGTAAATCTACCTTGGTTGTAGCACGTCCACGTTGGCTGGTAACCGCTCTCCAATGGTCTTTCCCTATCGTGCCCGCGCGCACACCCTTTTGCCTTACATTTTTACTTGCTTAGTTTAGTCTTTTTTATCCAGCAAACTGATACTTTCTTGGAATCATTCGGAGATGTTTCGTTCAGAATCTTGGAAAGATTTCCAATGCTTAGTGTCTGAGGCGTGTCACATCACACCTTGGCGTCTCCTTATCAGTTCGTTCCACTTTATTCCGCTTGTTGCACTTTCACCTTCATTTCGTCTCACTCCCTTGCAAAGCAGACGCCAAGGCGGGACAGCTGTAGACACGCCAAAAATGACGCTATGTTGATCAAATCTCATGTCACTATGTTAACACCCCAAAGTGAACTTCAATATGTTCATAATATGAAGTTTTTCTATATTTTTGTGTGGTTTTGATTTGTTCCTGCATTTTCTGATTCGCGACCTGAGGAGGGGCGTTATTTAAATAGCGACCTTACCTAGGGCGTTTTCTCAAGAACGGACGACTATATGTGAGGGCGTCAATTCCTGGTATTATCCGGTTCCAAAATAAATTCAAAATCAATTTAAATTGTTGGTTAACGTCCTTCCTCAGGGCGTGTTTTTAATTAACGCCTTCATCTCAGGCGTGTTCTCATAATTCTCATATAAAGAAAGTTTTATTGCCAAAATTAAATCCAAGAAGTGACGCCCTTAATAGAGGTCGTGTTTTGAGTAACGTCTTTGTGTAGGTCGTCAATTCTTGATTTGACACCCTTCGCAAGGTCGTGTTTTCCGTTTCGTGTCCTGCTTAAACTCCTCTTTCCTGGGTAGTTCCCTGCCTCCGATGGTCTCCTTGCTCGAATTGGAGCTAGAGTCCTGCTTTTTTCCACCTTTCCCTCACAGTTCCCTGCCTTGTTCAATCTCTTGCTCGATTTTAATCCTTTCCCTGGATATTTCTTGCCCGTTCTTATCTTCCCTTGTTTGATCACATCCGATTGAAACTTATATAAGGGAGTCTGGATCGATCGTTATAGGGTTAACACCCATATACAGCGGATAGAAAGATTACTGCAGAGTTTTTTTCTTCTTCTTCCCGTGCAATCAGGTGGAGCAGCCGCTTCCTCCTCTGCATCCGTTTTCCTCGGCATCCGCTTGCGTTCACTGCTTCATCTTCTTCTCTTGGTTTCCCTTTACTGTCATCAGGGATAGCAGGGTTCTTTTTTTGTTTATTTTGTTTGTGAGCGTCATCTTACTACCATTAATACGTCCCACTGTTAGTTTTTTTTATTGCATTAAGTTCCATCATCATATCATATCCCCTTCCCTAGCTCTTCTCTAGGGGTTTAAAAAAAAACAAAAAAAGAGGTGCGCATGTTGATTTCTCTCTTCAACATCATATTCTTCATTTGGGATTGATTCTACACATTGGCTGATTCACTTCTCTTTGTTCGTTTGTTTCATTGTCTTATTTTTGCAAGGATAATCAATAAAGAGAAACCCCCCTTTGTTGGCCGGCCGATTGAAGGAGGAGGAGGAATTCCACATCCATCCCGCATCCAAATCTTCACCAGGTACTCGCGATCCCTTTTTCTTATTGAGGTAACCCCTCTGGCGATCACATCTCCTCTTAGCACCACGTGCTTTTCTTTGAGTTTATTATCATCTCCCCATCATATTTCCACTTTCATGCAATCTTGTTATCCATTTTATTCCTCTTATTTAACGTGTGGATTTTAATCCGATCTACAGGTGCCAAAGGGGAAAGGGCACGCGTGGGTGCCAATAGGAAAGGGGTAATCAACAGAAAAACAGTGGAAGTCCCACCGTGATCGCCAATTTGTGAATCATGGAAAATAATCCACTTTTAAGAAAAATAAGTATGTGCATAAGAAGAATAATGAAAAAGGGAGTAAAAGAGCACGTGGTGCTACTAAGGAGAGTGATCGCCAGAGGGGTTACCTCAATGAGAAGAAAAGATGATCACGAATATCTGGTGATAATAGGATGCGGGATGGATGTGGGTTCCTTCCTCCACCTTCTATCGGCCGGCCGATGAAGGGGGTTTTTCCTCTTTGATTACCTTTGAACAAAGAACAAACGAATAAAAGAAAAGGAGATCAGCCAAACGTGAGTGTAGTATCAATCCAAAGATGAAAGATGGTGATGAAAGAAGAGCATAAAGTATGCACCTTTTGTTTGTTTTAAAACCCCTAAAGAATTAGGGAGAGGAAAAGAGATGCAATGAAAACTAATGCAAGGAAGAGAATATGGTGATCGATGATGAGATGATGATGACAAACAACAACGAAGAGAAGAAAAGATCCTTGCTGTTCCTGTAAACAGTAAAGGGAAAACACCTTGCTTCGGATGTGGCAGCAGGAGGAAGCAAAAGAGAAATCAATAGCTCTTAATCTCAATCGCCAGCACCCGTGAAACTCTGTGTGTGTGTATCTGTGTGTATCTGTATGTATCTGTGTGTATATGAGCATATCTGTGTCTGTGAGTATATGTATGTATCTAACCCCGCGCGAGATCAACCAGGGCATCTTTATATAGGGTCTCGATCATAGATAATCACAAATCTGGGAAGATAGGAATAGGCAGTGGTCGTTAATGGCAAGGACTCTAGTTCCCAGATCGAGCAAGGTGATCAAGAAAGGCAGGGAACTCTTCAGGAAAGGCGAGTTTAAGCAGAACACGAAAGGGTGAGACACAACCTACCAAAGGGCGTCAATTACAAATTGACGACCACCTCCAGGGCGTTAATTAAAAACACGACTGGGATAAAGGCGTCATTACCTGGATTTAATTTTGGCAACAAAACCTTCGTAATTTGAAAAAAATTGTAAAGAGACGCTTGAAGTAAAGGCGTTAAACAAAAACACGCCCTATGGAAGGACGTTAATCATTGATTTCAATCGGGGTGGGACTCGTAAAATACCAGGAATTGACGCCCTTCCCTATGGTCGTCCTTTCTTAATAACACGCCCCAGATTAGGTCGTTATTTAAAACACGCCCCTCTTCAAGTCGTGAATTCTAAAAAAAAGAGAGAAAACTGTCCAAAAAATCCAGAAAAATAGGGAAAAATAAGAAGAGGGAAAAAAAGGGAGAAATCTAAGAAAATTGGGGAAAATAACTCAAACAAAGTTAATTGGAGGGTCAAATTGGGGAAAATAACTCAAACAAAGTTAATTGGAGGGTCAAATTGGGGCATTACAAGGTAATACGAGATGCACTCACAGTAACGTCAATTTTGGCGTGTCTACAGTGGCGAGTTCCTCTCCACTGAATTCACCAAGTTGTGTGAAGAGGCAGGCATTGTGAGGCATCTGACCGTGCCGTATACGCCGCAGCAGAACGGCGTGGTGGAACGAAGGAATAGGACGGTGATGGCGATGGCCAGGTCTCTCCTCAAGAGCATGCACCTGTCCGGCAGATTTTGGGGGGAGGCCGTGAGGCATGCGGTGTATCTCCTCAACTGCCTGCCAACCAAAGCGTTGGGTGAGCGCACCCCCTTTGAAGCCTGGAACGGGAGAAAGCCACATCTAGCGCACCTCCGCGTGTTCGGCTGTACAGCATATGTGAAGGCAGCGACGCCACATCAAAAGAAACTTGATGATCGCAGCCAGGCGATGGTGTACCTTGGCGTCGAGTACGGCTGCAAGGCGCACCGCCTCTACGATCCTCGGCGCGGCAAACTCCATGTAAGTAGAGATGTTAAATTCGAGGAGAACGTGGAGTGGAATTGGAGTGCAGGTGCAGATGGCGGGCAACCATCAGATTTCGTAGTGGAGGAGGAGCTCTTCACCGTGCCAAATTCAGGTGGTTCGGTGCCACCTGCGGCTGCCGTGGCAGGCGAGCCAACTGCCGTGACAGGCGAGTCGGCACCCGCGACACACTACAACCCGGCCCTTGCAGCGAGCACGCTGGCCGGCGGTGCGACGCCGGTAGGAGAGCCGGCCACGTCTGCCGCATCGGTGTAGACGCCGCCAACAGTCAGCAGCGACAACTCCAATGATGGGCCCGTCCGATACCGGCACATTGATGACATCATGAAGGATGCGAAAAGAGTGGAGCTTCAGGAAGAAGATCTAGATGATGAAGCACTGCTTGCAGAGATGGAGGAGCCAACATCCTTTTGTGATGCTGCCAGCCAGGAGGTGTGGAAGGAAGCAATGGCCAAGGAGATTGAGTCTATCGAGAAGAACTCAACTTGGACCCTCACAACACTGTCGGCCGGACACAAACCGATTGGTTTGAAATGGGTATATAAGCTGAAAAAGGACTCAAATGGAAATGTGACCAAACACAAGGCGAGGCTGGTTGCAAAAGGATATGTCCAGCGGCAAGGGATTGATTTCGAGGAGGTGTTTGCGCCGGTGGCTAGGCTGGACACTGTGCGGGTCATCCTTGCTATAGCAGCTAACCGTGGATGGCAGGTTCATCATCTAGATGTCAAGTCGGCATTCTTGAATGGTGAACTGGAAGAGGAGGTCTACGCCGCTCAGTCGGAGGGTTTCATAGTGAAGAACAAATAGCATCTTGTGCTCAAATTGAGCAAGGCCTTGTATGGTCTTCGGCAGGCGCCACGGGTGTGGAATACACGACTAGACAAAAGCTTGAAACAACTCGGTTTCACAAGGTGTGCCCAGGAGCAAGCTGTGTACGCAAGAGGAACAAGCCGAGCATGTGTGGTGATTGGTGTGTATGTTGATGATCTTATTGTGACAGGGGAAGATCCTGAGGTGATCATGCAGTTCAAGCAACAAATGATGAGTGAATTTGAGATGAGCGATCTCGGTTTACTCACTTTCTATCTCGGGATTGAGGTGGGACAAGAAGATGGCCGTATCACTATCAAGCATACTTCATATGCCAAGAAGGTGCTCGGTTAGTTTGGCATGTTGGAGTGCAATCCCACTAAGTACCCTATGGAACCAAGATCACAGCTACACAAGGATGCAGATGGACAGTCGATGGATGCTACCGAGTATCGCCGAGTCATTGGTTGTCTAAGGTACTTACTCCACACGAGACCGGATCTCTCTTTTGCTGTTGGTGTGGCAAGCAGATTCATGGAGAGGCCGACAATGATGCATCATAAGGAAGTGAAGCAAATTCTCAGGTATTTGAAGGGTACTGTCGATTATGGTCTCGTGTACAGCAGAGGAGGAGGAGAGGAGATCATCACCGGGTTTACAGACAGCGATTTAGCCGGTGACATGGATGACAGGAAGAGCACTGGAGGCATGGCATTCTATGTCAATGACAGCCTCGTGTCTTGGAATTCTCAGAACCAAAGACGGTGGCCTTGTCCTCATGCGAAGCTGAGTTCATGGCAGCAACAGCGGCGGTGTGCCAAGCACTGTGGTTGAGAAGCCTGTTGGGGGAGCTAACTGGCAATGAGTCCAAGACGGTGAAACTGTTTGTTGACAACAAGTCCGCAATAGCCTTGATGAAGAATCCTATTTTCCATGGCCGTAGCAAGCATATCGACACAAGATTCCATTTTATTCGTGAGTGCGTCGAAGAAGGACGGATTACTGTGGAGTTTGTTTGCACAGAGGAGCAGCGAGCTGACGCCTTGACGAAGGCGCTGCCAGGAGTGAAGCTGGCAACAATGCGGCACCTGCTGGGTGTTTGCGATCTTAAGCCACGTCAGGATTAGGGGGGAGTATGTTGAACGTAATCCAGATGTGGCTGCAATGGTCCGAGTCCTGCGGAGGCAAGGGAAGGACCGACTCTTTAGGATTCAGTTTTAGGAACGTGCGGTAGGCACGACTTGTCTCGAGTCCGAGTCTTGTGGATCGTGGGATGCCACGACCTTATTTTTTCCCTGTTTTAGCGCTCCTTTAAAGTAGCAGGTAGTTGATACTTTTATGTAAGCCTTTACGCATTGTTCAGTTTTTCAGAAAAGAAACTAGAGAAAAATTGCCCCAAAAACCTGTTCTTCTGCTCGTGTGTTTTTTTCTCTCTGGTGGGTTGTTCTTCATGCGTTTTGTTCTTTCCACTTTGCCGGATCTGCTACATCTGAGCTTGGGATCCTGAGCCTGTAACCTACACTGCCGAGGACGCTAGCGGGGGGAACACGCCAACCTCCGTACAGACGTGGCTAGCAGTGGGCTCGTCCTTGTTGGCGATGGAGACCATGGAGAGGGGTGAGACGCCGCCAGTAGGAGCCTGCGATGGCGAAGGGGCGTGGGGAGCAGCACCTTGCCTCGCCCACCTCCCGCCATGGCCGGAGGCCACAGGCGGGAACGTTTCGAACCAGAACGGGGGAGGGGGAAACTAAGCCGTATTAATCTTAGGCAATTGGAATGACAGATGTCATGGGTTGGTGCTTACCTTCAATGGTTGGACATTGGGGAGGGGGGGCACAATGGATGTACAAATAAATTAAATTAATTCTGATAGGACGGTTTGATAACCAAGTAAGCCCCGATTAAGATGGTGTACACGGAGTCTAATGAGTTTTTCTACTCTGAGTCATTTTTTCTTAACCGCGAACCCTCGGATAGGAATACAGTTGGGGCCCATTTGAGAAAGGAGCAGGGGAGGGATAGAATATCTTGTCCGCCTGCACTAGGGTGGACAGCGTATTCGACCTCTCCGGTTGAATGGGTAATCCCGACTAATCCCCGTAAAATCCATTTTTTCACCTTTTCTTTCAACTAACCGGGGCTAAATCCGAATTTTTATCAAAGCCGGTTTTGCTTGTTACCGGTGAAATCGAAAGTCCACCGGGGAATGCGCAAAACAACATCCGACTTATTCGATTATCAAATGGGCCCTTGGGGTTCTGGTTGATTTTCGCATTGGACCATATCCGGTCGAATGAGGTATTCGACCTAAAGTTGGGTTTTAGTCGATTTCACGTGCGGCTATTTCTGATCAAATGAGTTATTCGACCCTGGTTAAGATAACGAGTTGACATATTATCCTCGCATATGTCACCCGCCCCTATCCAACGGATAAACAAACTCACCCTCTATGAATAAAATGGTTGCACATTGATATATATACAGCCTCTAAGATTTTAAAATCAATTCCACATCCCTCCTCGCCGACATATGTTGGTGGATGAAGTTGGTGACTAAGAGATGACCGGATCACAATTAAACCCAAATAGGAATGCACTTGATTAGTTGACATGTAGTTGTTGGATCCGAATATACGGGACAAAGAGCATCAGCTACCAACTTGAACAACCAATCAATTTACTTCTTTCAAAAACGATCACGGAGAGTCCAAATAGTACTAAATTTAGTGTAAACATGTATGAAAGTGACCCATCTAACAAAGCTACGTACCTAGCTGTGCCACCTAACCCCACCCACATGCTACCCCTTTATGCCTTTTTCCCCTTAAACTGGTGTTACCACAGTAATCATCATAAATTAGGTGTGCTTATTATTTGCTAAGAGGACACAGGGCATGTGAAGTCAGGGAGCCTCTCAACCCCCTTAATTTGTCCGAAACAGAGACTCCCTATCGTTTCCTCCCAGGACCCAATTGCCTAAAGGATGCGCATTAATTAGAGGGAAGAATACTTACAGATGTATCCAGTGTAATGTCCTCTAAAATATTTTATAAAAAATCACCATTAAAGGGATATTTGTTGACTCCGCAATATCGGCCACGATTTGACACAGTATGATACGATATTATGTCATTGCGTATCAAGACGTAAGAAATTCTTTAATAAAGTTATAATATGTAAAATTATTTGTATGATTTACTAATTTAGTTGATTAGGGGTTGTGTTATTTAAGCACGAGATTTTGAGTTTGAATTTGAAAAAAAAATAGCTTCAATTGTAAAGGATAATGTAAAAAAAAAAGATTTTTTACATTAAAATTATTGTTAAAAATGAATTTGTAAAAAAATCATTCCTAAAAATACATTAACAGTTATATCACTGAGTTAATTTGAATAGTGTATAAATATCATTTAAACATAATTTTTTTACAAGTTATCGATAAAAAGAAGTGATATGTACGTAAATAAATATGACATTTTTACACAATTCAGATTACACAGTGATACACTTGCTAATATATTTTTAAGAATGATTTTTTTATAAATTCACTTTTAACAATAATTTTCATGTAAAAAACTCTAAAAATAATCACATGCGTGCTGCACATTTCGATCCTGCAACGTCACGTAAAATTGAAACGATTACAACCACACCATATCTATTAAATAACATGACCATATAGTAAAATATACCATATTTAATAGGATATGATCGATGATCGACCGATACGATTAGATATGTGAGTACAAGGCATGCCATATCAATTTGTCAAAACTTACGTAAGGGGATAGATAACATTAGAAATTTGTACGAAAATTGGGAGGACGTGATTTATACCCTTTTCCGGCTAAGATAAAAACCAGATATATTAATCCTCATATTGGGTTATTCTCTATGGTACCGCTTGGTGTGCTGTAAAATGTCTTAATCTTTTGGTTTTAAAATTATCGATTTTCCAATTCTTAGGTTTTGATTTATTATGATTCTATATTTACACTCAGAATTGGATGAAACTGAGCGATTAACTTCCCGCTTTATTTAAAACTTGAATATTTATGGTACTCCAAATAGCAAGAAAACACTAAACAGTGATATTTTTACGACAGCAAACAACACCATCTTTTCACTCTTCTCTGCAAACGCAACCTTTCTACCCTTCTTGTTTTGAGAGAGAGAGAGAGAGCGCGATGGTAGTGTGTGAAGAAAGGGAAAGATTCCCGAGAGAGAGAGAGAGAGAGAGATGGTAGTGTGTGAAGAAAGGGAAAGATTCCCGTGACATTTTAAAGTTTTAGCTTCGAGCCTTCGACTGCCATTTTCTTTTTCTTTTTTTAGACATATACAAGCATTCCATTTCATAACAACCGAAATGCAACGTACAAAGAGGAGTCTCGAGATCACACCGAACTCGAGAGCTCTGTCATGACCCATACCGTCAACTTTTTATCATAATAAAAAAACATAAAATCAGGCACGGTAGCGATCGAAGACGCCCAACGAAGCGGGAAGCTCCTAGAACCCGCAGGGATGAGGCAGCCGCAACCGAAGGTAACATAAACAATCCTCGAGGACACTGGCGGAGCCAGGAGGGGGCAACGGAGGGGGGGGGGCAATTGCCCCCCCTTGACAATTGTTAATCTATTTCATTTCCCCCCACCTCTGTTAGATTTTTTGGGCCCATTAGATGTCTATCGATGGTGGATATTTAAGTTTTACGATTAAGTTAAAATATCTACTGATGGTGGATGTGCATGACTCATATTCATTGATTAGTTGTTTAACCGTAAATCGACGATGGAGATTTTCTTTTGTAAGATAGAAACCTAAAAGAGATAAAAGAAGACAAAAGTAGCACTATAGAATCGTAAAAGGGTATTACAACTCTCGACTAAGAAATTTTGTCTGTAGCTATGTAGGGTTGATTTTTGATGGTTGAGTAGAAATAAAAAAAGGTTATCGGGCTGAGCACATGGTTGATTTACAGTTTGTAGTAGGTCTCTCCGATCCACACGTCCTACCTCCCACACCCCACTCCACTTTGAGGAGCTTCTCTATCAATACGGTGAGTTTTCCCCCTTGCTTAGTTCTCTTGTTATCTATTTGATGACTTTTGCTGAATCGTATGGCTTTACCATGAGACTTTACTTGAGGAGGATATTTTATTCAGGACTTTGATTTTGTCTTTCTTTTTAATTCTTGTTTAGTGTATTTTCAATCATTAAGATTTTGCATATCTCAGTAGCTTAACTTGATTCTTTCTCTAAGTTATTCTTATTTGTGATTTATTATCTCGATTATATAATACAAAGGCAGCTCCCACTCGTCGGAAACACTGCACTTGATTTTGAAGGTGAATCAATTTTTGTGATGATCAATGGATGAATGATAATTTTGTGACATATATTGAGAATGAGACATTCGAGAGTATTGACAATGAGATAATAATGCAACACTTTCAGAATATGAAGATCCGTCGTAGACAACTCACTTGTAAAATATCTTCTACTTGAATATAAATAAATAATTTTTATTATGTTAATTTTATTTTGTCCCCCCTTTTAAATATTTCTAGCTCCGCCACTGCTCGAGAAGCTCGAGCTGCCGAACCGCTCAAGCGAGAGGCAGTGAGATAGGGAGGCTCAGGTAGCAAGCATCCAGGGGGATGCAAGGGGGATAAGCACAAGATCTCCGAGCTCCCTTGAGGCCGAGGGCATAAGCCCACAATCTGCTTCGCGAGGAAATCGATCCATGCTTCGACGAACGCCTAGAAGAGCAACTATCTCTAGGAAAAGAACCGGATGGGGGAGGAAGACGAAGGTGGAGGGAGAGATGGTAAGCTGGACTGGGGTTTGCAGCAGGGGTTGGATACAAAAGGGGGTGGTCTTCAGAGATAACGAGCACCGAAATACAAATGAAAAGCGGTGAACGGAGGAGACTGAACAAAGGTAAAGGCAGGAAGAGATGGTTTCCAGGGGAGATCCGGAGAGCTTCTCTGACAGATTCTAGATGAGTTACGGAAAACTCACCTGACAAAAACTCAGTAGAGTCCCGTAGAACTCGCCTGATAAGGGCCTCCTTCGAGAGGGGGAGGACGAAGAGGGGGGGGGGGGAGTTCTCGATGGGAGTTTCCCCACCGGACGTTCCACCCATGGGCTTCCCTTGGGCTACAACACCAGGAAGAAGGACGCCTCGGTGTTTAACCGCTCAATATGATCCTTGTGATCTCCACTGCCATTTTCAAGGCCTGTCAATAAATTTCTCCAATTAATACTCGCAAGGTCAAGGCCACGCCTCCAAATATTTTCCTCGAAAAGTTTGAAAATGTATGGCATGTGGCCAGGGCTTCACAGACACACCAACCTATGTGAAGACAAGAGAGAATATTTGTTAGGAGGGAACAGTACTTTGGTACGCTAAAAACATGTAAACGGAAAAAGGAAAACGTAGTAAAATTTATATACATAGAATTAATTGAAGGGCGAAGGTGAGATGGGTTTCTTTGAGGGCGGTCTAGGGACTCCGGCGAGGTGGGTATGCTTCAGATCTCTAGATCTCGGTATCTTCCCGATGGACAAGCCATCAATATAATAGGGTGCGTCACCCCCATATCCCCTCTGTCCCACTGCTACAGTGCACCCAAACATGATCCGTGAAACCCGGTGAGGTGTCTCCCAATGGGATTGTTGGCCACATGCTTACATCTCCCACTTGGCCAACAAACTATTATATCCCCACTGTCCGTGGATGGTGTAATATTTCCTTTGAATCACTCACACTATCCATGAGTAGTGTTTCCACTCACCATCACTTCTATACTCTCATTATCCATGAGTAGTATTTCTGATACGCTCCCACTATCCGTCAGAGGTATCATTCTTCTCATTGTCTCACTATACGTGAGTACTTTTCCGATACACTCCCACTATCCGTCAAAGGTATCATTATTTTCATTATCCATGAAAATATTTTTTTTTGGCTTATATATTCCTAAGCCCCATTAAGCCAACATGCTTAATGAAATTTTCTGCTGAGATACTTTTCGTCAATGGAACAGCAATCATATCACTTGTGAGAATATAAGTCACTTTTATTTCCCCTTTCTGTACAATATCTCGAATATAGTGATATTGTACTTCAATATATTTTTCTCTTGAACTATTTGCTCCACTGTTAATCAGGCTAATAGCCGCCTGATTATCACAGTACATCTCAATTGGTCCATCTACCAAGTTGAGATTCAAATCGTTCAAGAATCTTCTAATCCAAACTGCATGAGTAGCAGTTGTACTACATGCAACGTACTCAGCTTCCTGTGTGTATCGAGCAACACACCCTTATTTCTTGCTTCCCCAAGAAACAGCAGCACCACCAAAGATGAACAAATGTCCCGACGTGGACTTTCTGTAATCTTTATCTCCTCCAAAGTCTGCATCTGAATATCCGAGAACCTCAAGCGTATCAACTTGATAAACAAGACTGTGGTGCAAAGTTCCTCTCAGATATTTCAAAATCTTTTTAACAGCTTCCCAATGTGCTGGGCCAGGATTGTTTTGGTATTTACTTACCAAACTGACTGGGTATGCCAAGTCCGGTTTAGTACACATCATTGCATACATCAAGCTTCCGACTTCTTGTGCATACGGCACCATGAGCAGCTCCTGTCCCTCTCCGAGACATTGACCCTTACACAACCGTTTCTGATGGACTAACGGTGTAGGTGCCGGATTGTTATTATGCATTCCGAATCTCTTGAGTACAGACCTCAAATATTTTTCTTCGTTTATACTCAACATTCTAAACTTTCTATCCTTGAGGATTTGTACACCAAGAACATAGGATGCCTCACCCATGTCTTTCATCTCAAACTTTTCACTAAGTTCTAATTTGACTTTATTCAATATTTCTATGCCATTACTGGCGAGTAAAATATCATCCACATATAGGGATAACATGATATACTTACTCCCACTATTCATGACATATACACAGTTATCCAACTTGTTTGAAACAAACCCTAGTTGGACAACTACTTCGTGGAATTTGAGATACCATTGTCTAGAAGATTATTTTAAACCATATATTGATCTCTTTAACTTGCATACCTTTTCCTCTTGGCCTTCCACCTGAAATCCATCAGGTTGTTGTATATAGATGTCTTCCTTCAACTCTCCGTTAAGGAATGATATTTTTACATCCATCTGGTGCAACTCCAGATCAAAATATGCAACAATTGCCAAGATCATTCTTATGGATGCAAACTTAGCCACTGGAGAATAGATTTCTTGAAAATCTATACCCGGTTTCTGTGTAAACCCTTTGACAACTAATCAGGCCTTATATTTATCAATAGACCCATCAGCTCGAAGCTTTTTCTTGAATACCCATTTGCATCCTATAGCCTTTCGATTCTTTGGAAGATCGCATAATTCCCATACATTGTTCCTTTTCATGGAATCAATTTCTTCATTCATGGCATCTTGCCATAATTATGTATCATGCGATTTTGTCGCATTTATATAATTCATGGGATCTACGCAATTTTCATCTTCCATGTCTATCATCAGACATGAAGGCTCACAGGAATACAAATGATAATCATCCATCCATGTTGGTAGAGTTCTCATTCTTTTGTTGCCTATTCCGGGTTGACCAGGCTGCATTTCATTCATAGGTACTGGTTCATTTTCCATATTTTGATATTCTTCCTCAATTTCTGGATCATTTCTAGGGACATCATTGTAATAGTCATCATCTATTATAACTAGAGGTTCCTTCTCTTTTTCATGAGATTCCTCTTCCTCTAGATTTTCTAGAAATGTCACATCCCTATATTCAATGATCCCTTTTTCTTTATGGAAAAATCTATAACCAGATGATTTCTCACAATACCCTATGAATCTACATTTCAATGTCTTTGAGTCCAACTTATCTCTAAGTTGACTCGGAATGAGAACGTGGGCAATTGACCCCCACTTCTTGAGGTGACTCAAATCGGGTTTCCTCCCATTCCATAATTCATAAGGTGTACTTTGTATGGATTTTGTGGAGATTCTGTTTAAGATATGTTTTACCGTAAGTAATGCCTCTCCCCACAAATTCTTAGGGAGACCTGAATGCGATAGCAGACATCTAACAGCATTCATCAAAGTTCTATTCTTTCTTTCTACCACACCATTCTGTTGTGGCGTATAAGGCATTGTCACATATCTTTTAATTCCGTGTTCTTGACCTTTTGAGTTATATTCCCCACCTCTATCCGTTCTTAATACCTTAATATTCCTTCCATGTTGCCTTTCCACTTTCATTCTATATTTTCGGAAGCAATCAAATGCCTCTGATTTTAAAGAAATCAGATAAACATAGGTAAATCTGGAATAATCATCTATGAAGGTTATGAAATATTCCTTGTTGTTATATGTCTTTATACTTAGGGGGCCACAAATGTCCGAGTGGACCAATCCTAACAATTCGTTTGATCTATGACCTACTGCGAAGGGTTTCTTAGTCATCTTTCCTACTAAGCAATGTTCACAAGGTGTTAATTCCACCTTTGACAAATCCGACAGTAGGCCCATTTTAATCATTTGTTCCATTTTAGATTTTTCGAGATGTCCCAATCTAAAATGTCATAGATCACATTCCGATAAAGAACACAAGGAATACTCAGAATCTTCAATATTATTATTCTCAGTGTCAATTACAGGGATACAAAATAAATCATGTTCGGGGACAAACCTCCCCATAGCAAGTACTTTCTTATCCTTCCCTATTGACACTCGATTATTATAGAACTGTACTTCCATGCCATTTTTTATCAAGGCCGGTATAGAGATTAGATTCCGCCGGATTCCAGGTGCATAGAATACATCTTTGAGGACTATGATGTTATCCCCAAGATCCAGCCTATATGTATCAACACCTTCTACATCCAGATAGGTGTTGTTACCCATATATATCCTCTGTTCTCCTGTCTTGAGCTTGTTTAGCATCACCAGCCCCTTTTTCGTCTTTGCAATGTGACGAGTGGCTCCAGAATCGACCCACCATTCATTTGAGTCGGCAATCGCGGCATTACATTCCGTGACGCCGATGAATTCTCTCTTTCCAGCTCTTCTATTTTCTGGGTGTTTGCTTCCACCCTCATTGCCTTGCTTTTGGGGATAATTTGCCATAAAATGGCCAAACTTCCCACATGTGTAGCAAGCACCACGAGGAACCTTCTTTCCTTTGCCTTGGAATTTGTTCCCCTTAAACTTGGGTCTTTGCATTCCGAGTGGACGATTCTAACCGGTGGACTTTCGGTGTATAGCATTAGCCTCCTGCAAGTGCGCTTCAAGTTCTTTTCTCCTGGCCATAATGTCATGCTCAATCGCTAACCGAGCTGACAAATCTGTGACACTTATAACAGAACCACTCATTCTTAAGGTTGTGGCAGCCATGTCTAATGATGCTGGCAAACTATTTAATATAGTCACCACCTGCATCTTCTCTGGAATTTCGGTTCCAGCGGTCGATAGCTCCTTAGCCATGACAATCATTTTATTTACATGCTCGACAACGCTATCACCTTCCTGCATCTTACATGTGTTGTAACGATACAATAAGAGTTGAGTATTCACCACTATTTTGGTATCATACTTCTCTTTGATAGCTTTCCACATTTCATTGGATGTTTTGTAGGTTTCGAAAAACTTTATTAAATTATCCTCCATGAACATGAGCATTAGGCTCTTAGCCTTTTTGTCATCTATTAACCATTGCTCCCGTTTTTTCTTTTCCACTTCCGTAGATGTTTCAATAACTTCTGGAGCATTGGTGTCAATGACATGTTCTATGTTGTCATGGATAAGGGCATATCAGATTTTCCGGTGTCACATATCAAAGTTGGTTCCATTAAGTTTGTCTAATTTTGCCAACTCCGAAGCAATGAGCTTACTGACCATTATGATTAAAATGAATCTGACGAGCAGGGAGCCCGCGTGTGAGGTCGGTGTCGGCCGCGTCTGGTGGAGGGAGCCGCAGCGGTGGCAGTCGGTGGCGGCCGTTGGCGATTGCTATAGATGCAGCGGCGATGAGAGGGCGGTAGCCGCAGCGGCGGTGGAGGGAGGAGGCGCAAAGGCAGTGGCGTCGGTGGGCGCCCGGTGGAGGCACCCGTGGGGGAAGCCGGAGGAAGCCTGCGGCTCGACAACAACGGTGAGGGGGTGGGCTGCAGCGGAGGCGATAGCACGCGGTGGCACTGGCGACGAGGGCGCAACGGAGGGACAACAACGACAGCAGAAACACGGCGACCTGGCGTGTGAGGGCGGCGGTAACGGCCGGCGAGGTGGTGACGACGAGAATGCAGTAGCGGCATGGGTGGGATCGCGACGGCACGGGTGGGGAGAGGCTCTCCCTGTTCGGTGGTGGCATCGTGTGGTGGTCGGCGACGGTCGCAGCGGGGTGTTGGCGCAGCGGTGAGGGAGCCGGCCGCAAAGACGGTGGCGGAGAGAGGGCCGGCGATGGCTGGTGCGGAGGAGGAGGCTAGCGGCGAATACGGGGAGGCCGGTGGTTTTCCTGGGCGTAGAGGGTTCTCGGCGCGCGGAGGAGGCCGGGAGCGACAGCGGGTGTGCGCGGTAAGGGAGGCCGGCAGGTGTGGTGCCACGGCGCAGTAACGGCAGCGGCGACAGGGGTGCTGCGAGGACGGCTGGCGAGGCAGTGTCCAGCCGGTCGAGGTAGGTCCGGGCTGCAGCAAGGCGGTGGCAGGAGAGCAGCGGCCGCAGCGGATCTAGCTTGCTCTGATACCAGTGAAGGGCGAAGGCGAGATGGGTTTCTTTGAGGGCGGTCTAGGGACTCCGGCGAGGTGGGTATGCTTCAGATCTCTAGATCTCGGTATCTTCCCGATGGACAAGCCATCAATATAATAGGGTGCGTCACCCCCACATCCCCTCTGTCCCACTGCTACAGTGTACCTAAATATGATCCGTGAAAGTCGGTGAGATGTCTCCCAACGGGATTGTTGGCCACATGCTTACATTAATGACATTTCAAATTAATCACACCACCTCCAACAGTTGAGAAAAAAATGATTGGTTATGGTCTTTGCAATGCATTGTTGTTCACTGGGTTTATTTCCTAGTCATATATAACTTCTTTGCAATGTACGAATTTGAGTACTATACATGTAATTTGAGTTTTGAGCCAATAAATTATTCTAAAGAGCGTGCTTATTCTGCGTTGGATAAGAGAGTGAGTAATTCTTGTCCTCCCTCTCAACTGATCGTGACAAAAAAATGTTAATATATATATATATATATATATATATATATATATATATATATATATATATATATATATAATAAATGTGTAAAAATATAATTTTAATTAATTTATCTCGTAATCCGTTCTATCCGAAAACGGGTAGAATTTTATCTTTTTCTGCTTATAAGCACATGTTCATCTTTGTAGCTTCTAATATAAGAAATCATTACGCCCGGGGGCGACAAAGATTTTATCATTTTTTACTTGTAAAAAAGTCTTCAAAAGAGAAGACTTGAATCTTACTTATAAACACATGTCCATCTTTATAATTTCCAATATGAGACCTTTTAAGCCCCCTTCTTAAGCCTCTACAATATAAGTTAACAATGAAAACTTCTTCCGTTGTAAATATTATATTATTTTTTTATAATATAAGAATTTTCATCCGTCTTTAATCCGCCTCCATTTGAGATGGATTAGCGATAGAAAAACATGTCTGTCGTAAATATTTTAGCGATGAAAATAATGCGGCGCTAAATAATCATAAATTACTTAGGTCCTTAATATAGTGAAGGACAGTCCATAAGTCGCTAATCCATCACAAATTGGCGATGAAAAAATTCATGGCAAATAATCCGTCTCTAATTGTGCATTTAATTGTAGTGAGATTATCTTATATGTTATTTTACATATTGATTACACAGTGTTCTCAATTTTGTCTTATACTGATTACCAGCAATAATTGCGTGTTTATAAGATGGGTTTGTTCCCTTCTCCAAACGAGCCCCCCCCCCCCTTTTTTTTTCTGTATACACTTCAACTTTTATATTACAGACAGATAAATTCCCAACGAAGAGAAGAGTTCAGCATTCAAACACAAGAATATTTTTGGCATGCGTTTGACCGAGACCCGGTGTGAATGCTCCTTTTGAATGGGATGATGATCATGCGTATAATCTCTTTAATTTCTAGTTGATTATGATCAAAGTAGCCATATATATAATTAATTAATTAATATAGGAACGCAAATTAAGCTGATCGATTCCATGCAAGTAAGCTGTGGAACTTCGAGGAATGACACGTGATCATGCGCCTACCAAAACCTAAGAAAAAGCCTAGCCAAAAGCTTAATTTAAAGATGACGGTAGGGGTGCATGGTGTGCCAATATTAATTAAATTGGCCAATGCGACATCCCCAATTGAGCTAGGGATCATATAGGGAAATTAATATTAGATCAGCGGTGCCCACAACAGGGGACGTGTTTGGCATACACTTTAATAATTAGGTGGAAATTACCCCTGGTTTTTATTGTGAAACAAAAAAAAATAAAATAGTTAATTAGTTATACCCGATATTATACGGTTAATTATATATAGAACTTGATGTTTATCAAATACTTCATTAAAATTTTCCCCTTCCAATTTACAATGCTTCAACTTAGAAATTTCACTTGGAAGCAAGATGTTTATATAATCGACCGTTTAATTAGTCTCTCGTCTTCTTTGATCGGTAAAGCAATTGCATTGTAAGTTGAAATCTATGAAAACCCAAGAACACTGAATTAATTGTAGCCAAACAAAGTCATAAGATCCGTATTTCACAAACAGCCACCCAAATCCTGTTCCCTTCTCTCTATGTACACATGTGAAACGTGCATCAGCCGATCTAAAAATGCATAGTGTACATCCGCGAGTTATTACGTACATTGGGTGTACATTAAGTTTAATTTTTAAAAATATTATGACGTGGATCTCAGGTCTATCTTAATTTATGATGCAAATCGCATCTTCATCGGATGATCTAAAAAAAATTAAAAAAAATCAATTCAAATGAATAATGTTTAACTCATTTTTTAATTATTATTTTTTAAATCATCGTCAAATGAGGATATAATTTATATCATAAGTTAAGATGATTTAAATCTCACGTCATGAAAATTTAATAAATTAAAAATTAAACTAAAAACATACTCAGAGTGTGTAATAACGCCGTGCGCGCACGCGCGCGTACTATGCAAACATATAATAGCCTTCAACGAGAAAATGGCAGTTGTTCTCCCGGCCCATACGGAGTATAAGTTGGCAACTTTAGACAATTGAAAGGAATTCCCAGACGCAAGCATGCATGGCGTTATTATGTTGTACTCTTTTTGCTTCAACATTGGATGGCCGTGGAATTCTAACCTTGAGACTGATGAGTCGCATGCACGCCATCATTCTTCAACATCACAGCACGTACGCAGAATTCCACGTGAGCTCTGAGATATATATATATATGTAAGACCCATAATTTGGATTTGTGTGCTTATCGTGACCACATATATATATAGCTCCATGAATACTAGATTATATATATATATATATATATATATATATATATATATATATATATATATATATATATATATATATATATATATATATATATGTGTGTGTGTATGTATCTCAATATACTTACCCGATGCCTATAAACGTTCAGTTGGCATATATTGAACTTGGCAAAACATACGCACGGAAGAAGGGTAGATCAACTATTTCCTCTAATCAAACAGGATCTAACGTGTGACATTGATATAAAGGATAAAATGAGTTATTCCGGTCACTTATTTAGTTTCCCAAAGAATCGGAAATTAAAGGAGATAAGAGAGGGGATGTCCACTGGGGATGAACACGGTTTGATTCGAAGAGAAATTTTTTTAAATCAAATCGAATTGAATTAAGGTTTCAACTCGAATCAAAATAAATTAAATTACTTTGAAACTAAATCAAATCAAATCGAATTAATTCGATTTGATTCGATTTAATTTGGTTTGAACCATATTCATCTCATCTTTTAAAAATTAGATTAGATTCAAACAAGAGAAAGATATATATGGTAGAAAATTTTCTATCAAATAAAATAAATATTAAAAATATAACATAAAAAATTATAATTTGTAAGAACAAGTTCCATAACATTTTCACATAAGAACTAAGAACTTCAGTTATAATAAAATAGAAGGTGATTTGAAACATATTTTATAGAGTTAGAAATTATATCAGGATGATGGGAATTAGACTTTTTGAAATATAATTTATAATTACACATACGTTTATATTAACTTGACAAAAATATCTTTAAATTCGAGTTATTCGGTTTGGTTCGATTTCTTAAACTTCAAAATCAAATCAAACCAAGATTTTCAATATAATTCGATTTGAACTCAAACCGAATTTTTTTAAATTTGAACCTAAATCAAACTGAAATTTTTGAGTTAAACCCGAATAATAATCACCCCTAATGCCCACATATCCTCCTTTACGGTTGGAAATTAGTCATATATTCCACCTTATTTTTAACCCATTTCTTCATTTTCTCTTTATTGTATCAAACGTACCCTGACTTAATTATACATGTGAATGACTTATGATTGGAGTACTGATTTTTGCATATTCTCATTAAAGTTATCTCAATCCCACACATGATAAAAATAGCTAATTAATATAGATAGAAATAGATATTTCAAAAGGAGAATTGAGCAGTTTTGTTAAATGACGTCCTGAAATTTTTAATTAGCCGAGTCATGAATAATTCAATCAAATAATATATATATATATTTGGGATCTCTAACTCCTCTTCTGGCCCTAGTTGTACATCGGATCAAGAACTATGAGAACTAAAGTATTGTACTTAGCGTTCATTAATTAGTTGGACGGACACTCCAAGTAGCAAGAAAACGGAACAAGCAAGCAAGCACTCCTGAATGCTGAGGAGAACCCTCCCCACCTCATCGTATTCACACTGGCTTAAAAAGTGATCTTAGGATCCCTCGCCCAGTCTTTTTTCACACGGCACCATGCAGTCTTTCTTTTCCAATTTCTTTTCACTGGCTTAATTTGACACACACACTCTCTCTCCCCATAGCTTATCATAACTTACTGATCATTTTCAAGCACAAGGTAACATATGTATATATTTCTGTATGGACACTCTGACCGCGAGTTGGAATAGAGGGGGAAAGGACCATTTGATATATCCCAGTTCAAATCCTGGCGGCTGCCCCATATATAAATGTCTGCTCCAAGACTTGAATCCTTCGTCATGCAGGACCCCGCACCTGATCATAGTTCTGGGTGGCTTAACTACGGTATGATTGGCGTGCACGGATTTCTTCCACCGGCCGGCTGTAGCCCAAGGATGGAAGTTGGCAGATGACAGCAAGTTGCAGATGCACTACTGATTGGTCTGCCTCCCCCACTGCTCTTGCATGTCCTCTAGTGTTCAAAGCTCAGCCTGCCTTCTTTAATGGCGTATCTGAATCGAAGATTGGTATTTGATTTGATCCGGCCTAGATATAATACGGTACGATTTGATTCGTATAGATTCGGATCTGTCTTGAAAGTCATCTTGAACTAAGTTGATCGTCGTGACGAGGCCCAAATAACACAATAGGATATCAACGACTCCATGAAAGTCGCACCGATACTACGAACCATGACCATACGTACTGTTAGAGACCGAAGTACCTGTAGAGATAGACAAACAATAGAGGATGAAGAAAGAAGGGGGAAGAGAAGATCAAACCACAAGAACACTGGGATTTACGTGGTTCGGAGGCGATGTGCCTTCCTACATCCACGGCCGCACTGAGATCTCTTATTTCGCACACAGTCACGATTACAAGGGATGTTACATTTATATATAAGGAGCATAGGGCAACCCTCCTGGGTGAAATTACAATAATCCGCGAAAGGATAGGGGGGAGCCTACCAATATCCGGATCAGACTCCACACTCCTCCAACAATCTCCCACTTGGAGACTGATCTTAAAACCAGCAGTCAAGTCTTGTAATCCTTGCTCTTTCCACGATTCAGAAACTCAATGCGGCACCTCCAATCTTCATCATCTATGGAGCCCAACTGAGGCCATGCATAGCCTCAGTTTTTCTGTAGTCACCATCTTTGTCAACATGTCTGATGGATTTTCAGCTCCACATATCTTTTCAAGTGACAAAGTCCCATCATCTAGTAGCTCTCTAATGAAATGATATTTCACTTGTATATGTTTTGTCCTTGCATGAAACACTGGATTCTTTGCAAGATGGATTGCACTCTGACTATCACAGAAAAGAACATTACTACCTTATTTTCTGCCCAACTCTTCAAGAAAATTTTTTAACCAAATCATTTCCTTGCTAGCTTCTGTAACTGCAATGTATTCGACCTCAGTTGTAGAGAGAGCCACAATCTTCTGTAATTGAGAAACCCGGCTCACTGCGGTTCCACCCAAGGTGTAAATGTATCATGTTGTCCTCCTTCTGCTATCCACATCTCCAGTCAAATCTGCATCCACAAAGCCCTGTAAATTGAGACCACTCAGTGTGAAACACAAACCCATACCTGTGGTACCTCTCAAATACCGTAGGATCCATTTGACAGCCTCCCAATGTTTCTTGCCTGGATTTGCCATGTACCGACTCACTCCTCCCACTGCATGTGCAATATCTGTTCTAGTACAAACCATAGTATACATTAGGCTACCTACAGCTGAAGCATAAGGAACTTTGTTCATGTATTCATGTTCCTCCTTTGTCTTGGGTGATTGCTCCTTTGAAAGCTTGAAGTGATTCGCCAAAGGTGTGCTTACTGCCTTTGCATCCTGTATTTGAAATCTGTTCAGCACCCTCTCAATGTAGCCTTCCTGAGTTAACTTCAAGATTTTAGCCTCTCTATCCCGAACAATCTTCATCCCGAGTATCCTTTTTACGGGTCCCAAGTCCTTCATGTCAAACACCTTTGACAATTGTTCCTTCAGCATGTTGATCTCTTGTATGTTTGATCCTGCAATTAGCATATTATCCACATACAAGAGCAAAATAATATAGCAGTCATCAAGCTTCTTGAGATAGCAACAATAATCAACTTGACATCTACTGAAACCACTGCTGCACATGAAACCATCAAATTTCTTATACCACTGTCTGGGGGCCTGTTTCAAACCATATAGACTTTTCTTCAACTTGCACACAAGGTTTTCTTTTTCACGGACCTGAAAACCTTCCGGTTGTAGCATATAAATATCCTCATCTAGATCACCATGAAGAAAGGCTGTCTTCACATCCAGCTGTTCTAGATGCAAGTCTTCAGCTGCCACAATACTCAACACTAGCCTGATTGTGGTTAGTTTGACAATAGGAGAAAAAATCTCAGTGTAATCAATACCTGCCTTCTGCTGGAAGCCTTTCACAACTAACCTTGTCTTGTACCTTTTGTTGCCATCATATTCTTCTTTTAACCTATACACCCATTTATTATGGAGTGCCTTTTTACCCTCTGGTAAAGGAGTCAGTACCCAAGTCTCATTCTTCTGCAAAGAGTTCATCTCCTCTTTCATAGCATGCTCCCACTTGACAGAATCCTTCATTTGTATTGCTTCACTGAAACATTCTGGCTCACCAGTATCAGTCAATAACAAGTAATGCAAAGAAGGAGAATACCTTTCAGTGGGTTTGGGTACTCTATTAGATCTCCTTAGTGGTGGTGCCGGTGTATAGGGTTCTGGTTGTGTCATGACATTCTCAGGACTAGCTTGAGTTCTTTTTGGAAAATCTTCCTCTAAGATTTCCTCTAACTCCACCTGATCTTTGACTTGCTTCCCAGCATCATCAGATTCTACAACATATCTGTCTTTGTACAAGACTTTTTCATTGAATATCACATTCCTTTCTCGTATGATTTTTCTATTCTGATCATCCCAGAAACGATATCCAAAATCATCAGAACCATATCCAATGAAAAAATATTTCTTAGACTTAGAGTCTAACTTGTCTCTATTTTCATAATTAATAAGCACATAGGAAGTACAACCAAAGACTTTTAGATGTGAAAGAGTTACCTCATTTCCTATCCATACCTCCTCCGGTAGCTTGCCATCCAAGGGGACACACGGTCCTCTATTTATCAGGTATGCGGCTGTACTCACTGCATCTGCCCAAAATGTCTTGGGTAAACCAGCATGAATTCTCATGCTTCTGGCACGCTCATTCAGTGTTCTATTCATCCGTTCTGCAACACCATTTTGCTGAGGTGTTCCTGGAATGATCTTCTGCATTCGAATTCCATTCAATGCGCAAAAGTCTTTGAACTCCTTGCTGTCATACTCTCCACCATTATCTGACCTCAGACACTTGATTTTCAAACCAGTTTCATTTTCAACTAGAGACTTCCACCTTTTAAAAGTAGCAAACACGTCAGATTTATTTTTCAGAAAATAAACCCATACCTTCCTGGTGGAGTCGTCGATGAAGGTGACATAATATTGTGAGCCTCCAAGAGATGATACCGATGAAGGCCCTCACACATCCGTGTGCACAAGCTCCAGCTTTTCAGACTTGGATGTCCTGCTTACTTTGGAGAAGCTAACCCTTTTCTGCTTCCCAAATACACAATCTTCACAGAACCCGACATCTACAGTCTTTAAACCAGACAACTTTCCCTTCGCCTGCAGTACCTTCATTCCCTTCTCACTCATATGCCCAAGTCTGCAATGCCAAATTTCTGAATCACCATGAGAATCAGCCACTGCAACTGTGTCTCTTGTATTTGTTGTCATGTACAAGGTACCCATCTTACTGCCTCGTGCTATGATCATAGCGCCTTTAGTGATCTTCCAGGAGCCACCTACAAAGGTAGTGATATAACCTTCACTATCAAGCTGCCCCATAGAAATCAGGTTTCTCTTCAGCCCAGGCACATGTCTGACATTATGCAACTTCCATGCAGTCCCATTTGATGTCATGATTTTTACATCTCCCTTCCCCACAATATCCAAGGGTTCATCATCAGCAAGATAGACCCTACCAAAATTACCAGCAACATAATTTTCAAGGCAATCCTTTTGTGAGGTAGAGTGAAAAGATGCTCCAGAATCTAAGATCCACGATTCTATAGGGCTGTCAACACTCAGGACTAAGGCATCCTCTATTTCTTCTATTGTTGCATTCACAGACTCTTCCTTTTGGTTTGGATTTTGGTTTCGATTTTGGTACTTCTTCTTCGGTGCTCTGCAATCTCTTTTAAAGTGCCCTTTCTTACCACAGTTCCAACAACTATCACCACGAAATCTCGACTGACTTCTTCCTTTTGACTTAGATCTACCTCGATCTTGACTACGCTGATTTGCTCGTCCCCTGCCTTCGACATTCAAGGCAGAACTTGATGATTCACCTGATTCTTTCCTGTGAATGTCTTCGCTTAGAATCAAGTCTCGAATCTCATCCAGCTTCAACTTATTTGAACATGAAGAACTACTCACAGCGGTCACAGTCGCACCCCAACTTTCTGGTAGAGAGGAGAGCAAAATCAATGCCCTAACCTCGTCCTCAAAGTTGATGTCCACCGAACTCAACTGACTCGTGATCAGATTGAACTCATTGATATGATTTGTAACAGAAGCACCTTCGACCATCTTCAAATTAAATAAACGACGCATCAAATATACCTTATTAGAGGCTGATTGTTTTTCATACATATTTGATAGCGCCTTCATCAACCCTGCTGTGGTCTTCTCGTTCACAATGTTGAACGCAACGTTTCTGGCCAACGTCAACCGGATGACCCCCAGAGCTTGTCTATCCATCAGATCCCAATCTTCTTTCTTCATCCCTTCCGGCATCATACCAGCAAGAGGTTGATGAAGTTTCTTCTGATACATGTAGTCCTCCATCTGCATCTTCCAGAAACCAAAATCTTTGCCATCGAACCTCTCGATCCTGACCTTTCCCTCTTCTGCAGCCATCGCTCCCACTACTCCCCCGAACCAGAACAAGGCTCTGATACCAGTTGTTAGAGACCGGAGTACCTGTAGAGATGGACAAACAATAGAGGAGGAAGAAAGAAGGGGGAAGAGAAGATCAAACCACAAGAACACTGGGATTTACGTGGTTCGGAGACGATGTGCCTTCCTATATCCACGGCCGCACTGAGATCTCTTATTTCGCACACAGTCACGATTACAAGGGATGTTGCATTTATATATAAGGAGCATAGGGCAACCCTCCTGGGTGAAATTACAATAATACCCCCCAAAATTTTCGCCTCGGGGGCTCCGCCCCCGAACCCCCTACCTTACGGGCAAGGGGGCGCTGCCCCCCTGTAACCCCCCGCCAACTTACCGCAAAGTTGGATCTGCGAAAGGACAGGGGGGAGCCTACCAATATCCGGATCATACTCCACACTCCTCCAACACGTACCCCTCGACCAATTAACGAAAACAAAGACCATAAATATTGCAAGGCAATTCCCTGGGTGTGAAGAGATCTTGGAACTACTAGTTCAAATCAGGACTGCAAGTTTGAGAACGATTATATAATCAGAACATATATATTGTTCAACATACTTGCCCTTAGTGTAAACTTTGCAAATGACAGTTCGAGCAATAAAGAGTGAGTCTGGCATTGGATTAGGTAGCTCCATGCGCGCGAATGTTTCTGATCACAACCATCTACCTGTAATTAATGGTGTTTACAGCCATGTGGATTGCACACCACATATAGAACAAGACATGCAGGTGAACATGACTCATCAAATTAAAATAACAACACATTACAAAAACCTACAATTCTCATCATCGTCATCATCATCATTCCCATTATGTCCTTTTTCTTGATGGGAAACACCTAATGCAAAAACTAATTGATTCTCTTCGTATACCTGGCTCATAGTTCCACCTGAAGGACCTTAATTGCACCAAATGTTTGGTGTAGTAGCCGTATGATACTCGAATTTGAAGATTGTTGTTAATTGCAACACTAAAAGATGCCACCAAACAAGCTAAAACAAATATAGAATATAGCATGTCAAGGTTTCACTCCACATTTTTTTCTAATATGTATGTGGAGTGTGTGTGTGTGTGTGTGTGTTTGTAGAGAGAGAGAGAGAGAGAGACAGAGGATTTAGCACAATATTGTTTTCTATCAAGTTGTATGTTGCTTAATAGAAGAATCAAGATGCTGTGAAGGCCAGAATTTGCTTCTGTTTTTTTAGAAAATTCTGAAGCATCTCAATTTTGCTTCAGTTTTACCAAAACCTTTACCACATTTTCTTCTTTTCTCTTCACCTCTTAACTCTTCTGATGACCACATATATATGGAAGCCATCCTTACCGCAAGAAACTTATACAAAGAACGTGTACAGGATGTCTAATCATTTATTTTAAAAGCAATTCGCCCAATGGAAGTGCATGATTCCCTCTTTCTTATAGACCCAAAATTAACTTGCACCGCAAAGACTCGTCACAAGTAACATTTAACTCTTCATTAATCGTTAAATCTAGTCCTCATTTCCTTTTTTGTTATTAGTTGATGGTGCAACTACAACCAAATAGAGACTTCTGTGTCGATCATATTCATTGATGTGACACTCACAAAGTCAGCATAACTCTTATGCCTTACCTAATTAATTAAGGTTTTATATTATAGGATAAGAAAGTGTTAGTAGCCTTTTCTAGTATTTTGCTCATCGATCTAGCCTTCTTGATATACAGATAGAGTACTTGCCTTACCAAATGTTTGGCTAAACTAAGATTAAGCATCTTCCAATGTGATGCCATTCTTTTGAAGATAATGGTCTATCAAAGACCTATATATACATGTTCTTATTCTCTTATCCTGCCTGTCGAAATTACTTTGAAGGTTGATAATTTTACTCTAAGGAACTGGTTGGATTATTCATTAGGTGCTCCTTATGCAACTACTGTCATATATAGAAGAGTACAAAATAATAGCCAAAAGACGATATTGCTAACAAATTTTGGAATTGTATGGTGGATGATGGATTATAATATAAACAAAAAAAAATAATCTATCAATCAACTAACAACTTCATGATAGTTTAGATGTTTATATATCTTCAATGCCATTTAAAAATATTGTACTTCATCTTTGACATGACAAAATACTGGTCATGCGGGAGGGATCTAGTGACAAGCAATTATGCAACAACAATAACTTAAAATCATAATTAATTAATAGACCCCGAACAATAAAGAAATCTTGACCAAGAACACTAATTAGTAAACAAAAACATTGCAAGTTTTCTTGAAAATTTTGTAAAGAATCAATCACAACAGTCCCTTCGCAACTCTTCGGAGGCAACCTTCATTGGATGGATCAGTCACAAAC
The DNA here is from genome assembly GCA_022559845.1 of Amorphophallus konjac. NCBI lineage: Eukaryota > Viridiplantae > Streptophyta > Magnoliopsida > Alismatales > Araceae > Amorphophallus > Amorphophallus konjac. The sequence goes on from JAHNEJ010002039.1 coordinate 66,529, forward strand.
TAATTGAACTTTCAAGTCCTCAATGGAACGTTGACCTTGAACCACTAGGAATTTTAAGCCGATTTTATACTCTTGCTCGACGACGTGCTGGCGGATGAAGTGGGTGATTAATTAAGAGGTGATTGGATTATAAACGTTGATATAAAATGTTCATGAATAAGCACCCTCACCTGTTGTTGGATCCAAGCACATGTGGGAGGGAGGACTTAAGCTACCAACTTGACTAACCCCAATTAATTTAAAGATAATTTTTTTTTAAAAAAAGTTCAAATACAAGCAATAAAGCTAGCAACACACCTAACCCATCCACGCTACCCTTTATCTCTTTTTTTTTTCTTAACCAGGCATCATTACGCTAATCATGCATGGCAATTAGCTGTTTTTATTCGTCATCATAAAGGGAACACAGGGCACGTGAAACCCCAGTGCGGGGGTTTTCCCGTCCCCTTCCCCCGCGGGGGAGATTCCCGCAACTTGCCCCCGTTCACACTGACCCAAACAGGATATAACAGAGATTGTATCATGTATGCGCTGTCCCTTTTCCGAAGTTTACAGAGACAAAGGGACTAAAGGATATATAGGTTTTTGGGGACCTCTCTTTTTTTTTTACAAATCTGGCGGAGAGCACTATTTGTATCCTCTTCGTTTAATAAGTTCCTACATGATTTCCCGTTCTCTGTCTTCCCCTTCTCCACATGGAAACTTATCCAGACTATTTTAAAGGATAACTTGTCAAACTTTATGTTTGAAGCAAAACCCATATTGGAGTAGAATTCTGTAAAACATGCGAGAAAATCACTATTTCTAGACGTTGGTACCTCTGATAGATTGAGAATTAAATTTATCACTTTGGTGTTGGTGACTTCTGGGTTAAAGGTCAGTGCCTATGAACGCTTGGATAAGCACGGAGACGGTTCCTTCCACCGGCCCAAGGATAAAGATTAATGATTACAAAGGATAAAGTTACCGTTCCATCTTGCATCAACCACTGTGCGTGTGCGTGTGTGTGTGTGTGTGTGAGAGAGAGAGAGATTCCTCAAGCTGCCCCCTTTCACACCTGCTTCTCTCCATGTCCCCCTACTCTGGCCCCATCATGTCTACCCCTCTCTCTCTCTCTGAATGAAACCCGGATCATGACGACGATGACGCCAGCCATGGCCACAGTAGACCCAGTCCCGCCCCCCTCCACGAACAGAAAAGGACGAACGATGGCAGGCGCCGACAAGGTCTACCAAGAGACACCTTCCTTCCTCTCCCACCTCTCCATCTCCATCCCATCAATTCCCCACCCCCACCCAAACATCTCTATATAACATATCCCTCCCCTTGCACCAAATCCTAATCTCTCTCTCTCTCTCTATTCCCATCCAACTTCCAACCCAACCCATCTCTCCAAAATCTACTTCTCCTCTCCTTCTCTACATCTTGTTCTTCAACGTCTCTCGTTTTCTCTGCTGGTTCTCCACCGCCCCTTCCTCAGAGGAGGAGGTCGAACACAGCCCCAAAGCTGCCAACTTTGACGTCTGTAGCACAGAGGGCTGCACAGAGACTTTGAACATGGGGAACTGCATCAGGCGCCAGGCGGCCGTGTCATGGGCCGACGACGACGAGGAGTGGGAGTGGGCGGAGGCCGGCCACCGGCGGGGGAAGACGGAGGCGGCCCACCAGCATCTGCTGGGGGAGAAGGGGGACGTGGCGCTGCACCCGGCGGCGACGGAGGTGAAGATAAAGATCACGAAGAAGCAGCTGGAGGAGCTGCTGAGGAAGGTGGATGCGCACGGGATGCCGCTGCAGGAGGTGCTCGCACACCTCATGTCCGGCGCCAGCGACGTGGACGCGATCTACGACCGCGCCCAGCACTGGCGGCCCGCCCTGCAGAGCATCCCGGAGGCCGCCGAGCCGTAGCAGTGGAGTTGAAGAGGGGACCTTGTTTAGACATATATGCATATATATATATATATATGTGTGTGTGTACACACATATCTTCTGTATCTCTTTTAGGATCCGGTGTGGGAGTCCTTCTATCTCCATTTCTCTACCTCTCAATGTTTTTTTTTTCTGGTAGGAACCATTTTCTCCCTTTTTTTCTTTAATTTTTAGATGTAGATTACTAGGTAGGAATTGGGTTTTTTTGTGGGGAGAGATATGGGGCTAGAAGGACTCCCCTGTTAGCTTCAGCCTCTGGGCTTGCTTTGTACACAGCATAGGCGAATGCTCGGGTTTTGTCACATTTCTTTAGGCTCTTTTTGCGTTGAGCTTCTATGATCTCTCTCTCTCTCTCTCTCTCTCTCTCTCTCTCTCTCTCCCCATCTGTCTCTGTGTGTGTGGATTTCAGGGTTGGCCCAGAGCTGTGACATCTCGTACAGATCCTTCTCACTCGCTTAAATTTACGTTGAGAGCTTTGCATAATAACAATCGCTCTCTTTTGAAAAAGCAGCAGGTTTTCTACGGTCGCAGTTGGACCATACTCAATCAGGAACCAATACTGACTAGCAAAAATGATCACTTCATTTCCTCGATAAAGGAAGCAGTCTCTATTCAACAAAAGCTCGTGTAACCAATATCTACATCGGTATATGTACTTACATATGTAATATGTGTGTATACGTATATGTATTTCTGTATGTGCGTGTATATATATGTATGAGTATATAGAATTATATCCTGTTTACGCGCACAATCCATGATATACCAGAATTACAGGTAACTGAGTCGACACCGTGTTAGCACAAGCAGATATAACAGAACCCATGTTATCGGTCTCTCATTAATCTATATATTGATCTCGGTGTTCATCTTTCTATTCCCAACCTCGGCTCAATAAAATTTGCATGATCTCTGCCTCTGGGGTTTGCCGTTGAGCAAATCCCAACACCACCCCTCAAGTTTTCCATAAGCGTCTCCTCGTGGTTTCGCAAGGCTCCCCAGGACCACGATGGCATGGCATGATGGCACACCCACCTGCTGGGAGAAAGCCGAAGTTCCCCATGGGCTGAGCCAGCTCTGCATGAGCGTTAACGCTTCTGCCCCTGCATAAGGCTCCCTCCTCTGTTTTGACTCCTCTGGGGTCTCCACCATTAATGCTCCACTGCACGTCCAGCAAGCAAGAGAGAAATATTTTAGGGAGCGCCGCAGATGGGTTGGTGTTCGGTGGCGCTAACAGCGAACCCTCGGTTGTCTCCGAGGCGGACGGCGGCAGTAGTTTATGTATATGGGCCTGTGTACCGACAAGAAATGATGAAAACCCACACGGAACGACGGCGTTTGAAGACTCCGGCGGGGCAACAACGTAGTTAATTTGTAGGTGATTTGACGATAGAGATAACAACGTTATAGGATATTTTATATTACATGTGTATCAGTCCGCGATGAGCATTTGTTAACTCTCTCCTATTGCACTGTATTTTATATGCAAGGCTGTGGTTAGTCCCACCTTGCTTTTCCTTTTATGATGCGAAAGTTGAAAGCATAAGATTATATTTTTGTTATTCTTTAAAACTATTCAAAAATAATATTTTTTAAATAAATATTTACCCAAATATTCTCACTCTCAAAATATTTCTAAGGCCGCGTTTGGAACGGAGATGGCCTCCGTTCCTTTTAGCAAAATCCACCTTCTGTACTTGTGCACAGGCATCATATGATTTTTAATCATTTAGGCCCCGTTTGCTAATCGATCGGGGTTAGCTTACTCGACCCTGGAGGGTTGAGTAAGTTAACCGACGTCAGTTAGCGTGAATGAGAGTGAGAGGGAGGCGGGGCCCATCGGCATTTTCTCTTTCGTCGGTTGAAATATCCACCCGACAAATCCGCAAACAAACAGGGCCTTAAAATCTTCTGAAACAGGTCTGAGGTTGCTTCGAGGGATTTAGAGAATTTGACACTTTTGTGCGTCGTTATCTCTCCTTCTCGAAATTTTCTTTACACGAAAGTTTAAAATCACTGCGCCCATTTGATGAATATTAAGGCCTTATTTAATAATTAAATGGGACATAGATTATGGTCTAAGAATCTTCACCCATTCAAAACTCTACCAAATGTCTAAATGTCACATCATATTATTCAAAAATCATAATCTAACTTTTTAGAGAGAGAGAGAGGGTGAAAAGAGTCCACTTTCCATAATCTCTCAAAAGTTCATTTTCATTAGATTATTCTCACTCTAAAAGATTATGGAAAAAGTCATAATCCTATTAGGTTTTCAAACGAGGCCTAAATGTTGTCAGGGGATTATCGTTCGAAAGTCACGCCGCTCAGCCTAAAACTATGGCTACTTCTTGTCATATGAATAATTTTGTCACTATGTCACGTCACGTCACCACACTTTACACACACACACGCTCTCTCTCTCTCTCTCTCTCTCTCTCTCTCTCTCTCTCTCTCTCTCTCTCTCTCTCTCTCTCTCTCTCTCTCTCTCTCTCTCTCTCTCTCGGGAGTGCCAACCGCCAGCGTTGTATAGTGGCCGCCTGCATCGGGCCCAGTGGCGTCCAGCAACGTCCCTAGCGTCGTCCTCGCCGCCCATCAACATCTGACATTCTACTACTCTCTCTCTCTCTCTCTCTCTATATATATATATATATGCCTATGCGCTCTCCCCCTCTATCTATGCTCTCTCCTGTGAGATGTCAGGGCTGGTGAAGCAAAGGCTGACGGTAGCGGTATCCAGCAGGAAGCTCACTGGCAGTGGGGGAGATGACATTTGCTCGAGACAAGACTAGCGAGAAACCTCCGCTCTCTCTCTCTCTCTCTCTCTCTCTCTCTCTCTCTCTCTCTCTCTCTCTCTCTCTCTCATATCTCTCTTTCTCTCTCTTAGATTTCTCTCTCCACTCGACTCTCTCTCTCATATCGCAAGGTGTCGATGCGAGAGGGGACTCTGGCACCAACTCCGGAGAGTCATTCTCGGATAATGCCGGCAAAAAAAAGTGCGACTCTGGTCATATTCATTGGAGAAGATGAGAGTGCTTTTTTTCAAAATGAATTTTGAAAAATTAATGTTTATCATCAATTTCAATATTTATTTATTATTCAGCTTACACATTTTGACTCATGTTTACAAGTTTTGGAGTCTGTTTATATAATTTTGACTCATGTTTACAAGTTTTGGAGTCTATTTATATATTTTGACTCTTGTTTATGTATTCTGGCTCACATTTATAATTTTTGGAGCCCGTTTACGTATTTTGACTCCTATTTATACATTTCAGTCCATGTTTAACATTTTGACATCAGTTTACACATTTTGGTTCTCGGTTACATTTTTTAACTTACATTTATATATTTTGGCCCTTGTTTACACATTTTGACTCTCATTTACATATTTTGACTCTTGTGTACATTTTTGGGCTCCTATTGACGTATTTTGGCCCTAGTTTATACATATTTTGACTCTTGTTTATAATTTTTGAAGTTCGTTTACAAATTTTGACTCATATTTATGTATTTTCACATTCATTTACACATTTTTACTTTAATTTACACATTTTGACTCCGTTTACACTTTTTAGCTCCTATTTATAATTTTGGCCTCTCCTTACACATTTTAAGCCTCATTTACACCTTTTGTTGTCATTTTACACATTTTGTCCTTCGTTTATGTATTTTAATTCTGTTTACACTTTTTGAAGTTTGTTTACACATTTTGACCCTCGATTACACATTTTGACTCATGTTTACAATTTTTTAGTTCAGTTTACACTTTTTCACTCCTACGTACACTTTTTCGATCTGTTTACACTTTTTGGATTCAATTTATAATTTTTGCCGCATGTTTATAGTTTTTACCTCAAGGTAACACTTTTTGACACATGTTCACAGTTTTTGGTGGTTGTTTACAATTTTTTATTCTAATTTACACTTTTTGGTTCTCATTTATAGGTTTTACTCCGGATTATATTTTTTGGCGATTTACACATTTTTAGTCTAGTTTACACTTTCTGTGTATAGAATTTTGGTCTAGCGACACTCTCACACTGAGTTGACTAGAGATAATGTCCCCTCCACACCGGTTTGCGTCATCGTCATGGCCTCCAACAGATTCGAAGAGTCGCTTGATCCACGATCGCGAACCTATACATGATAATTTCCGTTTAGCGTAAACGAGCACCAAAAAAATTAAACAGAAGTCAAATACATAAACGAGGGCCAAAATATGTGAATGAAGGTCAAAATGTATAACTAGGCGCCAAAATATGTAACTAAGAGTCAAAACATGTAAACAGACTCTAAAAAGTGTAAATAAGAGCCAAAATATTTAAACTGGGGCCAAACTACATCAACGGGGGTTAAAAGGTGTAAATAAGAATCAAAATGTATAAACAAGGGTCAAAGTGTGTAAACAGAGGTCAAAATGTGTAAATGGGAGAGAAAAGGTGTAAACGGGAGTTAAAATGTGTGAATGAGAGTCAAAGTGTGTAAATAGAGGTCAAAATGTGTAAATGGGAATCGATATTTGTAAATAGGAGTCACAATATGTAAACGGGATTCAAAATGTGTAAACGAGAGTTAAAAGGCATAAATAAGAGTCAAAATGTGTAAAGAGAAGTCAAAAAAGATAAGCATTGTCAAAATATGCGTAAACTTAATAGAAAATGAACAGTAAATTCGAGGATGAATAGTGATTCTTCGGAATGCATAATAGCGATATTGTTCATTCCGAAATAACATTGCTCATCTTCTCTGATGAACATGAATAGAGCCGTATTTTTTTTCCTTTTTTTTTGTTGATATCGCCATAGAATGGCTCATCGGAGTTGGCGTCGGAGTTCCCTCGATCTGACACCCCCCATCTGGCATCGTCACCTTGCCATCTTAGAGAGAGAGTAGAGAGAGAAAGAGAGACTTGAGAGAGAGAGAGGGGGGAGAGGGTGCCAAAGCGAGGTTTCCCGCCCGCCTCGCCACTGGCAAATGTCGCCGCTCCCACTGTAGGTGAGCTTCCCACCAAATACCACCGCTATCGGTCTTTGCTTCACCGGCATCAACACCTCACATGAGTGAGCACAGAGAGAGGGGGAGATGAGAGAGAGAGAGAGAGGAATATGAGAGAAAGAGTGTAAGATCCCGAGTTTCTGGACAAATATTAAATTTCGTAAATAGTAAATGTTGAATAGTGACTGAGGTAAATAGTAAATAGTAAATGTTTTTGACTATCGTGTAAATATTCTGAAAAATGATAGTTAATTAGTAAACACCATGATAAACACTTTGGTCTCCTGTACCTGACCCTAATAAAATCATTTACATGGCTTAATCAGTGATTTAAGCCTGACTTAAAAACGCGGAAAACACTATTCACCCGAAAATATAACTACCTTGGAAAAATCTGCAAAAATCACATCTGATAGAGAGTATTTTTCTTAGCAACTTTGTCTTCTGGAGTTTCATCGGTAAAAATCAAAAACTCTCTCTATCGACTAAACCGTTGAACATTGGGTTAAATTATTATTTTAATCTTAAGATTGGGAGATTAACATTAAACCTCGTGATAAAATTCATAAAAATCATAATCTGAAAGATCACGTCTTGATTAGCAATTTTGTCTTCTGGGTCAATTTCATTAAAAATCGTTTAGTGACATTAAATGATGTTTTAGTTAACAATGGCTTAATCTATGGGATTAGGCTTAGATTAAGGGTAACCTTACCTTGTGGAACACGTGAAACCGTGTTTGGGTTGGCATAAACACGTCTTCAACACTGCCAAGGGAATTGCGGCTCTGACCAGCCCGCGTGAGAAGTTTAAACACTTCTCTACAAACCTATAAATAGAGGAAGCATTCCTAAGCATTCCTCTTAAGCAACTTAAGGATTTCTTGCTGCTGTCTTGCTGCTGTGAAGCTTTGCAAGACCACTATTCATCTTCTTCCCCAAGCTTTCTCTTATTTTCATCGGTTAAGGTAGGTAACCATGGCACAAACTTGAATTCAATAAAAGGAATGATAGGGCATCATGTTAGCTTGCATATTTCATGATTTTCCATGCTTAAACCCATGAATTGAAGCCCTCATTGCCGGATTATACTTCTGTTTTCGCTGTTCCCGTGTTACAAAGAAAGACGGTTCCAACCGGACCGCTTATCTCTTAGACGGCTTAGAACTGACCGCCTTAATTGCTTTAAGCGGCCCAATTTTAACCATTTCACATGAATAACGGTCAACCAGAGACCGCTTTAGAATGAAATTAGTAGTATTATCATTTTATCGTATTTTATATACACGGTTAGAAAACGACCGCTTTACATGATACACGGCCCCACTATAACCGTAGTATCCTTTTACCCTTAAAACGGCCCATAGATAACCGTTTTACAGCCAGTAGGTTTAACGGCCCACTGTCATCCGTTTAACTTCCAGAAAACCTGATTTTTACTATTTTGACCTATTAAAAATGTTAATTAGTAAAATTTGACAATCCATATAAATAACAGATAATGACATGAGTAAATTTCTGTTATTTGCAATATCTATTTTGATAAATTGTTTAAAGTGGAAACTATTGTAATTCACTTGTAACTTTGGATAAATTGGTTAATTACCATAGGTAATTTCTGTAAATTACTGTAAATCAAAATATTACTGGCCGACTTATGGCAAGTCTTTGGCCAATTAACCGGACACTCTATCCGGTAAACTTCACATTTTTTTACCGTGAGACATTTTTACCGTGGTAAATTACGGTTACATCATAACTATCGTTTTAACTTGATAAATTGACCGATTACCCTTGGATAACCTTCGGTCATATTTGAGCCCGGAATTGACCAATGGACATTAAACTGAAATTAGTTGGTTTAATTGTTATTGGCAACCCGGTAACTACTTTGCATAAATTATCTTATAATTAGATATTATCGTTATACTTAATACGGATTCTCTTGAACCGTATTTCTTAAAAATACGACCCGAGTGGTTCGTATATTCGTTCTTCAGAACTTACTTCTCTCTCTCGAACGGCTTACTGTCAACCGTTCATTCTTGACCCCGTGACTCGTTACTCATGAGAGTACGGCCCGGTGTTCGCCGTACGACTACCTTGTTTTGGGTTTTCGTCGTGTTTATACTCTTGAATCAGAGGAGACAAGTGTCGTCCTTTACATCTTATACCCGACAGAAATTCATCTGATTATATTGGCCATAATTGACTATGTCTAGACGGGGGATCGGTGATCCAATTGAAATGAAATGCCGACGCATCATAAGGGCCCAGTCTGGTCCTGGGGAGAGCGCCCGAAAAGATATTGAGCCCATTGGGATGTTTATGACAAGGGTGAGGCATTGCACCCGAATACTTGACTTGACTTGTTACGTCTATGACAAACTCTTGATACTCGACTCGTGTGTATTTACTTGGTTACATGTGTAACATATTGCTGGCCAAATTCTCTATTGTACTTTACTTGTTCACTACTTGATAAATTGCTATATTTCTTGACCTTGCAAGATATTCTATCGTCATTCTTTATTTACTGCATTTCATATAAATTGGAAATCAATAGTTAATTACTTAAACCTGTTTGTGGTTATCTACTGAGCGTGTTTAGCTCACTCCTACTGTTTCCCCTCTTTCCAGGTGACGAACTTGTCGGGGATGGACTGGAGTGATATCGAGAGATAGTTTTAGTTTATTGAGTCAGTTTGTACCCTTAGCATTAGTGAGAGATTGTTCTAGCATTTTACTTATTATTTGGTTGTAGTCGTTCTACCCAGTGTACTCAACCTTATTTCAATAAAACTCTGATTATTACTTTTCCAACCTTTAGTGCAATGGATTGCAATGGTTCGGAATTATATATTGCTCGCTTGCCTCTAACCGTACGTCCCGAGATTCCGCATCGGGGCGTGACAGTTTAGTTGGTATCAGAGCCTAGGTCAATTTGTCCTAGGTATTTCACTTTAAGGTTATAGGTCTATTGGTTATAGGCTTAAGAAAACAACCTTGTGAGAATTTGGGTAGAAATTTGGGTTAAGTTATTTAACCATAATCATGATCTTCTTATCTAGTTCTTCTCTTCTCATCTAAGAAGTTCTTCTCTCATAAATAATCCGAGTAACTATTTTATATAGGCACTTAACTCGAAATGGCAGCCAATCGTGCTGAGATGAGGAATTTACATCGTACAGTTCAAGGACTTACGCAAGCCTTGAACGCACTGGCTCAAGCTGGAGCTGGAGCGGCACCTCATGGCGCAGCTCATGGCACTGGTGATTTATATCGGAATTTTCGAGGAATGAACCCGCCTAGATTCGCTGGTTCAACTGATCCCGATGAAGCCGAGAATTGGCTCGACGAGATGGCAAGAATTTTTGAGGTCATGCAATGCACTGACCAAGAACGTGTTCTTTTATCTGTTTTCCAACTGGAACGGGATGCACGTGCTTGGTGGGAGTCTGTTAAGCCGACTCTCGGAGATCAACAAGTCTCGTGGGAGGAATTCGAGGAATATTTCAATGATAAATATTTTTCTGACCGCGTGCAAGAAAAGAAGGGAGCAGAATTCGCAGCTTTGAAGCAGCGAAGTTTATCGGTATCAGAATATGAGGCTCAGTTTTCACGACTCTCTCGTTATGCAAGACATCTTATTTCGACTGAGAGAATGAAGGCGAAGCGTTTCCTCAATGGTCTTCGACTTCATTATATCAATCAACTTGCACCACTGGAAATTTCTACATATTCTGAGATGGTAAGAAAGGCACAAATATTAGAAGATACTTTGGAAATGACTGAAAGGATTCGTGGTCAAGGTAACAAGAAAGAGCAACCGAAGGCACTCAAGAATGTTAAACCTGGATTTGTCACTGACCCGAGCAAGAAAAGACCATTTATTAGTTCTGGTTCAAGTTCTGGTTCTGGTTCGTGGAGAGGCAAAATGCCGCGACAAGAAGACAAGAAACCTGATTCTATGATTCCATTCAAGGGCGTATGCCGATATTGTGATCGTCCTGGTCACAAGATGGAAGATTGTTGGCGCAAGCTAGGTGCATGTCTGCGGTGTGGAAGCAAAGAGCACCGTATACCCAACTGCCCTTTATTATCGGAACAAGCTATCCCGGCAAAACCCCTGAATTTCAAGAAGCCTCAAGGCAGGCTCCAGGCTCTTCATGCGAAGGAAAAAGATATCGCCGAGGATGGTGGACTCGTCGAAGGTACTCTTGCTATATTCGACTTGCCAGCTTTTGTTCTATTTGATACTGGTGCAACACATTCTTTTCTTTCACGGAGATTTGCTAAATCTTTAGCTATGGAACCTGTTTTATTGAGTTCTCCGTTAGAAATATCAACCCCTATTGGTTCTAAATCAGCAATTCAGCATTACTATCCTTCTAGTAAGGTTATGGTGAATGATCAGAATTTTCCAGCTGATTTGATTTGTATGGACATGAAGGATTACGATGTAATCCTAGGAGCCGATTGGTTGGCTCGATATGAGGCCAATGTCCATTGTAGTTCTTGTTCCGTGTCTTTTTCTAGACACCCCGGATTATCCTTCAAGGGAGTGAAACATCCTAGTTCTATCTCTCTTATCTCGACTCTTCGTGCTGATAAGTTATTGAGGCGTGGATGCGAAGCTTTTCTGGCTTTTGTTCATGCGTCCCCTGAACAGCAGATCGAGATTAAGGATATTGCTATTGTCCGAGAATTTCCGGACGTATTTCCAGAGGAGTTACCAGGACTTCCGCCTCAGCGTGAAGTTACATTTTCTATTGATCTTATTCCTGGATCGTCTCCTATTTCTAGAGCCCCTTATCGAATGTCTCATGCGGAATTGCGGGAATTGAAGCAGCAATTGTTGGAATTACTCGAGAAGGGTTTTATTCGCCCGAGTGTTTCCCCTTGGGGAGCTCCTGTATTGTTTGTTCGGAAGAAAGATGGTTCGATGAGATTATGCATCGATTATCGGCAACTCAACCAGTTGACTGTCAAGAACAAGTATCCTTTGCCAAGGATTGATGAGTTATTTGACCAGATTACTGGAGCTTCTTATTTTTCTAAGATCGATCTTCGATCTGGATATCACCAGTTACGGATTAAAGAAGAGGATATTTATAAATCAGCTTTCCGTAGCCGGTATGGTCATTATGAGTTTGTCGTTATGCCTTTTGGGTTAACGAATGCACCGGCAGCTTTCATGCAGTTAATGAACAGTGTGTTCCGACCCTACCTTGATCAATGGGTTGTGGTATTCATAGATGATATTTTGATATATTCCAAGAGTGAAAAAGAACATGCCGAGCATCTGAGGATGGCTTTGCAATTATTGAGAGATCACCAATTATATGCCAAGTTCAGCAAGTGTGAATTTTGGCTAAGTGAGGTGTCCTTTCTAGGACATATTATTACTAAGGATGGAATTTCTGTGGATCCATCTAAAGTGGAAGCGGTAAAGAATTGGGAACAGCCTACTAATGTTACTGAAGTAAGGAGTTTTCTTGGCCTGGCTGGTTATTATCGAAGGTTCATTCAAGATTTCTCTAAGATTGCGGTACCTCTGACAAAATTAACCCGCAAGGAGATCAAGTTTGAGTGGTCAACTGAATGCCAACGGAGTTTCCAAACTCTGAAGGATTGTTTGACTACTGCTCCTATTTTGACCTTACCTTCTGGTGAGGGCGGTTTTGTGGTTTACACTGATGCTTCTGGTATTGGCTTAGGCTGTGTGCTTATGCAGCACGGCAAGGTGATTGCCTATTCTTCTAGGCAGCTAAGAAAGCATGAAGTTAATTATCCAGTTCATGATTTGGAATTGGCAGCCGTGGTATTTGCTTTGAAGATTTGGAGGCACTACTTATATGGTGAAACATTCACTGTATTTTCGGATCACAAAAGTCTGAAATACTTATTTTCTCAAAAGGAATTGAACATGAGACAAAGGAGATGGTTGGAGTATATAAAGGATTTCGACTTTTCTATTAAGTATCACCCGGGCAAAGGCAATGTGGTTGCTGACGCTTTAAGTCGGAAACCTGTGGCTAAGATATCTAGTCTTATGTTACAAGAATGGAAATTACTGGAGCAAATGGCTAGTCTGGATATCAATATTGATAATGATCGGATATTGATTTCCCAGTTGCAACTTAAGCCCGAATTATTGGTAGAAATCAAGTTATTGCAAGATATTGATCCCGAGCTAGTCGAGATTAAGGAAAGCCTGAGTAGCAGACCTGAATTCTCGATAGCCGATGATGGAAGATTAGTATTTCAAGGTCGAACTTGTGTACCGGATGAGGGTAATATAAAGAATCGGATTCTTGAAGAAGCACATAGATCTCGATATACTATCCATCCGGGAGGCACTAAGATGTTCAAAGATTTGAAAAGGACATTTTGGTGGCCGAACATGAAAAGGGAAATTACAGATTTTGTGAGTAGATGTCTGGTTTGTCAACAAGTAAAGGCCGAGCATTTCAGACCGGCAGGTAAATTGAAACCACTTGACATTCCCCAATGGAAGTGGGAGAGTATTGGCATGGATTTTATTATGAGTCTTCCTAAGACTCGAAGTGGTCATGATGCAATATGGGTAATCGTGGATCGACTGACTAAGTCAGCCCATTTCCTATCCATTAAGTCCAAGTGGACAGTTGATGTGCTAGCAGCATTATATCTGAAGGAAGTGGTTAGACTTCATGGTATTCCAGTCAGCATTGTGTCTGACCGAGACCCGAGATTTACATCTCATTTCTGGAAGGGATTGCAAGAATCTCTTGGTACCCGTCTGAATTTTAGCACTGCATTTCATCCGCAAACAGATGGACAGACCGAGAGAACTAATCAAATAGTGGAAGATATGTTGAGAGCTTGTATGATCGACTTCGGTGGAAGTTGGAGCGATCATTTAGCATTAATAGAATTCGCCTACAACAATAGTTATCAAGCCAGCATACAGATGACACCTTTCGAGGCTTTGTATGGAAGGAGCTGTCGTTCTCCATTATGTTGGGATGAGGTTGGCGAGAAGCAATGGCTTGGACCGGATCTTATCTCGGAGTCATCACAAAATATTCGTATTATCCGAGACCGGTTACTTGTGGCTCAATCAAGGCAAAAGAGTTATGCTGATAATAGGAGAAGAGATTTGGAATTTCAAATTGGCGAGCATGTGTTCTTAAAAGTATCTCCTTCAAGAGGTATTCGTCGATTTGGTATTTATGGCAAGTTAAGCCCAAGGTATATTGGTCCATTTGAGATCCTTGATCGAGTGGGTGAAGTCGCTTATAGATTGGCCTTACCTCCTCAATTATCTGGTGTACATAACGTATTCCATGTATCTATGCTTCGGAAATACGTGTACGACCCTAGTCACATCATTCAACATGTGGACTTTGAATTTAAAAAGGATCTATCCTATGAAGAAAGACCAGTGAAAATTCTGGATCGAAAGGAGCAACAACTTCGAAATCGTTCCATACCGATGGTCAAAATCCAATGGAGTCGGCGTGGAATAGAAGAAGCTACATGGGAATCCGAGGACGCTATACGGAAGCGTTATCCCGACCTATTCTAGGTGAGCTATCTTTCCTTTACTGTATTTTGGTCCAGTGAATTTGGAGGACCAAATTCTTTAAGTGGGGGAGGGTGTAAGACCCCGAGTTTCTGTACAAATATTAAATTTCGTAAATAGTAAATGTTGAATAGTGACTGAGGTAAATAGTAAATAGTAAATGTTTTTGACTATCGTGTAAATATTCTGAAAAATGATAGTTAATTAGTAAACACCATGATAAACACTTTGGTCTCCTGTACCTGACCCTAATAAAATCATTTACATGGCTTAATCAGTGATTTAAGCCTGACTTAAAAACGCGGAAAACACTATTCACCCGAAAATATAACTACCTTGGAAAAATCTGCAAAAATCACATCTGATAGAGAGTATTTTTCTTAGCAACTTTGTCTTCTGGAGTTTCATCGGTAAAAATCAAAAACTCTCTCTATCGACTAAACCGTTGAACATTGGGTTAAATTATTATTTTAATCTTAAGATTGGGAGATTAACATTAAACCTCGTGATAAAATTCCATAAAAATCATAATCTGAAAGATCACGTCTTGATTAGCAATTTTGTCTTCTGGGTCAATTTCATTAAAAATCGTTTAGTGACATTAAATGAAGGTTTTAGTTAACAATGGCTTAATCTATGGGATTAGGCTTAGATTAAGGGTAACCTTACCTTGTGGAACACGTGAAACCGTGTTTGGGTTGGCATAAACACGTCTTCAACACTGCCAAGGGAATTGCGGCTCTGACCAGCCCGCGTGAGAAGTTTAAACACTTCTCTACAAACCTATAAATAGAGGAAGCATTCCTAAGCATTCCTCTTAAGCAACTTAAGGATTTCTTGCTGCTGTCTTGCTGCTGTGAAGCTTTGCAAGACCACTATTCATCTTCTTCCCCAAGCTTTCTCTTATTTTCATCGGTTAAGGTAGGTAACCATGGCACAAACTTGAATTCAATAAAAGGAATGATAGGGCATCATGTTAGCTTGCATATTTCATGATTTTCCATGCTTAAACCCATGAATTGAAGCCCTCATTGTCGGATTATACTTCTGTTTTCGCTGTTCCCGTGTTACAAAGAAAGACGGTTCCAACCGGACCGCTTATCTCTTAGACGGCTTAGAACTGACCGCCTTAATTGCTTTAAGCGGCCCAATTTTAACCATTTCACATGAATAACGGTCAACCAGAGACCGCTTTAGAATGAAATTAGTAGTATTATCATTTTATCGTATTTTATATACACGGTTAGAAAACGACCGCTTTACATGATACACGGCCCCACTATAACCGTAGTATCCTTTTACCCTTAAAACGGCCCATAGATAACCGTTTTACAGCCAGTAGGTTTAACGGCCCACTGTCATCCGTTTAACTTCCAGAAAACCTGATTTTTACTATTTTGACCTATTAAAAATGTTAATTAGTAAAATTTGACAATCCATATAAATAACAGATAATGACATGAGTAAATTTCTGTTATTTGCAATATCTATTTTGATAAATTGTTTAAAGTGGAAACTATTGTAATTCACTTGTAACTTTGGATAAATTGGTTAATTACCATAGGTAATTTCTGTAAATTACTGTAAATCAAAATATTACTGGCCGACTTATGGCAAGTCTTTGGCCAATTAACCGGACACTCTATCCGGTAAACTTCACATTTTTTTACCGTGAGACATTTTTACCGTGGTAAATTACGGTTACATCATAACTATCGTTTTAACTTGATAAATTGACCGATTACCCTTGGATAACCTTCGGTCATATTTGAGCCCGGAATTGACCAATGGACATTAAACTGAAATTAGTTGGTTTAATTGTTATTGGCAACCCGGTAACTACTTTGCATAAATTATCTTATAATTAGATATTATCGTTATACTTAATACGGATTCTCTTGAACCGTATTTCTTAAAAATACGACCCGAGTGGTTCGTATATTCGTTCTTCAGAACTTACTTCTCTCTCTCGAACGGCTTACTGTCAACCGTTCATTCTTGACCCCGTGACTCGTTACTCATGAGAGTACGGCCCGGTGTTCGCCGTACGACTACCTTGTTTTGGGTTTTCGTCGTGTTTATACTCTTGAATCAGAGGAGACAAGTGTCGTCCTTTACATCTTATACCCGACAGAAATTCATCTGATTATATTGGCCATAATTGACTATGTCTAGACGGGGGATCGGTGATCCAATTGAAATGAAATGCCGACGCATCATAAGGGCCCAGTCTGGTCCTGGGGAGAGCGCCCGAAAAGATATTGAGCCCATTGGGATGT
This sequence comes from Amorphophallus konjac, assembly GCA_022559845.1. Lineage (NCBI taxonomy): Eukaryota > Viridiplantae > Streptophyta > Magnoliopsida > Alismatales > Araceae > Amorphophallus > Amorphophallus konjac. The sequence goes on from JAHNEJ010002039.1 coordinate 83,301, forward strand.
TTATGACAAGGGTGAGGCATTGCACCCGAATACTTGACTTGACTTGTTACGTCTATGACAAACTCTTGATACTCGACTCGTGTGTATTTACTTGGTTACATGTGTAACATATTGCTGGCCAAATTCTCTATTGTACTTTACTTGTTCACTACTTGATAAATTGCTATATTTCTTGACCTTGCAAGATATTCTATCGTCATTCTTTATTTACTGCATTTCATATAAATTGGAAATCAATAGTTAATTACTTAAACCTGTTTGTGGTTATCTACTGAGCGTGTTTAGCTCACTCCTACTGTTTCCCCTCTTTCCAGGTGACGAACTTGTCGGGGATGGACTGGAGTGATATCGAGAGATAGTTTTAGTTTATTGAGTCAGTTTGTACCCTTAGCATTAGTGAGAGATTGTTCTAGCATTTTACTTATTATTTGGTTGTAGTCGTTCTACCCAGTGTACTCAACCTTATTCCAATAAAACTCTGATTATTACTTTTCCAACCTTTAGTGCAATGGATTGCAATGGTTCGGAATTATATATTGCTCGCTTGCCTCTAACCGTACGTCCCGAGATTCCGCATCGGGGGGTGACAAAGAGGGTGTCAGATGTTGATGGTCGATGCAGATGATGGCAGGGATGTTCTGGCACGCCCCATACTCTATACCATCGAGATATTGTCCGCTTTGGCCTACCGGCCTCACGGTTTTGTCCCTTTCTAACAGTGATCGGCTCCAGAATGGGGGACTTCCCGGGCAGGTCACCCATCCCAGTACTACTCCCCATTAAGCACGCTTAACTTCGAAGTTCTTTTCAAGAACTGAGCCGATACTTCAAAAGGCGCCTCGATGATATAGAGTACAACTTAGCTATATTTGAGGGTGTTACAATCTACCCCTCTTATATAGGCGACGTCCTCGTCGCTGGGCACATATAGCACGCAATCACGCAATCAAGCCCCCAGGCAGGTAGGACTCTAGAGGTGGCCCCTACAGGCTCAAGAGGTGGCTCCCACTATGTAGCACTTTGCTCCATTACGGACTCAAGAGGTGGCTCCCATGGCGTAGCACTTTGCCCTGCATGGCACTTAGTTCCCACACTTCCGGCTGGGGTATGGCTCTGATACCATTCTGGCACGCCCCATACTCTATACCATCGAGATATTGTCCGCTTTGGCCTACCGGCCTCACGATTTTGTCCCTTTCTAACAGTGATCGGCTCCAGAATGGGGGACTTCCCGGGCAGGTCACCCATCCCAGTACTACTCCCCATTAAGCACGCTTAACTTCGGAGTTCTTTTCAAGAACTGAGCCGATACTTCAAAAGGCGCATCGATGATATAGAGTACAACTTAGCTATATTTGAGGGTGTTACAGATGTCGTCGGAACGCCACTGGGGCTGACGCCAGTGACCATCGTACAATGTCGGCGGCCGGCACGCCGTTGATAGAGAGAGAGGGAGAGAGAGAGAAAAACGTAAATATATATAGAGAGTGTGTGTGTGTGTGTGTGTGTGATCGAGGTGTGGTTCGAAATATGGTATCTCGAACCTCCGAGCTACATCTCTAGGCTTTGTTTGATAGGGAAGGAAGAATGTCACCCAAGAGAAAACCTACAATAGAGAAAGCATGTCAGAAAGAGCTCTGAGAGAGATCCCAAGGGACAACCCTTCGATACTTAAGTTAGATATATATTGGGACGAGGAGAAGAGCGCTCGAACGTAGAGAAGGAGTGCTAAGATAGGAAGAGAGAAGGTGAGTGGAAGAAGATGGAGAGTGTTCAGACACCTAAGTGGATTAGAAGTGTTAGAAAAATTATAAGCGTTAGCTACGTACCTCCATGGACGTCTAGGCAGGGTCTTTCTTATAGTACCCCTTGGAGGGCATTTTATTTTCCGACCTAATGGGGTCGTGATAGTGGAGTTATAGTTGCCGATCATGGAGTTGTCAGTTATCCACCCGCTTGTCTTGGTAGTAACGTAAGGACACGGGTAATAATGTGTCGCCCATTAACCTATGGGATTATTCCCGCCATTATTGCGGTAATGGCCACCTAAATATGTGTCACGTGAGACGTGAGATAAGGACATGCACGGAGCATGAACTTAGATCTTGGGCCAGATTGTGTTGGGCCTTGGCGGACGACGCCCGGTAAAGTGCACGGTGGATAGTGGGTCGATCCTTTTTGGACCTTATTGGACCCGGTCAATTTTTCCCTCCTCGATAAGATTTCATGTTCTTGTTATTCAAAAAAAAAAAACACGGTAATCGAGGATTAACTAATGGGTAATTCACTCCTAATTTTGACCTCGTACCTACCAGGTTATAATGAAGCATTTAATTGTTATTGGAGACAATATTAATGAAGTAGATTCAGATGTAGTCCTAGTGAAATGACATACTAGCTAATGGACTAGCAAGACCTACCACATAAATTTAAGACTTAGAGTAATGCTTGTTGCACCCCTTTCTAATTACACCTTTAGATGTGTAACAAGTTTTATTTTTATTTTAAAAATTTTGAGAGGTGAGGATCACTCTCCTTAAACTTGCCGTATATGTCACATCTTTGTCTAATGATCTGAAAAAATTAAAAAAATAAAAGAGACTATGTGAATAGAAAAAAAATATCATTCACATAATTTTTTATTTTTTTGAACTGTCTGACACAATGTTATCAGAATCGAACCGGTGTCTGAACCGGTCAATGACCTGGTTCGGTTCGAACCGGTTGGACCGTTCAATCGAATCGATTTGAACTGTGATGTCATCGTAATATTGATAAATAGTCCGACCCGATTTTATAACCCAATATAATAAGAAATAAGATATAATGATCAAAATAAATAAATATACATGTATAATTATTAGTCATAATTATGTAACTATACAAGTAAAAAAATAACAATAACGTGGTTAAATAAATTAACCTTAAAATTTTGTATTATTTTATTGATCTTCACTCTTCACAATTGACATCTATATTCTTTTAAATATTTAAATTTTAAATATATCTAAAATAAAATGATAAATAATAACAAATCAATAATAATAAGATAGTTTTGTTCACACGTACATATAATTTTAAAATTTTTTTATTTTTTATTTTAAATGATGAATCGGGTCGGATCGGTTCACCGGTCGAACCGCAGTTCGTCCGATTCTTTAACATTAGACCGGACCGACCTTAATCGAATCGGTTCCTGAACCAGTTGACGGTCGAATATGTTCGACCGGCCGGTTCGATCCGGTTCTAATAACACTGGTCTAACATCAGAATCGATGTGTAAGACAAATAAGAGGTAGATGGGCTCCACCTCTCAAAGTTTTCCAAAAAAAAGAAAGAGAAAACTTAATTAGGACACTCCACGAGATTGTAATTAGCGGTGGGGGCTGCAATAATTATTACGCTTAGACCGTCTTACGTGACTCCCTAATCAGGGGGACCATTGAGCGAAAATCCCGTCCTGAGGACGATGCAGAAACCCTCCAAAGATAAATCTAAAAAAAAAAATTCTTGTTCTCGTGTATTAAGAATTAAACTAGAGGGCCTTCTGAAGGTGTCGAAAAATGATGTAAAATACCATATGTATATATATATATATAGGACACGATTATTCTCAATAAATTAAGTTTTCGATGTTCCACGAATATTTTATGTCAAACTCAGCGACTTTACAGAAATCTCACATGCGTTACAGAAATATGCTTTGTATGCAAGCCATGTGCACTTGTAGTTGAAATGCGAAAGGCAAGCCATCAAAGGCACCACTCAACCATGATAGTGCCTAAAAAAGTGCCCCTATTAATGTCCACGGCATCTATGAAGTGCTTGGTTGGACCACATTTATATATATATATATATATATATGTTAGGAAGGAAAACTGAAAAGCAATGTGGTGGAATTGTGTGGGGGCATTTTTTCTCTCTCTTAACCCGGTTTGTGAGGTGTCAGGGGAGGGTTCAGCAGTGAACCGGTAAGCATCCGAATGCCACCTTCCTGCTTGCATTTGCTTTTGAGATATCCGAATGTTTTAACCCGGTCTGTAAGGTCTCATAGGAGGGTTCACCAGTGAACCGGTAAGGATCCGTATGCCACCTTCTTGCTTACATTTGACTTTGAGATTTGAGTGCCCACATGTAGTCAAAGCTATCTAGCTAGCCAGTTGGATGCTCGCAGGAAAGAAGATGTTGGTAGTAAAACCCATGACAAATGCATGCAGGACCTGAATCTGCCAATATATATATAGTATAATCAGTTGTTTTTACTCTTTAGACATTGATGGAGACTGAAATATATTATCTCAAATCTTGTATCATATTTTTATGATTTCTTTGATAAGAGAGAGATCAATCCTCACGAAAAAATTTACAACGAACGAATAACTCATCAGAACGAACCATGTGTGAGATCCCAAGAGACAATTCTTCTATACTTGGGTAAAGGAGATGGAGATGGAGATCGTGGAGATTAGACCGCTCGACTAAGGGGAGAAACGTTCGTAAGCGGAAAGAAGAACTCTGGAGACTGAGGGTTCTCTAGAGACCGACTGCGTACCCCTAGCTATCTGTCAAAGGTCTTATATATAGGGTTTACCTTGAGTGCGTCTATTTCTTGATTTAGCGGAGTTGTGATTCGTGGAGAAATAGACTATCCAATCTTGGGATTGTCGGTTATCCTCTCGATCGATCTCTGAGAGTTAGAAGGGTGGCGTTATGATGGATCCCCCGATGATGTGTGTAACGACCCGAGAATCCGATTACCGGGAAGACCCGATAACCCGAGACTCGTACTGCCACCCACGAGTTCGAAGATTCAGAAGGGTTAGAAGGATGGTGTAGAGACTACACAAGTATCACAAATAATTACAGAAATTAAACATTTTATATAATTAAGCAGGAAAATACATTAATATTTTACAGGATACATGGTCCACAAGATATAACAAGATAAACAACAGTAGTCCACAACTAGTACATAGACAAGAAAGAAAAGTACAGCTACACGGGACATATCCCGGCTCTGACCTCTGGCACTAACGCTGGGCACTCGAACCACGCTGAGCCTCAGACGCGCTCCCCTGAAGCCGCGCCTTACCTGAAACACGGTGAAAACACGCAGGGAATGGGTCTCAGGACAAGACTCAGTAGAGATCACCCGAACCCCACCTCATAAAATGGGAAACCACTACGCTAGTGGCTAAGCGAGTACCTCGAAAGAGAATGCCCAGTAATTACAACACCGGTCTCGCGACACGAAAACCGACACACGCGTTATGGTGAGACAACCGGAACTCATCGGTCAATCCGACGAAAGTCCGAAGGTCGAAGTCACAGAGACTGACATACAGTCTGTCACTCCCGACTCGACAAGAGTACCCCCTACTAGAAGCACAGTCGGTAGCGTCCCCTGACGTCTTACACCGCACCGCAGGTGAGCTGCCTGACGTGGTAGCGCCTACCAGAGGCACGGACACCGTACAAGTAACCACAAATAAGTGACTAGCTGGGGTCACGCCCGTCAACGTGGGTCCAACCACCCCCAACCACGTGTGCACACACAGACCGTCTGCCCCTGGTCTGGCCCTCTGACCGATTTTCCCCTCAACCGGACTCTGGCTGCTAGACGCGGGGCCCGACGGAAACCAGTCCAAAACCGTCCTCCGGGTAAGCCCGTACACATACTCCCAGGTGAGACCAGCACACGCGTACTGGTGGACTACGACTAGTGGAGGGTCACTGAAGGAGTAGACTCTCAAGTCAACGAAAAATAACGTCCGCATCTGACGACATACGGGGACCGTCCCACGTACCAGCATCGTCGCACGGCGACCACGGTCGAAAAAGAAACGGGACTGCAAACCATCCGGAGCAATCCTGAGCCTGGCGGTCTACTCTAGGCACGCCACAGGCTCTGACGGTCTAAGGCTGGACTGTCACAGCCATCTGACGGCCCAACATAGGGGCGTCAGACCCTTGGTGCAAAAACGGTTGTGACGCGCCTACCCTGGTGCGTCACAGGCCCTGACGCACCCAGCCTGGTGCGTCACAAGGCACGAAGGAACAAACTGTGACACATGCCACTCGGTGCATCACAGATTGTAGCGGACCAACTCTGGTGCGTTACAGGGTGGGAACGCGTACACTCTGACGCACCCACACAGGAACCTTACAAGGCTGTGACGCGCCAGGCCTGGTGCGTCACAGGCCTTGACCCCCAACGGTCAAAACTAACGGTCGAAAGCCAACGGTCAGATCGTCCCTGACGGTCCAACCCAGGCGCGTCACAGCGCCGTGGCGGTCTATCGTGGGACCGTCACAGCCCATAGACCCCAACTGGCTAACAACAGGGCTGTGACGCACCCATCCTGGGGCGTCACATAGTGTGATGGTCACTGGAAGAACCGTCACACCGGTCCGACGGTGAAACGGCGTGAAACGCCCAAAAACTCCAACCACGCCCCCATGCCTCCGTAGGAGAGGGAAATCAAGGGTGTGTAGATTATGATTAAAATCCACTTAAGGAAAAATTAAGAATATAAATAAATAAGCATGAAATAGCACGAGGTGCTAAGGGGAATTTGTGATCGCCAGAGACGCGAACGCCTCAAAAGTATAAGAATAATAAATAGGGAGAGATCACGATATAAATACCTTAAAAGCGCGGGTGATTGTGAATGCTCCTTTCTCTTCAAATCGGTCGGCCGATGAAGAGAGTTCTTCAATTAATTACCCTTGCAAACAAAAACAAACACCAACAAAGATATGGATTAGAAACATGGTGAGTGTAGCATCAAATCCATATATATAGATGAGCATGAAAACATGTGCAAGAACACACCTTAAGGGTGGTTGCCCTTAAACCCCTATGCAAAGAGGGTGTGGGGAGATATGATGAATGCATGAAAATATGAATAAAAATAAGGGGAAAGAGTGCAAGAGTTGCACTAAGGGGAGATACTCAACGTGGTTGAGTAGAAATCAAAAGAATGATGATGTGTATGTATGCGTATGATGAAAATAAAAACAAAAGAGATAAGGGGGAAAATAAGAAAAATCTGTTTGTGCTCCTTGGCTCGAGTACTCGATGGGGAGAAAGCCTTTCAAAAGGATGCATCTTTAATTCATAAAGAAGCCCTCCTTAGCCAAAACACCAACAGCCCTTCGGTTCCTGTAAAAGAAGAAAGCAACAGAAGAAAAGGAAAGAAGCAGGAGACAGAAGAAGAAGAAGAAGAACAATATAACGGAGGGAAGAGTAAAAACAGAAGAGAAGAAAAAAAAATCAAACAGATGAAGAATAAACCGAAGAAGAAGAAGAACGGAGGAAGACCTTCGGAACCTTATCAACAGAGCCAAAGAGGCTCTATTAATAGGGTTAAAATCAATAGATAGAAAGATAAGAACGGGCAAGAGCCCAAGGGGGAAAGGATTAATCTGGGCAAGAGCCCAAATGAAGCAGGGACTCTCTGGGGAAAGGCTGAACTCGTTTAGAACCCAAAAGGTGAAACACGACCTGAACAAGGACGTCAATTCAAGAATTGACGACCTACCAAAAGGGCGTTATTTAAAACACGACTTAGATCAAGACGTTAATTCAAAAAATCAATTTAGGGATATTTTTAAATTCTTAATATTATTTTTCTAATTTTTAGGTGGAGGTGCATCTCGTTGCGCTGATTCCAACGACTATTTTTACGAATTTTTCTGACATCCGGAAGGCCACCAAATCACCTCTGGAAGGAGGTTGAAAAAAAAATTATTAAAATATTCAAATTGAATTGACGCCCTGTACATATGTCTTTTCTTTGATTTTTTGATTTTTTATTCTTTTCAAGTTAAAAGTAACGTCTTAATGCAAGTCGTTAATACCTAAAAAATCTGAAAAATTCCCTAAAAATTTCAGAAAAATAGAAATTTGAAAGAATGGACGTCCTCCACTATAGTCGTCAATATTTTAAGAAACGCCCAAGGCTAAGTCGTTATTTAAAAGACGCCCCACGTCAAGTCGTTATTTCTGAAAAATTCATAAAAATAGAGAAAAATGTCCAAAAAATTCAGAAAAATTCAAAAAAATAGGGAAAAATAGGAAAAGAGGAGGAAAAGCGAGAAATCTAAAAAAGTGAGAAAAATCACTCAAACAGAGCTAATTTGAGGGTCAAATCGGGGCATTACAAGGTAAAATGAGATGTACTCACAGTAACGTCAATTTTGGCGTGTCTACAGCTGCCCCGCCTTGGCGTCTGCTTTGCAATGGAGCTGAGCAAACTGAAAAGTAGATGCCAAGGTGTGATGAGACACGCAATCAACATCACTCGATGAGAATGAAATCAAAAGCTCGAGATGAAATAATCTCGGAAAATTCACTGAAATCAACGATGTTTGGATAAAAGAGGAGTGTGCACGAGGTGCACGAAGGAGAATGATCAACTTCCAGCGCGGTGGAAGTACTCCAGGTCACAAACCTGTAGGTTTCACCATTGGGGAGCGGTTACCAGCCAATGTGGACGTGCTGCAGCCAAGGTGGATCAAGGGAAATGATGAAATAAGATGATAGAAATCCAAACAAGGAGCTTTCGAGAAAATGACCCAAAACAGCGACAAAATGAACTGAGGATTCCATCCAGCAATGAATATCTCATATCTTGGAAAGATTAAGATCAATTTTCACCTCAAAGTCAGCCCATCAGAATGATTTTTCACAATTGTTTCAAATTCCTACATGAATGCATGCTGGGTTTAAAGGAAAAATATAAATCAAACGAAAATATAAGATAATCAAGGATAATATTGTTAAACTATCCAGACTGAGTCAAGAAACCCATTCTACGAGCTGATACTAAGCCGAAGCCCGTTTATCTACGCACCAACTCGCAAAAGGGAACCATCGTCCCCAGTTTTGGACGGCTCAACGGCCGATCCGTATGACTAAGATGCCTCTGGAATCGTCATCGTTTTTGATGAAGGGGAACTCAAATTCCAGATTTACTAAAGCCACAAGGTCCTTGATATAATCTAGTAGCATATAGTAAAAATGCATACAGGGAGATGGAGCAATAAGCATAGGGAACTGAAAAAATGAGATGCAAGCACCGTGGGGCTTGAATGCTGATGCCCAGTCGGTGGGACCAAGAGCTTCTTCCTGCGCTCAAAAGTTCATTAGCCAAGATATAAAAGATAACCAGCAATGAATAAGGCATTTAAGCATAACATCAAACAATCAAATTTTGTATAAATATCATTCAAACATGTATAGCATGAATAGCATGAGTTAAATCATGGCATTGCAAAGCATCATTATTTGTTGTTTTGTCATGAGGATGATAATCTTGACATGATCAAGATTTGGAATTGAATGATTGGAGTCAAAGGATGCCCAGCAGCAGAAATTATCAGGAGAAATTAGCAGGAGTTGATTGAAAGATCTGGAGATGAATAATCATGATGTGATAATCAGAGAGATATAACTCAAAATGATCAGAGAGATATAATCCAAAAATGCCTAGGGGTGGCATGTCATGAAAATGTCTGGGAAGAATCAATAGGATTGATAGCAATGAATAGGAGAGAGGACTCATCCCGTGCTATTGGTCCTTCAAACTGTTACTGCAAAAACACCATCAGAAAATACAATGCAAAATTTTGGATTTTGAAATATGCAAATTTTATGAGTTTTGAAAAGATATTCAAATTTTTAGTGGATTTTGAAAATATCAAATTTTTATTGATTTTTGGAAGATATTGCAATTTTGTGATGAATTTTAAAATATTTAATTTTTGTTGGATTTTGATCAGGAAATATTCAATTTTTTTTTGATTTTGGCTTAGACATTGTTAAGCAGCATCAAATGGTGTTTTTGAACCACTGGCTAGGGGTCCTTGTTCCTTCCCTTTTGCTAAAATCTTCCAAAGCAGGCGTGCATTGAAAGTGGCGTCCTATGACCGACCGCCATTGATTAACGGTGCCCCTACCAAGGCCATACCTGAGAAACATTCGGTCTTGGTGGGAGAAGAGAAGAATAAGTGGAGATAAGCTTAAAGCAGGATGGGAGATATCAAGATTTGAATTCCTTCCAAGGTATTAAACCCTCAAAGAGGTAGTCTGTTGCGCTGGGGCTTTTTACCTTTAATTTTCAGACCCTTGACATGCATACGACCAGGGTTTTCCCTGCGGGGACTTTGCCACTCTTGTCATGCCATAAATCACAATTTTACAATTATCAAAATTTTGATTCGATATTCATAATAGTCCCTTAGGCGAGATGTATAATGAAATTTTATTTTTAGTTTGGGTCAAGACTGCCCCTATTTGAGACTCCTCTCGTATTGGGGAGTACCGAGGTTGGTCATCTCATCCGTCAACCTCTTGCCCCTGCATTCGGTCGAGTAAAGAAGAGAAAAGACTTTCAGGAATTCTCATGACATGGCCAAAGTAGCAACGGTGTTTTATCAAAGGAGCCGGCTAAGGACGCCGTGAAGTGTGTGGAATGCCCAGCTAAGGGTTGCTCTTAACAAGCGGGAGAGAATGTTGAATTCCCAGCGCGGGGTTCTTATTAACCAAAGGTGCTGCATAGCAAGCCTAAAGACTCTTTTTAAAATGATTATTAAGAAAGATAAAGATCTAAAACACCACTTTGATCTTGTTAAGAAGCACTTCATTTTGAAAATCATGCGTGAAGCAATGAGATAATGATATCATAAAAATACATACTTACGCCAATATGTACCTTGCAACCTTTGTAGAAGCAGGCGATCTTGATCATCGTGGGATATTCCTCTTTTGCAGTCAAAAGAATTGGAAGCAAAGGGTTTGAAAGTGGCTTAACAAGAAGGAGTGGTGCCAAGACCAGACTCAGACGAATAAGGAGCAAAAGGAAGAGAGGCGAGGGCTAGAACTCCCTCGTAAGGCGCGGAGACCCTGATCACATGAAAGGTCTACAGAAGAAGCGGAGAATTAGAAGGAGGAGTGAGGACTAAAGCCTCGAAAGTAGTGGGAGAAAGGGAGATGCCCAAGGCAGTGGATGTGGAAGAAGTTGGGTCGGACCCAGAATCAGGAGGAATTAGAAGAAGAAATTGATAGATGGAAAGAGGCGGATCTGGAGGGTCCGGAGGCGGAGGAGAATCGTGAGAGGAGAAATCATCCGGAAGCTCCGGAGGGATAAAATATCGAGGGACGCGATGCCCTAAGAAGAAATCTGAAAAAGAGTGATGAAAAAGGAAGAAGAGAACGAAGGAGGTGATGTCTTGGAAGAACAGAAAGATGAACTGGAAGAAAGATGGATGGTCCGGAGGTTCCGTAGGGAGAAAATGGAAAGGGGCGCGATGCCCGAGAGATAAGTCCGGAGGTTCCGGAGGAAGAAAATGGAAAGGGGCGCGATGCCCGAGGGAAAGGTATGAAAGATCCGGAGACTCCGGAAGAATAAAGTGGAAAGGGGCGTGATGCCCTGGGGGAAAGTCCGGAGGTTCCGGAGGAATGAGATGGAAAGGGGCGTCATGCCCGGAAAGAGAACAGAGAGAATAAAACGGAGAATCCGGAGGAATAAAATGGAAAGGGGCGCGATGCCCGAGGAGAAAGTATGGAAGATCTGGAGGTTCCAGAGGAAGAATAAAGTGGAAAGGGGCGCGATGCCCTAGGAGAAAGTCCGGAGGTTCTAGAGGGATGAAATCAGGAGGGAGAAGATGAAAAGGGGCGTCGTGCCCGGGGAAAAGATAGAGAGAATCAGATGGAGAATCCGGAGGTTCCGGAGGGATGAAATCAGGAAGGAGAAGATGGAAAGGGGCGTCGTGCCCGGGGAAAAGATAGAGAGAATCAGATGGAGAATCCGGAGGTTCCGGAGAAATGAGATAGAAAGGGGCGTCATGCCCGGGAAGAGAATAGAGAGAATAAAACGGAGAATCCGGAGGTTCCGGAGGAATCATATGGAAAAGGTGGAAAGGGGCGTCGTGCCCGAGGGGAAAGTCCGGAGGTTCCGGAGGAAGGAGATGAAAAAGGTGGAAAGGGGCGTCGTGCCCGAGGGAAAAGTCCGGAGGTTCCGGAGGAATAAAATCAGGAAGGAGAAGGTGGAAAGGGGTGTCGTGCCCGAGGGGAAAGTCCGGAGGTTCCGGAGGAAGGAGATGAAAAAGGTGGAAAGGGGCGTCGTGCCCGAGGGGAAAGTCCGGAGGTTCCGGAGGAATGAGATGGAAAGGGGCGTCATGCCCGAGGGAAAAGTCCGGAGGTTCCGGAGGAATAAAATGCCGAGGGACGCGATGCCCTGGGAAGAAGGGAGAGAAATCTGGGAGAGTGAGATGAAAAGGTTGGAAAGGGGCGCGATGCCCAAGTAATGAAGATGAATATGAATAAGGTGGGAAATGCGGAGGATCCGGCGGTGCCGGAAGGCGGGGAAGATACGGGTTTGGAGACCCGGGAAGTAGGAGGTGCAAATGCATATGAATGCAATAGAATGGACGTGATAATGCAGTGAATGCATGAACGCAATGAAATGCAAAGAAGATGAGGAATGTGAAGGGCGAGAGGGTGAGATCCTCCTCTTTCCCCTGGGAGTGGCCCATGAAGAAAACGTGATAGACAAGAATATGGATGGAGTGGGATAGAGGGTGGATAAAGGAGTGGAAGACCCCTTAGCGCCAAAATAACCGCCCCTCCATGGCAGCGAAAGTGTATAGCCAATTGGCCCAATAGAAGAAGCTTCAGTAATAAATAACAGCCCCCTTGGAAGGCAAAGAACAACAATGTGAGAGGATTGGAAAGTTGGAACATGAAGCATTGTGCTACCCATTAACTGTGGCGTATATGGAGTGTTGAACAAAATGGGCATTCGCCCCTTGCATGGAAGAATGGATTCAGGATTTGGAAATTGGAACAAGGGGTGCCCTACCTGGCCCTTGGGTGACATCAACGCCTGGCATTCTCTTCTGAACAATGACGGTGACTTGGCCTCCGCGACCATGCTTGGCACAATAATCCGGATTGGCATCCGGTAAATGAATTCTTGAATCTTGAATCGCATAGCCGTGGCCAAATCTGTCTTGCCCGGCTCTTGATCATCCTTGGCGCAAGTACTTATAGCAGCGTTCCCCTTCCGAGTAATAAGGGGAGGTGAGGCGGAGGCGGAAGGCTCCGTGGATGGTGGAGGTATAATGGAAAGTGTAATGGGAGGTGTTGTAGAAAGGATGAGTGGAAGTGGAGGTTCAAACACGCCGAGCTTCTCCCTTTGCTCGAAAGCAGTCGGGGTTGGCTTGAGTGCAAAAAGTGGTGGATCCTGCTCAGGACTAACCATAGGTGAAGGGTTAAGTGGTGGAGTAGGCAATGTGGGTTTTGGGGTTAAAGGGATAAGGGAAGGTTGAGGTGGTGGTAATGGGAGGTTAATTGGGGAAGATTCGAAGGTGGGCTCAGTGGAGGCTGGTGATATGGAGGTTAATGGCATAGCTGGTGGAGGTGTAATTGATGGGGGTTTAATTGGTGAAGGTGTAATTGGTGGAAGTATAATTGTGGGAGGTGTAATTAGTGGGGGTTTGTTGCGGAGAAAATGCCGAACGGGGCGAGCGGCGTTGGGAGTGGGAGGAGACTCAAGATGTGTCGGCGTGGGTGATTGAAATATCGACCCATCGTCGTAACACCAAGAGGTCTCAAAAACAGGGGTAGGGTTAGGGACGGTGGCTTCATCCTGAGCAGGAGGTTCATCGAATGATAATGGGGGAAGTGGAAAGCGAAGGAAACTCGGAAGGGGTGCCTGCGGAGCTTCATCATCGTATACCGGCTCAAGTGCTTCAATTGCCGGTTCTTGCTTGCTTGAAACGCCAATGTCGCAGTCATCCATCCTATCCTTCCACTCTCTCTCCATCTTTGTAATGTCATTTAGGAAGGCATGGAGAGGGTTGACCGGAGTGGGAGGAGCCGTGACCTTCTTTAATTGTTCCTCAATTAAAGTGATTTTGTCAAGAAGAGTTTGTTGGAAGGGGGTGACTTGAGCAACCGAGGGTTGGCAGGGCCTTGAAGGAGGGGTTGTATAAAAAGGCCGTGGAGGGGAATCAACCGGCTGACCCGTAGAAGAACCCGGATGGACCGGATTACAAGGAATATAAGGGCCTCGGGGCCACGATGGAGGAGGAATAGAAGGAGGCGGGTGATGGGCCACCCGAGGAGGAGTGTGAATAGAAGGAGATGGGTAATGGGCTACCTGATTAGGATTGTGAATAGACAAGGGAGGTGGGTGATGGGCCACCCGTGTAGGATTGGAAGGAGGATGAGATGAATGAGATGCACCCTCAACGGCGGCCTTAAGGGCTTGGATCTGTTGAGGGGTGAGATGATCTAATGCATGCAAGATTCGGGAGACCTTCTCAGCGTTGGGAGGGGACGGCCCTGAGGGAATAGTGGCCCGAAATTGAGTAGGGGGACCATGAGAATGGACATTGCCCATGGGCTGGGTATGACCATAAGAATGAGGACGTGGTCCCTTGAGAGTATGGTGAGAATTTTGACGAACATGTTGAAATTGAGGGGAATAAGACGTGCATGGTTGTGCATCCTCATGAATTAACTTAAACATGTTGGTTTTCTTATCATGGTAAGCCATTATACAATCAATCAAATGTGCAATCAAAACAGTTTACCAAGATAGCAAACAAATTAGAATGATTCCCTTTGATTTCTTTGTGTATGATCCTTGGTGAATTAATGTTTTTCAACAAAGTTGGAGCGATTCACACAAGGGAGGATCCTAGTTTTAATATGATTTCACTTCAATGCCAACTAGGAATACTCTCTCACCACGTATAGGCCAACTAACCCCGGGACTTCAAAAGGGTACAACATGCCCGGCGTCCGTGAGGGAATCCACGGGTGCGGGGGCTTACGGAGGTTTGGTTTAGGAATTTCCAATCCAAAGAGACGGAATGCTCAATGGAGGGTCGTTCCTTCACCAAGAGGGTATGTGGCTCCTAAAGATGTGAGGAGAGGAGGTCTCCCAAGCCAAATGCAAAGATGAATGAATGCAACAGATATAGGCAAATCACAATGATAAACAAGAGCAATCAATATGATAATCAATGGAGCACGGCTCTGAAAAACACAGGAAGAAGACGACCGGGAGAAGGTCGCTACCAACAAAAGAGACGCCCTGGGGCAGGGCGTGAATCACTGTGGAGGGCCCACAGGCAGCGTAAAACACGCCCTGATTCAAGGCGCTACAAATAGGAGAAACGCCTCTGGTGAGGGCGTCAACTCGCAAGGGGTGCACGGCCAAATCAAGAAACGCCCAGGGGTGAGGCGCTATGCAATAAAAAGACGCCCTAGGGAAGGGCGTTAATTCACAGACAGCACAATAAAGTAGGGGAAAAATGATAAAGACGCCCGGGGGGAAGGCGTTAATCAAAGACAAGATGCCCTGCGTGAAGGCGTTACAAATAAAAGACGCCCCTGACAGGGGCGTGAATTCTTTCAAACTTCCACGGCCAGCAAAAATGAAAACACTCACAGTCACATAAATAAGGCAATCAACAGGATATCATGCTCATTAAAATTTTATTTTTGGGTAAATGGAATTTCAAAATCTCTATCAAGCTATCCAATCACAAGTGGGGAAGTGCAAAGCACAATGGAGGGTGCCCGTGGGGCACAAAGGAGGGGTACCGTGGGTACCAAAGGAAAGGGCACACGTGGGTGCCAAGGGGAAAGGGGTAATCAATAGAAAAACACAAAGGGTCCCACCGTGATTGCCAATTTGTAGATTATGATTAAAATCCACTTAAGGAAAAATTAAGAATATGAATAAATAAGCATGAAATAGCACGAGGTGCTAAGGGGAATTTGTGATCGCCAGAGACGCGAACGCCTCAAAAGTATAAGAATAATAAATAGGGAGGGATCGCGATATAAATACCTTAAAAGCGCGGGTGATTGTGAATGCTCCTTTCTCTTCAAATCGGCCGGCCGATGAAGAGAGTTCTTCAATTAATTACCCTTGCAAACAAAAATAAACACCAACAAAGATATCGATTAGAAACATGGTGAGTGTAGCATCAAATCCATATATATAGATGAGCATGAAAACATGTGCAAGAACACACCTTAAGGGTGGTTGCCCTTAAACCCCTATGCAAAGAGGGTGTGGGGAGATATGATGAATGCATGAAAATATGAATAAAAATAAGGGGAAAGAGTGCAAGAGTTGCACTAAGGGGAGATACTCAACGTGGTTGAGTAGAAATCAAAAGAATGATGATGTGTATGTATGCGTATGATGAAAATAAAAACAAAAGAGATAAGGGGGAAAATAAGAAAAATCTGTTTGTGCTCCTTGGCTCGAGTACTCGATGGGGAGAAAGCCTTTCAAAAGGATGCAGCTTTAATTCATAAAGAAGCCCTCCTTAGCCAAAACACCAATAGCCCTTCGGTTCCTGTAAAAGAAGAAAGCAACAGAAGAAAAGGAAAGAAGCAGGAGACAGAAGAAGAAGAAGAAGAACAATATAACGGAGGGAAGAGTAAAAACAGAAGAGAAGAAAAAAAAATCAAACAGATGAAGAATAAACTGAAGAAGAAGAAGAACGGAGGAAGACCTTCGGAACCTTATCAACAGAGCCAAAGAGGCTCTATTAATAGGGTTAAAATCAATAGATAGAAAGATAAGAACGGGCAAGAGCCCAAGGGGGAAAGGATTAATCTGGGCAAGAGCCCAAATGAAGCAGGGACTCTCTGGGGAAAGGCTGAGCTCGTTTAGAACCCAAAAGGTGAAACACGACCTGAACAAGGGCGTCAATTCAAGAATTGACGACCTACCAAAAGGGCGTTATTTAAAACATGACTTAGATCAAGACGTTAATTCAAAAAATTAATTGAGGGATATTTTTTAATTCTCAATATTATTTTCTCAATTTTTAGGTGGAGGTGCATCTCGTTGCGCTGATTCCAACGACTATTTTTACGAATTTTTCTGACATCCGGAAGACCACCAAATCATTTCTGGAAGGAGGTTGAAAAAAAAATTATTAAAATATTTAAATTGAATTGACGCCCTGTTCATATGTCGTTTCTTTGATTTTTTGATTTTTTATTCTTTTCAAGTTAAAAGTAACGTCTTAATGCAAGTCGTTAATTCCTAAAAAATCTGAAAAATTCCCTGAAAATTCCAGAAAAATAGAAATTTGAAAGAATGGACGCCCTCCACTATAGTCGTCAATGTTTTAAGAAACGCCCAATGCTAAGTCGTTATTTAAAAGACGCCCCACGTCAAGTCGTTATTTCTAAAAAATTCATAAAAATAGAGAAAAATGTCCAAAACATCTAGAAAAATTCAAAAAAATAGGGAAAAATACTAAAAGAGGAGGAAAAGCGAGAAATCCAAAAAAGTGAGAAAAACCACTCAAACAGAGCTAATTTGAGGGTCAAATCGGGACATTATAAGGCAAAATGAGATGTACTCACAGTAACGTCAATTTTGGCGTGTCTACAGGGTGAAGCCCCCTGGGGACCCCTAGCATGATTCTAGGCCATCAAAATGCCGAATCGCGGCTCAAATCCATAGATCGGGCGAACTCTCCCCAAAGCATGATTTTGCCCTAACCCGCTCAAAAAACCCCTCTCGGCTCTCATTCAGCCTACAAATTGCGGGGGATGACAGGATGAGCATAGGGATTCGTCCCCCTACCTTAATGGAGCGAAAGCTCTGCTGAATCGAGCTCAAATCATGAAGAACACTTTTAGAAACCCTACTCCTTCACGCTTCCCACGGACACCGCACGCCCACGAGCTCGCCTCGCCGCCGCCCACGTCACCGCGCCATCGCCCTGCCGCCGTCTGCAGCCGGAGAGAGGCCCGTCGCGTTGAAATGGGAGAGAGAGAGGAAGAGGGGCGCTCGCGGTTGGGGGAAGAAGAAAGAGGAGGAAGAAGAAGAAGGGTGGGGGAGAGAGAGAAAATGAGAGATATTTATAGAAAATCCAGAAAATATCAAAAAATTAAAAATTACGTTTCTGGGATCCTCGGAACGCACCGATCGCAACGGTACCACTCGTGCCTAGGTGAACGACCCGGTTCACCCGCAACGAGGTTCCGAAGGAATTGTCGAAACCCCTACCGAAAATCGAAAAACACGCGCGAAAAAGTCGCGGACGCACTCCGGGCCTCCGAAACAACTCCTGATCGTGCCGATCCGAACACGAAAGATGTCCGAAACAAAATTTTGGACACCACGGAGCCGGACGCTCCGAGAAAGTAGATCTGGGACCCACGAATAAGGATCCGAAAGGTTCGAGATATGTAGCCCTCCCCCTTAAAGGAATTTCGTCCTCGAAATTGAGAACAACCAAAGGGGAAAGAAGAGGAAGACTCACTCGAACAAGTAAGGGAACTGTTGACGCATCTCATCCTCATGCTCCCAAGAAGCCTCACCACTAGAGTGCCGCTGTCACAGCACCTTGACCAAAGGGATGACCTTGTTCCGCAGGCGCTGCTCTCGCCTATCCTCAACGCGGATGGGAAACTCTAGGAGAGAAAGATCTGGAGTCATCTCGGGCCAAACAGAATCCTAAAGCACATGAGAGTCATCGGACATATACTTCCGTAACAACGAGACGTGAAACACGTCATGCACCGACGCCAACTCAGGCGGTAACCGCACCCGATAAGCAACCTCACCGATGCGTTCCATAATGAGGAAAGGACCAATATAGCTGGGACTCAACTTCCCACGCCGTCCAAAACGCATCACCCCCTTCATCGGAGAAACTCTCAAAAACACACGATCGCCAACGGCGAACGTGAGAGGCTGCCGCCTACGGTCAGCATAGCTCTTCTGCCGACTCTGAGCTGCCAACATGTTCTGACGAACCAAGTGGACAACATTCCCACACTGCTGTACCAACTCTGGTCCCGTCAAAACACGCTCACCAACTTCAAACCAATCAAGTGGATTCCGACACGGACGCCCATACAACGCTTCATAAGGAGCCATACCGATGCTCCAATGATAGCTGTTCTTGTAGGCAAACTCCACCAACGGTAGGTGGTGAAACCAACTCCCCTGCCACTCCAGGTAGCTGGATCTCAACATATCCTCCAAAGTATGGATGGTTCTCTCTGACTGACCATCTGACTGAGGATGGTATGCTGAGCTAAATGCCAACTCCATGCCAAGGGCTCGCTGGAAACTCCTCCAGAATCCAGAACTGAAATGCGGATCACGGTCCGACACAATGGAAATGGGAATTCCATGCAACGGAATGATCTGTTCCACATAAAGACGAGCCAACTGGGGCACACTCCAACTGACTTTGACCGGTAACAACCGAGTCACCTTCGTCAGCCTATCCACTAGCAACCAAATACTATCCTGCCCACTCGGAGTCCTTGGTAATCCGACCACAAAATCCGTGATCACGTGGTCCCATTTCTACGCGGGAACATCCAAGGGCTGGAGAGTACCTCCCGGTCGCTGATGCTCCGCCTTCACCTGCTGACAGGTCAGGCACCTGGTCACAAATTCGGTAACATCTCTCTTCATGCTAGGCCACCAGAACAGTCTTCGCAAGTTCTGATAAATCTTCGTCGAACCCGGGTGTACGGTGTACCTGCTCCCATGAGTCTCGCGCAACACCGCACGATGAACCTGCCCCTTGGCTGGGACGTACATTCTACCACAGAACGTCACAGCACCGTCCTCACCGAGCTCCACATCAACCATAGCCAAAATCCGGGGCAACTCAGGGTCTGCATGCTGAGCCTCTGTCACCTGACGGCGGATAGCAGGCGTGACAGTCAGACTCGCAAGCACTGCTAACCCTGGCTCTTGGGGAATCTTGAGCCTGAAAGATACTTCGGACACTTGTTCCCAGAGCCTCCACTTCCTCAACATCAAGGCGCTGACAGTGACCTTTCGACTTAAGGCATCGACGACGACATTGACAGCGACCTTCACCTGCTAACCCTGCTCCCATGAGCCTCGCGCAACACCGCACGACGAACCAGCTCATCGGTTGGGACGTACAGCCTACCACGAAATCTCGCAGCACCGTCCTCGCCGAGCTCCAAATCAGCCAAGGTCAAAATCTGGGACAACTCAGGGTCCGCATACTGAGCCTCTGTCACTTGACGGCGGATAGCGGGAGTGACAGTCAGACTCGCAAGCACAGCTAACCCTGGCTCCTGGGGAATCTTGAGCCTGAATGACACTTCGGGCACTTGTTCCCAGAGCCTCCACTTCCTCAACATCAAGGCGCTGACAGCGACCTTCCGACTTAAGGCATCGACGACGACATTCATCCTGTCCGGCTGATAAGATAGGGTGAAGTCATAATCCTTCATATACTCCATCCAATGCCTCTACCTGAGGTTAAGGTCCCTCTGGGTGAACACATACCTCAAACTCTGATGGTCAGTGAACACCTCGAACTTCTCGCCGTACAGATAATACCTCCAGATCTTCAGCGTGAAGATCACAGCCGCCAACTCAAGGTCATGGGTAGGGTAGTTCTCCTCGTGGGACTTCAGCTGCCAAGATGCATACACCACCACTCTACCATGTTGCATCAACACAGCACCCAATCTAACCCCGGAAGCATCTATACACACCATAAAACCTCCCGATCCAGAAGACAAAACCAATACCGGAGCCGAGGTGAGCAATCTCTTCAGTTCCCTGAAACTCTGCTCACACTCATCAGTCCAGATGAAGGGCACATCCTTCCGCGTAAGTCTGGTCATCGGGACCACAACGCGAGAAAAATCTTGAATAAACCTCTGATAATAGCCTGCAAGCCCCAAGAAACTCCGGATCTCCATCACAGATCTCGGCCTCGGCCACTACATTACTGCCACGACCTTAGCGGGGTCCACGGAAATACCATCACCAGAGATCACGTGCCCCAAAAAGTGCACCTCACGAAGCCAGAACTCGCACTTACTAAGCTTCGCATACAACTGGTGATCTCACAACGTCTGCAGCACCACACCTAAATGGTACGCGTGCTCCTCGGTAGACCGCGAATAAACAAGGATGTCGTCCACAAACACGACCACGAATTGGTCTAAGTACAGACGGAACACTCTCTGCATCAAGTCCATGAAGGCTGCGGGGGCATTGGTGAGCCCGAACGGCATCACCAGAAACTCATAATGCCCGTACCTCGTACTGAACGCAGTCTTCTCCACATCGGACTCGCGAATCCTCAACTGATGGTAACCGGACCTCAAATCAATCCGTGAGAACACTCGAGCAGACTGAAGCTGGTCGAACAAATCATCAATTCATGGCAACGGATACTTGTTCTTCATGGTCACTTCATTCAGCTGCCGGTAGTCAATGCACAACCGCAAGCTACCGTCCTTCTTCTTCACGAACAATACTGGCGCACCCCAAGGGAAAAAGCTAGGACGAATATACCCCTTGGCCAGCAACTCTTGCAACTGCGCCCTCAACTCCCTCAACTCAGCGGGGGCCATATGGTAGGGAGCCTTCGCCAAAGGTCCCGTACCAGGCACAACCTCGATAACAAAATCGATCTCCCGCTGGGGAGGCAATCTAGGTAAGTCCTCCGGAAAAATATCGGGAAACTCGCACACCATCGGAATGTCCTCGACATCTGGACACGGCTGATCTTCCAAGACCACAGAAGCGAGAAAACCCTGGCAACCCGCATCAAGCATACGACGATCTCGAATCGCAGAAATAAGAAAACGGGAAGAGGAAGACCTGATACATTGGAAATAGAAGGTGGGTCCACGAAGTCGCCGAAAATAAACCCTCTTCGAGCCACAATCCACCAAAGCATGGTGTGCCTCGAGCCAATCCATGCTCAAAATCACATCAAAGTTCTGAAGCGGCAACGCATAGAGCCTAGCCGGCAAACTCCGCCCTTCCACCCACACAGGAACCTCATCGAAACAATACGGAGTGATCATAAAATCACCCGAAGGTAACTTTACTGCCAAATCACAGGACAACTGGGTCACCGGCTCCTCAATACTCAACGCGAAATCCTCCGAAATAAACGAATGAGACGCGCCAGAATCAAACAAAACCCGAGCCGCACAACCTAAAATCTGAACGGTACCTTCTACGAGCTGCGATGCCACTGCCTCTGCCTGGTCATGTATGTGATCTGGCCTCGAGCTCTCTACCTGCCTCCCACACTCGCTGACCTGGGTAGCGGCAGATACTGTCCCTACTGCTGCTGCGGCTGCTGCTATGGCCTCTGCTGCTGGGGAACCTACTGCTGCTGAGGAAACTGCTGATGCTGCCTCTGAGGACAGTCACGCGCCATATGCCCTGGCTGGTCACACCTGAAACAAATCACCGGCACCGTGCACTGCCTGCCTGGATGGAACTCGCTGCACCGTGGACACGGTCCTCACGATCCACCCACTGATCCCAATGCCACGCACCGTGCACTGCCTGGAAGAAGAAGGGTGAGAGAGAGAGAGAAAATGAGATATATTTATAGAAAATCTGGAAAATCTGGAAAATATCAAAAATTAAA
The DNA here is from genome assembly GCA_022559845.1 of Amorphophallus konjac. Classification (NCBI taxonomy): domain Eukaryota; kingdom Viridiplantae; phylum Streptophyta; class Magnoliopsida; order Alismatales; family Araceae; genus Amorphophallus; species Amorphophallus konjac. The sequence goes on from JAHNEJ010002039.1 coordinate 105,762, forward strand.
AATTACGTTTTCGGGATCCTCGGAACGCACTGATCGCAACGGTACCACTCCTGCCTAGGTGAATGACCCGGTTCACCCGCAACGAGGTTCCGAAGGTATTACCGAAACCCGTACCGAAAATCGAAAATACGCGCGGAAAAGTCGCGGACGCACTCCGAGCCTCCGAAACAACTCCGAATCGCGTCGATCCGAACACGAAAGATGTCCGAAACGAAATTTCAGACACCACCGAGTCGGACACTCCTAGAAAGCAGATCCGAGACCTACGAAGAAGGATCCGAAAAGTTTGGAATATTACAATGTGCGTGCGACGGCAAGGGGTTCGGCGACGTGGGTGGAGACCCGACGCTTGTTGGGATAATCTTTGCGATTATGACGATGATAATCACTCGAATGAGAGCCTCGATGTCGTCTAATACGTGCACGTACACGGAGTATGTGTCCGTGGACCGACCAATCCTGAGTGGGCCTTGATTCGCACACGGAGTATGTGAATCAGGTGATAATTAGTCGTAATAGACTTGACGATTTTCTCCCTTCTCAACATTGATCGAGATTCATGACAGCATGTGTGACTTTGACCAATGAAAAGTAATCAATAGTGAAAAAGATATAAACTTTGCGCCCTCGATTCTTAACAGGGATGCAATTATTTACCCTTTGAAATAAGATCATACACCGGGGAATACTTTTCGTACCTTATCATGGAGCTTACCGGGATTGCAATTCTTACAGTTTTTTCTTAATGGTGACGTGGCTGGCCATCCATGCTAGTGCTTGCCATTATGGCATGGTGTGTATATATATTAATAGTGATGGGCTTGGCTTATCAGAACATGTTAACAAGGAATTGTCCATATTAGAGCAAAGAATTAGACAGAAATTAATCTCTAAAATAAAAAGGGATTTTTTGTTTTTAGTCCTTAAAAAATATCAAAATTAGGAAAGACCCCCTATCCACTTATTTAACTAAAAGACCTCCAAATCTTAAAACCCTTAGTAAAAATCACTCGCATTAACAGCCGTCCAAAAAATATAATGTACCATCCCATTTTCATAATGTTCCATCCACTCATTCTCTTTAATTTTTTATTTTCCATTCTCTCTCTGTGTGCGTGTCTGTGTGTGTGTGTGTGTTCACACCCCCACCCAAGTGTTGACATCGGAAGGAGAGACCTCCACTGGCACCATGGCCTCCCCCATCTCTCGCTCTCGCTATCTCTCTCTCTCGCCCTCAGACGCGATGAGGACAACTGAATCAAGATCGATTGCAACACCAAGGGGTGCTCTTTGTGGAGGTTGAGACGGACGATGTGGTAGACAACTTTGGTGACTTCACACCAACCATGGAGCTGAAGCACCTCATCCCTACTGTTGACTATGCTGGCAACATCTCTTCCTTCTCCAACCTTCTGCGTTCTCCATAGGACCACTTCAAGTGCGAGGGTGTATCCTTCAGTGTGGGCATGCAACACCATGTCGTTAATGGCTACCCTAACCTACACTTCATCAACTCATGATCTGACGTTGTAGGTGGCTTCGACATCACCGTCTCACCCATCTTCAACCACACCCTGCTCCGCACCCAGGACCCACCCAAGCCCGCTTCTCCCACATCGAGTACAAACCCGCTCCTTCCATGAACACTGCCCCCTAGCCGGCGCAACTGCAAGTGGTTGACCAGTTGCCCCGCGACCGGCCACCGTCGCCATCTTCAAGTTCACATGCGAGCGGGTGCACATCCAGAAGCCCAAGGCCCGAAGCTCGTACTCATTGGTGGCGAGACACGTCTGGTGGAGCATGTGCCACGTGTAGGGGCTCCCCACTGACCAGTAGATCAAGATGTACTATGGGAACTGTAAGGTTTCGATCAGAGATGCAACAGAAACAACAAAACCCTAGGATGTGGATCGTTGCTGGCGATCAAAATTAAAACAATCGAAGGAAAACACGCTTAGGAAGAACATTTCTATACCTTTGCAGGATTAATTAATTCCCAGATGCTTGAAGATGATCGAGTATAGGCTCGTCGGGTTGCAAGCCGTTCAAGTGCCCGGCCTCTAGATGTATCCACACGAGCAGCAGGAATAGACGAATTCTCCTTCTCGATCTCCACATGTCAGCCACTCCTCAGCACCACCATTGACGCGGCGGCGACGTGGAAGACGGATCGACGGCACTCCGGGACGCGAACAGGACGGGAACGGATAACTGCTATCTCACATAGCTCGGCCTCACGCCGGACGGTCTCACACCGGGCGACACTCAGATCTCACAAATGGAGAAGAGAGGGAAGGGAAGAATAAGGCAAAACACCTTAAGCTCAAGCTTTCTCATTCATAGATTTCATCATACGTAACACACCATTGGGCTCCTTATATAGGAAAGGCCCTATTACATGAATACCTTCACACTTTACTTATTTGCCTATATATCATAGCCTAATAAAACAAGGCCACCAACCCACTAAAGACTTTGTGGGTTTTAATCAAATAAAATACATAAAATACACACATGTTATTTGACTAGTCTAATACACACAAAATACATAAAAATATGTGTATCACTCAATACACACAAATACGCCGAGTCTTCAGGAAGGATATCTGAGCCATAAGCTCGGTGTCGGGGTAGTGCGACGTCGGCTCCGGGTAGTGGGCCCAGTAGTGGACCCGGTGTCCCCACCAACCCTCCCGGGACGGCTGGAACTCGACTCCGTCGAGTAAGGGGGAACACTACTGTGGTAGTGCTCTAGCAGATCTGGATCGAGGAGCTGGAGATCTTCCCGGCTGATCCAGGAATCATCAGAAGGTGGACGGTCCCGCCAGCGGACAAGGTAGCGCTGGTACACCCTGCTCCGTGTAGTGGTCACCTGCTCATCTAGTATCCTCTCAATGTGCTCGTGCGGTACTCTCGAGGCTGTGGGACACACAGGGGTGGGCTCACTCTCAATGGGAGGAGAAGGCTCGAAAGGGTCACTAGGAATCGCTGTGGGTTCCTTATAGGCCACTAGATCTATCATATTAAAAGTCGAGATAATCCCATATTCGGGAGGTAAGTCCACAACATAAGCATTGAGCCAATCTTCCGCAGAATTGGGAAGGGTCCATCACTACGCGCTTGCAACTTTTTAACGGCTCCCGAGGGGAGTCGTTCGGGTCGAACCCGTACCATAACCATGTCACCTTCTTGAAATTCATGGTGACGCCTATGCGAATCAGCCAATTTTTTATAAGTCTCATTACTGAGGTTGATTTGCTTGCTAATTGACTCATGCAGACCTTTTACATGCTGTGCAAACTCCTCAGCTGACTTAGATATCCTAGACTCGAGAGGAAGGGGGATGAGATCCACAGGTTTCCTAGGTTTGTAGCCATGCACGACCTCAAATGGACTCATGTCTATGGATCTATTGATGGAGCTGTTGTATGCAAATTCGGCTCGGGACAAAAGAAGATCCCAAGTGCCAGAATGTTCCCCTACAAGACATCTCAACAGATTGCCTAAGCTCCTATTGACGACCTCAGTTTGCCCATCAGTTTGGGGATGATAGGCAGTGGAAAATTTCAGTTTGGTGCCAACTAGGTGCCAAAGTGTCTTCCAAAAATAGCTAGTGAACCGGACATCCCGATCAGACACGATGGTTTGGGGGAGACCATGCAAACGCATGACATCATCAAAGAACAAATGGGCTACTCTAGATGCATCAGATGTTTTGGAACATGCAATGAAGTGGGCCATCTTAGAGAACCTATCAACGACAACAAATATGGAATCATGCTTGTGAGCAGTGCGTGGTAACCCAAGAATAAAATCCATGCTCACATCAATCCATGGTCGATCAGGAACGAGGAGAGGAGTGTAGAGACCAGTGTTCTGTTTGACCTGTTTGGCCATCGTGCATGTCCTACACTGGGCTACAATCTTGGCCACATCTCTCTTCAGGCCAGGCCCAATAGAAGTGCTCCTCCACAAATGGATGGTCTTGTTGCGGCCAAAGTGACCAGCAAGACCTCCAACATGCATTTCCCAGACTAGAAAGTCCCGAATAGAAGTCCTCGGGACAGAAAGTTGCTGCCCTCGAAACAGAAAACCATCCTGGAGTAGATAGTCAGCAAATACTGTCGAGGATCCAGCAGACAGAGCAGAATAGGTAGGGCCAAAATCAGGACACTCTCCATAGAGTTCCTTCATGCGATCAAATCCCGTGACCTCTACCTGAACAGTGGAAAGAAGGGAGACCCTTCGACTTAAGGCGTCGGCCACCTTATTGTCCTTTCCAGCCTTATGATTTAGGACAAATGTGAAAGACTGGAGGAATTCTACCCACCGACCATGCCTAGGGTTTAAACCCTGCTGAGAGCTAAGGAATTTCAAAGCCTCGTGGTCCGAGTATAAGATAAACTCTTGTGGTAAGAGATAGTGTCTCCAGTGTTTGAGGGCTTGGACCACGGCATAAAACTCCTTATCATATGTGGAGTATCGAAGCTTTGCATCAAAAGCTTCTCACTGAAATAAGCCACAAGGTGGCTCTCCTGGCTAAGCACTCCACCTATTCCTACGCCAGATGCATCACAGGAAACCTCAAAGACTTTGGAAAAGTCTGGTAGGCGGAGGACAAGGGGCTTTAGTCATAAGCTCCTTTATGGCAAGAAAAAGCCTGAGAGGCGACTTTGGTCCACTCAAAAATTCCCCTTACAGATGCAATCCGTAATGGGTGCCATAATGGTGCTAAATCCCTGGATGAAGCGTCTGTAGAAGGTGGCTAGCTCGTGGAAACTTCGAACGTCATAGACATACTGGGGCTCTGGCCAGTCTACTATGGCTCGGACCTTGGATTGGTCCCAGTCACTCCATGACTTGAAACCACAAATCTGAGAAAAGTGACCCGGTCTGTCATGAATTCACACTTAGTTAGGTTGGCAAACAGGTTTCTTTCCTCAGGGTCTCGCAGACCTCCCTTAAATGGTGAATGTGGTCCTGAGGGTTGTGGCTATAAATGAGGATGTCGTCAAAGTAGACGACAACAAAACGACACCAATGAGGGGTCGAAAGGGTTTCCGTCATAAGCCGCATGAATGTGCTGGGGGCATTGGATAGCCCAAACGCATGACGAGCCACTCATACAGACCTTCTTGTTTTTTTGAAGGCTGTCTTCCACTCGTCCCTGGTCGAATCCGGACCTGGTGATAGCCACTTTTCAAGTCAATCTTGGAAAAGATAGTGGCTCCACTCATCATGTCAAGCATGTCATCAAGACGGGGAATGGGAACCTATATTTGACAGTGATCTTATTGATGGCGCGGCTGTCAACACACATCCGCCAGGTGCCATCCTCTTCTTGGATGTGAGCAAGGTAGGGACCGCACATGGGCTCTTGCTCACCCTTAGGAAACCTTTGTGGATAAGGTCCTCGACAATCCTTTGGAGCTCAGCATGCTCCCTTGGGGTTCAACCTGTAGTGGGGAAGGTTGGGTAGGGTGGACCCAGGGACAAGATCAATGCGTGTTACATCACGCATGGGAGGGAGTCGTGAGGGTAGTCTTCGGGAAGATATCTTGGAAGTCCTACAGATGTCTGGACTTCAGGTGGGGATTGAGACTTGGGACTCCTCAGGGGTAATGGTGACGACAACAGCCCAAACAGAGGCACCCTCGCAACCTCTCTATTCATCTCACGAACACCTATGAAGTTAAGACCCTAATCGGGTCATGGTCAACCTTAGGGGCCCTTAGGGATGGATATAAACAGGTGTAAGGAGAGGAGGGAATGGGAAGCTTCCCTTGGTGGGAGTTGGGCATTCTCCCGAATTTTGGGGGATGCAGCGGTGTGGAGGTAGGACTCTTTCCCTTCCCGTGACCACCTTTGGGGGTGTTGGGAGCAACTGAATCCTCTTCCCATTGTGGGAGAAGGAACACTCATTGGACCGACCGAATGTAGTAAGATCTACATCGTAGATCCATGGCCGTCCTAGGATGATGCCCCAACCTTCATAGGCACTACATCGCATAGGATTTGTCCTTGGTAGGACTGGAAACTGGATGGGAATGACACATGTAGTGAATGGGATGGACGTGTCGTCAACCCAAGCCACGTTGTATGGCCTCGGATGAGGATGGGTAGGTAGACCTAGACGGATACAAAGTCTGAAGATCGAGACTGCATTGATACAGCTCCCGTTGTCAAAGATCACCTTGCAGAGTTGAGTTTTGACCATGATGTAGGTTTGGAAGATGGAGGTTCGACGCCAGTCGTCCTCCTGAGGTGGGCCAGTATACAGCGGACTACACCCAATCTTTCATGGCTAGAGCTCTCGACAATATCTCCCACTTGCATGTACTCGACATGCGTGCCATCATATCCTGCATCTAACTCCTCAAACTGGGTGATGAGGTCAGGATCGGCCTCATATCTCTCAAGGGTTTTCTCCCTTCCAGAGGTGGAAGTTCAATGGATTGGGGGTCGGTGATGACCAAGGCTCGGGTGGGAACAATTTGTAACGACCCGAGAATCCGATTACCGGAAGGCCCGATAACCCGAGACTCGCACCCGCCACCCACGAGCCCGAAGACTCGGAAGGGTTTAAAAAAGATGGTGTGAAACTACACAAGTATCACAATAATTGCAGAAATAAAATATTATAATATTAAGCAGGAAAAAAATAACATTTTACATGGTCCACAATAAAATGATAACAACAGTAATAGTAGTCCACGACTAGTACAGTGACAAGAAAGAAAGTACAGCTACACGGGACATACCCCGCTCTGACCTCCGGCACTACCTCTCTGGGCATCCGCACCACGCTGCG
>JAHNEJ010002003.1:0-238674 GCA_022559845.1 Amorphophallus konjac
AAACTCAAACCCTATCAGGAATTGACTTCTGCTTATACCAAGCTTTTCACCAAATTAATCTTCGTTCACGTTCCTCGTGATCATAACATTTTAGTTGATGCTCTCGCTTCTCTTGCATCTTCTTTGGTTTTCCTTCCCGAAAAGGATTCCCATTCTATCATTGTTCACAAGCGGCTCACTCCAGCTATTAAGCATCCAGCTTTCCTTAGTATTAAGGAGGAGGTGCTTAGGAAGGTTAAGTAAGGTGGAATCATTGAGAATAAGGAGGTCATGCTGTTGGATTTAGAGGAAGAATTGGACGATGAAGAAAAGCCGTGGTATTATGAGATTGCTAAGTATTGCCAGGATCAATCCTATCCTGAGGAGGCCACGGCTGAAGAAAAGAAAGCCATTCGAAGAGTTGCTCAGCGATACACCATGGTTGGAGGTGTGCTCTACAGAAGAGGTCTCACCGGAGTTTTATTAAGGTGCCTAGATGATGATGAATCTTGAAAAGTTGTGGAAGAGACGCATTTAGGAGTGTGTGGTGGTCATGTCAATAGTCAGATGCTTGCTAAGAAAATCCTTAGGCTAGGCTTCTATTGGCCCACTCTAGAAGAGGATTGTTTCATCTATGTTCGAAGGTGTGTTAAGTGCCAACTGTACGCCGATAAAATTCACTCTCCTACTTCTTCACTCCATCCTATGTCTTCCCCATGGCCTTTCTCCATGTGGGCTTTCGATATCATTGGACCCCTTGGTGATCCGAACCTCCTCACAAAACCAAAGTCATTTATACTCACGGCCACGGAGTACTTCACCAAGTGGGCGGAACCGGAAGCTTATGCGGAGATAAAAGCGTCAACCGTCTGCAAATTTATAATGAAGAACATCATCGTAAGGTTCGGCATCCCAAGTACCATCGTCCCCGACAATGGGCCACAATTCATCTCTCAGGAGCTTCAAGACCTCTGCAATAGGTATAATATTGCATTACATCATTCATCTCCTTTTTATCCGCAGGGCAATGGCCAGGCAGAGGCCACTAACAAAACTTTGATCAAGATTATGAAGAAAACATGTGAGGTTAATAAATTTGCGGATTGGCCAGAAAAGCTAGTTGAAGCTCTTTGGGCCTATCGCACTTCTATTCGTACCCTTACTGGGTAGACCCCTTTCGCCCTTACTTATGGAATGGAGGCGGTAGTCCCTTACGAGATTCTTATCCCTTCTCTACGAGTACAATTAGACAAGGAACTCCCCATTGATGAGCGTCGTGAATCTCTTCTTGCTCAGTTAGAACTCCTAGACGAGAAGCGTTTGGCCGCCGCCAAGCATGCGCGTATATATCAAAACAGGCTTTCACGTTTTTATCAAAAGAAAGTAATTGAGAGAAAATCCAAAATCGGTGAAATGGTAATTAAAAGAAACTTCGTAAAACCCGGAGGGCCTCGTTCAAAACTTCAACCTAACTGGGAAGGACCCTTTGTCATAAAAGATGTTTATCCTGGCAACGCTTACAAATTAGTTAATGATGAAGGTGAAGAGCTGGCTCACCCCTGGAATGGTCTTTACTTGAAGAAATAGTATCCCTAAAAAAGAACAAAAAAGGAAAAAAGAAAAGAAATAAAGAAAAATCAAAAGAAATAAAAATCAAAATCAAAAATTTTGCAGGCCAGTACGGTACATAGGCCGCGAGCCCGAAAAATCAAAATCCTTAATTCATTCTTCAGTCTTGATGGTTTAACTTTGGGGTCAACTCTCGCAGACACTATACGCTTTGCTTTTAAACTCGAGTGGCCTGGAATTCGAGAAAAGTCAGACCCAAACTAAGAGTGTACGAATCTTACCTATTCTCTCCTCTTCGGCTCACGAGAGGAAGTACGAGTCAGGGAATACTAACCAAACTTGTCCACCGCCCTAGTAGGTGGAAGTCGGGGCCCCAAAGGGAATAAAATGTTTAAAGCCCAAGTACAATTAGGTTTCTATCTGTTAAAGAAGAAAAAAAAAAGAAAAGGAAAAAGAAAGTTACAAAGAAGCATGTCAAGAGGGTAAAGTCCCCGTAGGGAAAACCCTGGTTGTAAGCATGTATGAATAAGGGCAAAAAGAGTAACAAAATTTTCCTAAGCCAAAGATCGAATCCCAACGGGCATTAGGGCAGGGGAGGAAAGTTTCCCCATTTTCGGAAACCTCCCATGAGCTTCCTCAACTTATTCTTCGCTTCTTCCTCCATGGTGGGTTACAAGCTCAAAGTATGGCGAAGACCGACTAAGAAGGATGGGCTGCGAGAGAACATGAGTAAAAGCACAAGTATTTAAGCACGTTGACCCTTTGTTAAATCTTCTAAGAAAGATTAATGAATTCAAGACGGTGATTGTGTAAGGTTTAAGGCCCTTATACCGTGCCCAGTCCCATCAAAAGAAACAAAAAATTATTTTCCTTAAAAATAACGCCCTCTTGGCAGGCGTCATTTTCAAGAGCCGCGACTTCTCTAGGGTCATCATTTCCAAAAAAAAATGAAAAAATAAACATCAATAAAATTGATCTTTTAATTCACGCCCTTTATGAGGGCGTCATTTAATAAATTCACGGCTTTGTCGATGTCATCTTTTTTCATGATAAAAATAAAAAAAATGATTTTCTAAATAAACGCCTCCCACTTCGGCGTCAATTCCACAATCAGCGCCCGTTTGCGGGGGTGTCATTTTTTTTAAACTATAAAATAAAAAAAAGAGAATAACAAAAAAATCAAGCATGCTGCTGCTCATCATCTCATATGCTTGATTGCATCTCTGTGTGGACATCTTTTATTTTCAAGTTGACATATGCTTGCTTGCATGCTGCATTTCCTTATTATCCACCTTTATTAATTAGAGGCTTGGCCCCTTGACCCGTCAACAAGGTCAAAGAAGAGGCAACCCCTTGCTTATTGAGCAAGGGGCCAAGCCAGACAGATGGATTAATCTGTTTGTTTAAGTATGAACTACAGGCGCCGGGCAAGAACGGGCGAGAACGAACAAGAACGAACAAGAACGAAAAGGAAAGTGAAAGCAGAAGGTAAGTACACAGTAGTCTACAAGTGCTCAAAGTAACTCAGGTAACAAAAATTTCAATTTCATATGTATATCAATGTATATCTGAGTACAAGTGTGAGGGTGGAGGGGTACAAGTAAGTCTCTCTCAACTCTCGCCTCCACCCTCCTCTCTCCTGCTCTCTACCTCACCATCATCGTCCCGACGAGGCGTTCGTGGAGGGGGCATGGACCCCCGGAAAGTAGCTGGAGCTCGAGCCTGCTCCTCTACCTCGCTCCTCTGCCTCGCTCCTCTGCCGAAGAGAGGAACCCGCTACAAAGGTAGAACTGGTAAACGCATACCCCATAGCTCTCGCTCGGTCCCGGCCTCGCTGTAACCGCTCCTCGGTCTACCATAGCCGCTCTTGAGTGACGGCTAGCTGGATCCTCAAGTCTGCAAGCTCCCGCTCGCGTGCTGCCTCCTGCTCACGGTGCTCCTCTCGCTCCCGGGCACGCTCCCTGCGCTCCATCTCCATGGCGACTCTCAACTCTGCCACGTCCTGAGGTAGCTCCTCTCGCTGCCTCAAGGCCCTCTCGAGCTCCGTAACTCGCTGCTCACGGATGGTCAGCTCCGTCCCAGCTAGTGCAGCCTGGGTAAGTGCCGCATGTAACTCAGAGTCTGCAACCAATTAAATGAATCATCAGTTACACATTTAATTCAATAATTCATGAAATAAGCAACTGAAAAAAAATCTTTGTTAACTCACCCGGGTAGCCATCGCGCGCTGTCCTGCGTCGATGCAGGTGAGCGAGGCTTGGAGCTCCTCAGTCTGTAAAACAAAAATTTTTATCAACACATAATAACATGTAATCAAATGCAAATCTAAAGTTTGAGTTTAAGTTTACCCGTGTGGCGAGGTCGCGCTCTGCTGCCTCGGCCCGTGCCACCGCTCCCGCCAGCTACTCCGCTAGTGCAGTCGTCTCTGCACTAGTCCCTCTCGAGCTGGAGGCTCCTTCCGTCTCTCTCATCGCCGCTCCCTGCTGGGCACGCTGCATTCATTGAGATTGTCAGTGGCTAATCATCAATAATTCTGGAAATCATTTGCATATAGATAAGTTAAACACTCACTAGGGTCTGTAGGTCTGCCCGTGTGGTAGCCAGCTGGGCCTCTAAGCTGTGGAGATAGGCTTGCATGTCCATCACCGCTATGTCCCGTGCATCCTGCATTCATCATACACATCAGTCACACAATAGATTTATAACATTTGTAATTAATTAGAAAGAGAGTGCATTCATACATACCCCTAAGACCCTCATCTGGGGTCGGTCGGCGTAAACCTCCCAGTAGCGTCGGAGGTACTCGGAGCTGTCTGTCGCCTGTGAAGTAACTCGGGTCCCGCCACGCTGCCACTCGGCATACTGGTCAGGATACCGGGCTCTCCTGTCGATCATCTTCGTACGATCGCGTGTCTTCTTGCCTATCCCCCGGGGCTCTCCTACCTCGACCCACTCCTGGTGTAGGCCGAGGGTCCTCATCACCAGCCTAAGCCGTAACGGCTCAATCTCGTTCAGGCAATGAACCCAAAGCTCATGCCCAAAGCGAGGTCGGCCCGCTACGACCCAGGGCTGGCCCTCATCGGTTATCCCCTCATACGGTCTCCACACCACCTGCATTCACAAACATGCATCATCATATCTCATCATTATTGCATACATATTTCATAAAAAAAAATTTGCATCATATTTAGCATGCATACCAGTGAGGTAGGGTAGTCGCCGAACTCCCTCCGTAGAACTCGCAACTCGTAGGCAAGTGGCACTCATGCCACGACAGTCAGCCAACGCCGTGCTAGAGGGAAGGATCCCTCATCTCCGGGTCGAGGGTCGACACGCCCCATCGGCATGTATAGGTGGCTCCATATCTGCATCCATGCATTGCATTAGTAAATCATTCACATACATTAAAAAAGAAAAAAGAGAAAGAAAAGAAAGAAAAATGCATACCTGAAGAAAAGGTGAGAAGCCGCTAACAGTCGTCTCTCGACCTGTCCCTGTGGACAAGTCGGCCATCAAGTGCGCCAGCAACGCTGCTCCCCAGGCGTATCTGTCGACGCCCTCTAAGTCCTCAAGAATCCCTAAGAATCGGCAGTTGATGATGTCACCCTTCGTGCCGAGTAATAACCTCCCGAGCATCAGGAATAGAAACCTCCTCAAATCTCGATCTGCTCTCTCTCTCTCTACTGAGTCCTGGCAATAGGCAGCCCTAGCCCCATCAATCAACCTCTGTGAGAACTGCTCTAGAGACTCCCTCGACCTCTGCCTAGAGTCACCCAACCCCATAGCAATGGTAAGATCGGTGCGGTAGATGGTCCTACACTCACTCGGCGTCTCGTAGACTGTCTCTAATCCTAGCAGCCTCTGTGTTAGCTCGCTATAATCAGGTAGGGTGATCCCGCTCACAGCCTCGTCGTCCACCCTCAGCCCGGTGATCCTAGCAACATCCTCTAGGCTAGGAACCATGTGACCCCATGGCATCAGGAATGCCCGGCTAGTCCTATCCCATCTCTCCCTAAGCACCTGGATCAGGGGTAGGTCAGGTCTCATGGGCTCTATGCGAAGGAAGGCTCCGAACCCCATGGCATATACCCTATCCCGCTGAAAGTCTGGAAGCCCGTAGTAAGTTGCTCGAACTTGGACCCAGGAAATCCGAGTCCTCATCAATCCCTGCAAATAAAAGAACATTTTCACTTAAGTTTTATATAGGTTTATCATGTGGATATTCATCAGCTGTTTCAATTTACCTTCTGTTTGAATTGACGACCTATCCTAGGTCGTGACTTATTCAATTGACGCCCCGGAGGGAGGCGTTGTTTCAGAATGTGTTTTTGGTCATTTTATGCGTAATTTGAATTGACGACCACCCATGGGTCGTTATTTGTTTAAGTGACACCCCTATGGGGGGCACTGTTTTGAAGGTAATTTTCTACACTATAAGAAAAATAATTTTGATTTTTTTAATTGATGACCACCCCTTGGTCGTTGTTTAATGAATTAACGCCCCGGTAGGGGGCGTTGTTTTTCAGGGTATTTAAAAAAATATACATATAACAGTGCACGAAATAAAAATAAAACAGAAACATATAAAAAAAATAAAAGAAATAAAAGAAATGGCATGGACATTAACGGAAAATGATAAATAAGCATGATAAATTTTTAAATGACGACATGCTGCAGGGCGCAATTTCATGAATTAATCATTTTCAAAAAATAAAAATAATTTTAATTGACGACCGAGGGAGGGTCGTTGTTTCAATTGACGGCACCCACTGGGGCGTCATTTGACTGTGTGTCACTGGTTTTCCCTTCACCGAGGGCTATGGAAATTGATGGAAATAAAAATAAAATCAAAATTAAAAAAAAGAGGGCTTGGAGGGTAGGGCACCTACCTTGCTTCGTTCGGGCATTAGAAGCCCTCCCCGGAGTGGTTGCCGTGGTTGTCGTGGCCGCCGTGGTTGGCGAGAGGGCGCCACCGCCACCATTGGTTGTTGTTCTCCTTCTCCTCCTTCTTCTTCTTCCTCTTCATCTTCCTCACCCTTGTCGTCTTCCTCATCATCTTCTTCATCCTCGCCGTCGTCTTCTTCTTCTTCTACATCATCTCCTCCTTCTTCCTCGGTTGCGCCGCCTTGCTCCACCGCCGGAGCTTCTTCGACCGGTGGTACGTCTTCGGCCGCCGCGGGAGCTTCCTCCTCGACATGTCCATCGTCGCCCAAGTCCACCACCTCAGGGGCGCTAACCCTCTGCCGCTTGTGTGCACCGCCCGCCATGGGTTCATAAGAGAGAGAAGAGAGAGAATAGAGAGAGAGATGGGAGAGACGGAGACGGGGGGGGCTCGGTTAGGGTTTGAGAAAGGGGGGAAAGGAAAGAAAGGAGACGAAGGAAGGAGAAGAAGAAAGGGAAATAGGGTTTAACGGTAGAAAAGAATTGACGCCCTGAGGGCTGTCATCGCTATATTAATTGACGGCCTGTGCTGAGGCGTGGTTTCAATATTTGACGACCCGAGACTAGGCGTCATTTATATTTGCATGGGAACTCGTAACCGTCGTCAGGCGCATTAATGGGAAATTGATTGACGTGATCGATCGTCATGATTACTGTTTAGAATTGATGTCATTGTGAGCAGGCGTCAGTTTGTTAAGGCACGACATAAAATGAAGGCGTCATTTCTATGAAATTGAGGAATTATTTTAAAAATATTTTAAGGAATTTAAAGCGATTAATGTCTTGCCTCGAGGTGTGAATTAATAGACGCCTGTTTGAATAAGCGTCAATTATGGTTTTATCTATTTTTAGAAAATTGATTAAATGAAATGGATGACATGTGGTAAGGCGTTGGTTGAGGAATTAACACCATGACTGGAGGCGCGTCTCAGAACAGAGAACCCGAGATGTTATTTTGTCAGACAGAATCACTGAATTGGAAGACAAGATCATATGACATGTTATTTTGGCTCAATTAAAGGAAAAATCCTTTTATTTCATTTAATGAAAATCATTGTTACATTCACTGAGCCACCGTGGGCCTTATTTTCCTAAGTGCTATTACATAAGATTTGCATTGGTTCTCTTCTTCTTCAACATATGTCTTGGACCTATGGAGAAGTCCAACCTTCCATTGAGCCATGATTGTTTTGACTTCTTCTTGATCTCCACTTGAGCCTAGTTCCCTCCTCTTAAGTGGTGGAAGATGAGAAGGTTCTTCAAAAGTGTGCCGAGGTAATCCAAGTTGTGGGAGGCACCGATGAGCATTGTAGAGGATGAAGTCGTTCCCACCGATCAATCGAAGCTCTATGCCGGAGGAGAGTCTTGAGCGAAGCTCTTGGGTCTTGAGAAACCCCGGTGTGCAAGTGAAGCCGCTCTTGGGCATAGTCTTGAAGTAGTTCCTCCATTCACTCCTTTTCTTGAGCTTTGGCACCCGATTAGTCATCCTCTCACATAGGCCTAGAGAATCCGTCATATACCGAAGAGGGCTTTTAGAGAAGATTTTTGAGGCCGGTTGAGTTTCTTGGCATGGGTCAAATTTTAGGTGAAGGTCCACCCAACAAGAAAGGAGTAGCATTGACCCATAGAGAGGCCGCCCCAAGGAAGCCGATGTGAGTCCATTATATAGGTTGGCTAGTACCGCCGGTCCTATTCTTTTGCCTTCCCATATGCTAGCTATGGTGCTTAAGTGGCATTCTTCTAGGTGGTCTTCTATTGAAGGGAAGAGGAGAGCTCCTACCATGCATACAACAAAGCCTTTCATCACTCTCTCCAACAAGTCTTCTTCCTCTTGGGCTTTGTCCATGTTTTTGTATACCCATGAAGCTAATTTCAAAAGATTGATTCCTTTGTGGGCTTTGATTTGGTTCACTAGATTTGGGTTTGGTATGAGGCTAGTAAGCATGTCATGGGCATTTATTGGTTTGGTCATACTAGCCATCTTTGACTCTTCTCCTTGCTTCATCTTTCTTAATCCAAGGAGCATCTCTACTTCCTCTAAGAGAATGGTGGCTTCAAAGGTAGGAAAGAGGAAAGTATGAGTGTTTGGATGCCATAATTCTATTAGTGCTCCTATGGAGGCCCAATCTAGGTGGATATCATCATAGTGGGTAGCATGGGTTATAAGACCAAGTAGGTGCCATCTACAAAGAAAAGATCTCATGTCTAAAGAAAGTTTAGAGAGGAGTAAGGGGAGCCACTTAATTCTTAAGAACCTCCTTGGTCCCGGTACATTTGGGTAGTCCTGAAAAGCATAAAAAGAAGAGAAGAAGAGAAGAGAATGCAATCAGAGTTTTTGAAAAAGAGAAGAGGAAGAATGAAATAGAAGCTTAAATTAAGAAATAAACTTACTTGGCCTTTGGCTATCCTCCCGCTAATGTGACTTGCAATTTCAGAGATCCTAGGAAATCCCATCCTAGGCTTCTTAGAAGACTTCTGCATCACCATCATCTTGTCCATCCCTTCTTTCGGTTTGAAGAAATACCTGCGGTTCCCATGTTTACTATTCTTTAGTTCTGTTGTATCGAGTGTTTGGCTGATGCAGTGATCAGTCAGTCGATGAGTATAGCAGAGGACGCATCACCTTTTATAATGATTCGGAGCTTTGGCTAGCCGTTTAGAACATCACAGTTTGAGTTCGAGTTCGAATCAGTCGTTGGAGGTTTGATTCCGAGCAGGGAACGGAGCGCCAGTGAGACAGTTAATTGACGACATATAGATTGCGTCATTTATTTGATTAACGACATTCTCAGTGTCGTCATTTATCCAGCGCCTCTCTTACGGGCGTCAGTTTCAGTCCGATTCCAAGTCTAATGGTCATTTTAATTAACGCCCCAATAGTCGTCGTCATTTATGATTTTGACGCCGCTGCATAGGGTCGTCATTTCCTGGGTTTATATCTTTTGAATGCTTTACAGCATGATGATTGTTGATGAACTTAAGTGCTTTATTTCTTGATTAGATCATTTATGACACGCACTTATGATCATAGTTTGAGCTTTATTGAGCTGAGCTAATAATTTTTGAGCATAGAAAAGCACAGGTTATGTAGGATGATTGGATTTCTTCCGCTGGTAACATCATCCCATCCCTTGTATTTTCTCCTATATGCATTTTTACTATATGATATCTACGCTATTATAGCATATCAAGGACCTTGTGGTTCTGATGAACCTGGAATTTGAGTTCCCCTCCATCAAAAACAGTGATAATTCCAGGGGAGTCTTGATTACACGGATAGGCCGTTGAGTCATCTAAGGTTTGGGACGACGGTTCCACTTTCTGAGTTGATACGTGGATAAACGGGCTTCGGCTTAGTGTCAGCTTAGAGATCTGGATTCCTGACCAAATCTCGATGGTTTAGCAATATTATCCTTGATTATCTTCTATCTTTAGTTTGTTTTAATTTTTCTTTTAGCCCAGCATGCATCATGTAGGACTTTGAGCTCTAATGATGAAAATCCTCATATTACGCCAATAATGAAGGCCACCCGCTCTTATTTGAGTTGACATGAGATATTCCATTCAAAATCAAGTACTTTATTCTCCTTGAAGCCGCTTAGGCTGGTTCCTTAAAAAGCATTCATTCACTGGTTCTTTATCTCAATTCACTTTATTTTTCTGCAAATCCACCTTGGTTGTAGCACGTCCACATTGGCTGGTAATCGCTCTCCAATGGTGTCTTTCCTTCCGTGCCCTCGCGCACATTTAGTTCTTTAAGATTAGTCCCTTCATCCAGTTAATCATTGCTTTCTTGTAATCATCCAAAGTTGTTTCATTTAGAATCCTGGAAAGATTTCCAACGCTTAGTGTCGGAGGCGTGTCACATCACACCTTGGCATCTACTTATCAGTTCGTTCTCACTTCATTCCGCTCGTTACACTTTCGCTTCATTTCGTTTCACTCCCTTGCAAAGCAGACGCCAAGGCGGGGCAGCTGTAGACACGCCAAAATCGATGCTACATTGAGTAAATCTCATGTCACCATGTGACGCCCCAAAGTGGACTTCAATATTGGCTTAATATGAAGTTTTTCTAATTTCTCCATATTAATTGTAATTTCTTGGCCTTTTTCTTTAAATAATTGAAATTAACGCCTGGATGGAGGGCGTCATTTAATTGACGACCTAATTAAGGGTATTTTTCTTAAATAGATGACTGTTCAAACGGTCGTTGTTTCCTGGATTTAACAAATTCTAATGAAAATAAAAACTCAAGGTAATTGACGTCCTAATGAGGGGCGTTGATTATTTAACGCCCGTTCACACAGGCGTCATTTAACGATTTTAAATAAGGAAAGTCCTTTATTTCTATAATTAAATTCAGGAATTAACGACTGTGTGAATGTCGTCATTTCAATTGACGCCCCTAGTTGGGTCGTCATTTTCACTTCCGTCTCCCTTTCGCCTGCTTCTTTCCAGTAGTAATCCTTTCCCCATTTTACACCTTGTGTTCGATTGGGAAGAGGGTTCCTTATTGAGGATTCATTGCCTTGTTTTAATCCTATTAATACAAGGAATTTTGGCCCTATAAATACCCCTTGAATCCCTCACGCGCGAGAGAGAACGCAGAAGAGAGAAAAAAAAGGAAGAAGAACAACAAGAGAGTTTAACAGGCAGAAAGCTTTTTCGCTGAACAGAGAACAGAGAGAGAAGAGAGTTCTTTTAATTTCCTTGCAGGTTCTTCCTCCTAGTGGCGTTCTTCTCCCACGGGCGACAGTTCTTCCTCCAGCATAATCTTCATCCACTGCCGCAGCCGAAGCTTTTGTTTTCCTCCCTATTACTGCTGCACACACAGCAGAAGGGTGTTTCTTCTTTTAGTCTTTTAGTTGTTAGTTAAATTCATCTCATCACACACGCACCCTTTCTCTCTAGTTCTTTGCTAGAGATACTCTTTAGTATAATTGCTTTGCATAATCATATCACTGCATCCATTATTCCCAACCTTGTTACTCCTCTTAAGGGGTTTTAAACCAAAACACACAAGGTGTGTTCATGCTTAATTTGATTGATTTCATATTTTTAGAGCATTGATACTACACACTTTGGCTAATCTATATCTTTGTTCATTTTGTGTGTTTTTCTTGCAAGGGTAATCAAGCTATAAACCCCCTTCGTCGGCCGGCCGATAGAAGGAGGAAGGAAGAATCCACAATCTCACCCGCTCAATACAAGGTACATGCGATCATCCTTCTTCTATTGAGGTAACCCCTCTGGCGATCACCCTCCATAGAGCATCTCATGCTCATCCCCTTTTCCTTCCTGTCCCACTTGTTTTAGCATAATCATCCATTCTTAATCATCGTTATATTTCTCTCTTTAAAAATGTCTATGTGACACGTTCACAGAGATCACCGGAAGCCTTGATGCATGTCTCCTCTTCCCTTCCATTGAGCCCCTAGGGGGATCTTATAGGGGAAGATGAAGGGTCATGGGGGGTTTACGCGGACTAGCTAAGGGGGGTGAGCTGGTCCGCGTAAACCCCAGTGAATAGTGGTGCTTGGGGTTACACGGGTTGAGAGAGGGGGAAGGAGTTTACGCGGATCAGCCCAGGGGGCTGAGTTGGTCCGCGTAAACCCCTCTTGGATGGGGTTTACGTGGACCAGCCCAGGGGGCTGGGCTGGTCCGCCTAAACCCCCTCCCCCACGGGGTTTCGGTAGACCAGGCTAGGGGCCCAGGCTGGTCCGCCTAAACCCCACCCAAGGCAAGGTTTAGGTGGGTCGGTTCTGGATTTTTCTTTTTTGAAAAACTTAAATTTTTTTAATTGAATGGGGGTTTACACGGACCAGTCAGGGGGGGTGAGCTGGTCCGCGTAAACCCCCCCTCCCATGGGGGGTTTAGGCGGGTTTGGCCGGGGGGTTTGGCCGACTTTGACTGAGGGTTTACCGTGGGTTAGACCGCGCAGGTCGATCCGCGTGCGAGGGCGGACGATGGTGGTGCATGACACGATGGGTTGCTGGGATTCCCATGTTGGGCTCGGGCTTGCTGTAGAGTGGCTGGAGTATACACGCCCACCAGGTGCTCGGGGAGATTCCCGACACGCGTGTGTGGGCTGTATAAGGGCGGTGGGAGCTCCTGAAGCTTGTGGTCGGCCCAGTCGGATCTTCCCTTGACTTCGGAGGGCTGGAGGGAGGCAACTCAAGCGTAGAGCCAAGCCTCATTGCTGGGTGCCACATGACGTGGCTCGTAGTCAGGGTGCCCCCGGGTCGACTCAGGTAGCTGTGTTTAACGCGGGTAAACCTGCAAACTGAGTGATCAGGAGTGGGCCTGATCGATTGTTGATGTTACCGTGGGTCACGGCTAGCTGGCTAGGACCCTTGGTTGGGCCCGGTGACTGGGGCATCGATTATGACGATGTCGTTTGTCTGGTGGTCGGGGTGACCCTCGCTCCTTGGTGAAGAGTCGTATGAAGCGACATGTCGTTCTGAGTCCCGAGTTAACCCGGTTGTTAAAGCGTCAGCGGTGTGACACCGTATGCAGAGTGTCCGGGGGTGATCCCCGAATCTTTTCAAAGTGCCGTAAGGTATGACAGGTTGTCCCGAATCCCGAAACTGACCCGGTTGTCGGGAAACTGGCTGGCATAGTGCCATTTGCTCTGGGCCGATCCCCGGTTGTTATGTTACGCCGCTTGACCCGATGACACGTCTCGATTTCTAAGCACAACTCGACTGGTAGAGCAACTTTGGTAATGTGCCGTTTTGCTCCATTTAAGGAGTATTTCCCTATTCTTAATCCTCGATTAATTCGAGAAAATAAGCCGATGCCAACAGTGGAGAACAAGGGAAGAAGGACAGGGTTTGCCCATTGACCAACAGGAGGTGGCAAACTATGTGGCCATTCAAAGAGGGTGGGCAGCCATGCCGATGGCCGCCTTCAATGTGGATGAAGCTCTATCCTGCGGCGGAGCACCTCGACTTCGAGTTATGCTTCCAGGGGAAGGTTGGGGAAGGTGCTCTCGTGCTCACAGCCCTCTAGGCTCCGAACTCGTAGCCTCTCCTCCTCCCGAAAATGTTCAACCCCCCGTCCAGCCTGCCAACCTCCCCCCACTCTCTGTGATCGAGAGATGAGTTTTGTATTCTAGGGCTCGTTCTAGAAGCCTCGAACATCGTGGGATAGAACATGGGCGACGAGGGAGAGTTGGTGCTAAGCGTGGCGGGAGAACGGGCCACGTTCTTTGACCAAACTGTTGCAGGAAGGCGGCCAGGGTCCTGGCCTTCCATAAGGGGGTAGGCGGCCAGGGGGATGGCCTTCTAAGGGCTTGGGCGGCCATCCTAGTGGCCTTCCAAGCGGGTGCGGGTGGCCAGACCATGGACCTTCTAGCAAGCTGGGCAGCCATCCTAGTGGCCTTCTAGGAGATGTGGGAGGCCATCGCCCTTGCCTTTTAGGGGCCTGGGCGGCCAATGGTTTGGCTGCCCAACCCATGGGCCTTTGGCCCCTTCGAGTAAGGGTGGCCCAACAACAAGGTGTGTTAGGGCTAGACTTAAAAGCACAAAATGACGATAAACTGGGTAAGACGACCGTGTCACTCATATAACAGCCTAACTGGGGATCTGTCGGATGTCCAAAATTAGGCGTCTACAAATGGCCTTCCGAAAAGCCCATTTTGCAAGGGATCCCGGCGGACTGATAAATAGGTGTTTCGGTAAAGAAACAAACCTAATAAGGACAGCCCGCTCGAGGAAATTCTCGTGCAAAAATTAAGCTTCATGCGAGATCGCATGAGCATTGAGCGATCAGATAAGTCATTGGAAAAGGAAGGAAGGACAATTAATCTAAGAGGGCTTGTATTTGCAGTCCAGTGGGACCCCCTAGCATAGCGCTGCGGGACTTGAGGGGACGAACGCAATCCAGCTCAAGGAGATACAAGACCTAAAATAGGGGTAAATAAAAATTAGGATAGGAGAAACAATGACCTGTCGAATCTCAAAATACTCAAAATGGTCATACACAAAACATGCTTTCAGCTGGTTGAATCGGAGTGGAATCACATAGACTCATTCACATAAGTTCGGCAAAATCGAGGAACACGAGAAATCGGCGCGGGGCCAAAGGACCACGGGGTGGTCAAAACAACGTGACGTTCCCTGCTTCACTTGCAGATTCCCCGGATGATATGCATGCATGCATTTTTATCTTTTTTTTTTTGCGGTGGGACTAAAAGTGACCTATATGATGCATGATGGGTTTAAAAGGAAAAACCTATCTAATGCAAAGCCAGAGGATTTATTTGCCTGCCTCCGAACTTATCGGTTAGGAGTTTGAGAAGTTTGTCATCCCATGCTTGGTGATAGACGTAGTCTGGTACCTGATGGGGATCCATCGTTCCACGTTCGTCATTTAGCACAGTCGAGAGTTCAGGAGGTCCGTCATTCTCGTATTGGGCGGCGGGCGGCCATCGAATAGCTTAAGGAGTATAAACCCTTCACAGTTTTTATTAAAGAGGAACTCGGAGTTTATACGCCCGAAGCTATTAGCCTCCGGCATTCTATATAATAGGGTTTGTATAATAGTAGGAGAAGGCGATGTGAGGCGAACTCTATTGCCATATGACCTGTAGCTACATTAACACACATTAGTGAAGTTCACAAATAAACAAACATTCAAAAAGGAAGCATTCACTAAGGTAAGTAAGTGAGGAAAGCAAACATCGTCCTTCGGCTTTATAGTGGGCCTAATAGACAAAATGAATTCCATAGGGATGGTCACCAGGGCATAAGGACGTCCCCGGAGGTGATCATTCCCGATGATAGGGAAGCCTATGCTAACTTTACCTAGAATATCAATTGACTCTAGCGAGGTGTCTGGTTGGGGGAAGACAAACTCAAAGGATGATTCAAGCTTCATAGCCAAAGTCCGTCTTGGACCCGCTGACATAAGTAGGATGTTTATCCGATTATGGGGATATGGAATAGAGAGAGTAAGAAAAAAAAGGTATTTGTAATGCAATCAGGCATCTGCTAAAAATCAAGTGATATGAAGGTTTAACATGCTTAGGACTCAAGTTGAAGTGCCGAGTTGGCAGAGTTCAAATTGCCATTAGGATTCATGGAAAGCAAAGGGACGAGGAAAACTCTACCTCTTAACAAGGTAGCCAGGGATTTGACTATCTTGGGATGGGAAGATGGGTGTGCAATTTGCCCCTGGTTTGGGTGTTGGTAGCAGTGTAGGTATAAATCCTCTGGTGGGATGGAATGAAGAAAGCGGAGCAGCCTTTGGGGTTCGTAGTTGTGGGATAGTGATGAAGGAAAGGAGATGGTGTGGTGTGGGAGTGTATGTATCGAGGAGACACCCCTCTATTTTTTGGGATTTTTTTGAATATTTAGATTTTTTGGATTTTTGGATATTTTGATTTTTTTTCACATATTTTGATTTTTTTGTTTTGGGAATTTTTGACATATTTAGATTTTTTGGCCAACATCTGGTAACTGCCCATGAGTCATCATAACAATGAAGAAAGGATAGGCTCTTTCTACAACCTCCCAAGTATCTTGAGCGCACATCTAGGTTGATTTGGGCCTCTAGACTCCTTGAATGATGGTCTCACTGGTTAAGACTTATCCTGGTGACAATACCGCCATGCCAAGCTTAGGCTCCCAGTTGCTTCCGACCGCAAAGATACACCCAAAAAGTGTTCGAGGTAAATGATTTGCCCAACCCGAGTCTATTTTCTCACAACCATAGATGATATATGATGGAACACCTTGGAACCCTAATGGCCAACCGCGCGATGCTGACCCGAAATCAGACACCGTCGCACCGACACGTGATGCACATGCATTGACCTAAGCTCGAGGTTGATGAAAGAAGACATTAAAGCTGAATAAGAACATTGACAGACCAGAAACATGGAGATTTCTTGTAGCAAATGCTTTTGTTCTTTAGGGTAGACAATCATATAGTGTGTTTTCAAAAAGTGACTACAAGCCGTCAACAGAGTTATATCTCTCGGAGTTTCAATCAGATTCCAATTCCTCAAAAGAAAAAGAATGAAGGGGATAAACCTCATAAGAGGATCGGCAAAGCCGTTTAAATCGATGAGCTATGAGTGAGCTTAGTTCACTCCACCCTTTTGGGGATTTCGGACCACCTTCAGAACGTGTTGTGCTTTTGTATTGTCCCTTGAATTTGGACTTGATTTATACGACTTTCTTTTATCTTGACTAGGCACGGTCATGCCCAGGCTTTTCATTTGTTCCCTTTTGAGATTTTTTCTTTTTTTTTTGTTTTTTTTGGGGGGGGGGGATTTTTATGAATTTTGCTCCCTTTTTCCTTTTTCTTTTACTTTGAATTTTTTTTATTTGCCTGCAAGGACACTGCCCTCTTCACGTGCTCTGGTCTCATTTTCCAAGGAAGGTGAGTCCTACTCTCACCTGATGGTATTGTGTTTCAGCTGCTGAGCTCAAGGCCTTAAGGGCGACGATTGTCTTGATCGGTCGAAAAGAGAGGAAAGGGGTCTTCAAGAAATCTTCGGGATAGATAACCGTTTTAGTCCGTTGCCATATTTTGAAACTATGTGAGTGTGTGCATATTGCTTGCCCCTTGGAGCATTGGCCTAGCTAGACGGAATTCTCCGCGGTTCCAGTAGATTTAAGTCCCAATCCACCGAGGCTCTAATGCAACATAACCTTAACATACATGAGGGGATGGAGAATGAAATGCATAGTAGCGGCCAAACAGTTGATTTTCTTTGATTTTTTTTTTTAGATTTTGGGTTTGAGATTTTTCTATTTTTTTTAGATTTTGGGATATTAGCTATGTACAAGGGTTCCTACAAAGTGGACGGTATCATTTGGGCACTCTGTGGACTACTGGATGGAAGAAGAGGAGTAGTCCACCTCCTTGGTAGTCTGGAAACAAGGTTCAAGTGGATGGGAAGCAAGTATGCGGCCGTGGACGCGATCCATATATCTACTAGGATTAATAGGTTCTTTGACTTGAATATATTTGGCCATAAGAGGCGGGTTAGATTGTTCCTCATCTTGTAACAGTTTAATTGAATTCATTAAACTAAACATTAAGATTGTTGTTATCAAATTATAACTTTTGGCTAGACCTGACCAAAGTTGGTAGGGAATTTGAGTGCCCCTAACCATCTTGTATGGCGTAGCCAAAGGTTTGGACTCTTCTAAATCTAATCTATTATGTACAAGGCAAATGCCCTTGGCAGGGCTGTTGATTGGAGTTGTGTGATTAAGGATGGAGGATGAAGTTTCCTGAGCTGGGGAATCACAGTTTAAGGGTTTTGCCCCTATAGTGGGCTTCTCAATGATAGCTTCAGGCTTTTCTTTTTGATCAGTTTTGAAGATGGAACCACTTTTGAAGGACGTAAACAAGAGGAATAGAAAAGAGAGGAGGACTAACAAAGTCAGTTCTCCTTTTGCTTCATGAATTTCTTCTTGGGTTATCGAGTGGGACAAGGATTCTTCATAGAATAGTTTAGATAAACCCAAATCCTCTATGTCTACGTCATCTTGCTTTTCTTTTAGATTCACATGTTCATCTTCATGGAACATTTCTACACTTGCGATTCTCTCTTCCAATGGATAGGACTCCTTTTCAAAATGATTATGCAGATTCCACCTTGTTGATTCATTCTTGCTAACCTTAATTGGTTGACACCCTAATCCAAATCTCTCAAGTGTTCCATTTTCTTCAATCGGCACTTTGATTCCTTGTTCTTCCTTTTCTAACCCTGCGCGAGATGAATAACCCATCTTCGACATTATGTGCCATCCTATGTCCTGTGGTTTCTCCTTAGGCGAGGATGACTCTAAGGATTCATAGGATGGAGTAGATTGGTGGGTATCCATAGTGGAGATGATGGGCTCCTTGTCCTTTGATGACATGATCGTGGCCGGGTTCAACACCGTGGAGATGTCGTCCAAAATTTCTAAAGCAGGAGCAATCTGGGAGTTAGGGATATGTGGAGAGCTTGATTGGACATTTGGAATAACATCTTGATCTGGGAGATCGAGTCCAACATCTGACTCATCAAAAAGGATGGGTTCATGTTGAGGAGGCTGAATCGGAGCTAGATCAATTGGGGTAGGGGTCACAAAAGACTCATCAACAATAGGGGCTGGTTCAAACTGAGTTGGCAGTGTGGTTGGGGCAGGAGCTGGTTTGATTAGAGTAAGATATGATAGTAGCTCTTCCCGTGAGGTGTCTTGGTGAAAAGTGGATGAAGTTGAGTGATCCTCTGCCATGAGCGGAGAGGAGACACCTTGATTTGACTGTCGAGTAGATGAGCCCTTAGGCAGAATGAGAACTAAGGGCCTTGCCCCTTTAGGTGGAGTTGGAGTGGAAGTAGGGATGTCTTGGCTTGGTCGAGGTGGTTCACTCTTAGGTCGGATCAAGACCAAAGGTCTTGCCCTTTGTCCATGGCCAATTATGTTCCCTATGTCCGAGCACACTATGGGTTGGTCATTCGCCACTTCTTCCTCATCATATTGCCAATGTTGTCCTCTTTCCATTAGCCTAGACTCTTGATTGCCCCTAACCATGGATAACCTTTCCTGAGTGTAGAATGGAACATGAGGTGATTGATGGAAAGGAAAGGAATTGGGGGCATTTTTCTGCCCCTTCATAGGCTTCCTACAGTCTGTAGTGGCAACCTCAAGGTTGGTGGAATTAGGAGGCCAATTAAAGGGATTGATATGTTCATCGAAGCTTGCCTCTTCCAAAGTTGGGTCATCATCATCATCTAGATAGAATGGAAAATAAGAATTCTTGAGTTGAGCTTGGACAACATGAGCTCTTTTGTAGAGCTGAGCGAATGTGTGAAATTTGCTAAGCAACAAGATAGCACGGAGCTGAGGAGCTGCATTATTGACAAGAACAGTGATGGCTTAAGATTCTGGGATGGCGATCCCAGACCTATAAGCCATAGCTCTCCACCGATTAGCAAATTGAATGAAGTCCTCGTCGAGCTTCATCTTTTCCATGATAAGGTCCATGAGAGTGGGAGCTACACTAGCCATGTGGCTGAATTGAGCGATAAAACGCTCAGACTCAATGTCAAAGTTGATAAGATCAATGGCCGGGGGTGAAGAGAACCACCTAAAGGCCTCTCCTTCTAAAGATTTTTGAAAGAGATGAACTAGGAGGACCCAATCATAAAGCCATTGGTGAGAATCCATCAAAAAGCAAGAAAGATGTTCATGTGGATCAGTGGAACCATCATATTTCCAATATTTGGGGGCTTTGAAACCCGGGGGAAAGTAACCATTCGGAAGTTTGCAATAGCTAGTGAAGGAGTGAGGTTGAGGTTTGGGGAGGCTTTTGGCAACCGCTTGCCAAACATACTTTTCTACCTCTTGTTGGGATACAAGATTGGATTGCCTAAGGGGTGCTTTGACATTAGGCATCGCATGAGGTGTTGTAGAGGATGCAACCCCTTGATGGTGAAGAGGATGGTTAAGTTGATTAGGAACACAGAAAGGAGTCCTATTGAATGAGTTTGGCATCAGAATTAGAGTTATGGATCTCCTTGGAATGGGTTGAGGAGTGAGATGTGATCTTCTTTGAGAAGCCAAAGCAACCAAATAGTTAAGAGAGTATCGAGATAGTACTCTAGCTAGCTCTTGGTCCTCTTTTGGGGGAATCGATGGGGTTTTGGCATTGATAAACTCTTCACTTTGGGAGGATGATTCTTCACTATTTGCGCTTTGATCCTCATGAATTGGTGAATTTTGACACATCCCAATGAAGGCATTGGGTGTATCTACTTCAAAGTCAAGTTGGGTTTGTGTGCCATAGAGTTTAAAATCATCCTCTTCATTGACATGCAAGTTAGAATAACATTGGTCCATTGTAACTCAACCTAATCAATTTTATAGATTCAAGTGAAATTTTAAGGTCGATTAACATTGAATCAAATGATATCTAACAGCAAGCATGTATTCTAATAATGAGCCCCAAATTTTTAGCTTAGGTTAATCATGTGATTAGTCCACTTTGAATCCGTTCCCTCTTAGATGAGAATGGAATTTTCTAGGGGGATCAAGGCCAAACTCCGAGATAATCCTAAGATATATCTCACTCAAACCCTTTAAGAAATATAATAGGACTTCAAAGGTACAACCTGCCCTGCGACCATGTGGAACCCACGGTTCGCGGGGACGTACGGAGGTTCCCAATTGAAAAGGACTAGTTACACCCAAGTAGGAATCCCCAAGTGAAGAGTCCAAATCAAAGGGAGGGTGTTCCTAATTGATGTGATGTCGGCTCTTTCTAAGCCCACCCTGGACTCAAACCTGCACTGTTAGAACACATAGAACTAAGAATATACAAAGCAAAACCTAGAATATGCAAAATAGAAGTAGAACTATGCAAACATGACTCAAACGGAAGCAGAAACACAAATGGGAGACGGCCAACTCGATGGCCACTCAAAGGACTTGGGCGGCCAGGTCTCTGGCAACCTAGGATGGTGGGCGGTCAAGTCTCTGGCTGCCTTGGGACCTGGACGGCCAGAAACCTAGCCGCCACTTATTTTTGCCTCGCAGGTCCGCCGAGTGTAGAACAGGCGCAGTGAGCAGTGAAAAATGGATAACAAAAATGGGAAAAGCTATTTGCTGGAAAATAAATGCAGTAAACGTCAATCTAAAGACTCACAGTGAGCAACCAGTGTCCCACCATGATCGCCAGATGTGGTGGCGAGCGACGGCGATGCGTGCGTGTCGCCTCTCTCCGAACTGTTGCTAGGCCTACAGTGCACTGGTTAGAAAGAAGGAGATAGAGTGATCGCCAGAGGGTTATACCTGATCCACACAGGGGTAGGATGATTGTGACACCTTTGAAGTGGGTTAATGTGGGTTTTTCCTATCCTCGCTCTTGGCCGACCAAGAACGCGGAGCTCTGAGAGTCGATGATGAAGTTCCTGTAAATTAACCAGCAAACAGAGAGAATAAACCCATTAGACTGTGATAGTGTAGTATATGCTCTAACTAAAAAGAAAACATACAATTGGGGGTGATCGTACCGGGAAGGGGGCGGAAAGGGGGGTGTCCGAGACTTTCAACCATCCGCCTTCCCTATGTTTTGGATTGGAAAACCTCTTTAGAAGTAGGATCTAGGAAAAAATATATCATGCATGAATGCAGTAAAATAGAAAGTAACGTAGCTAGATGGAGAACAAGGGAAGAAGGATGGGGTTCGCCCATTGACCAACAGGAGGCGGCCAACTATGTGGCCGTTCAAAGAGGGTGGGCAGCCATGTCGATGGCCGCCTTCAACGTGGATGAAGCTCTCTCCTGCGGCAAAGCTCCTCGACTTCGAGTTATGCTTCCAGGGGTAGGTTGGGGAAGGTGCCCTCATGCTCACAACCCTCTGGGCTCTGAACTCGCAGTCTCTCCTCCTCCCAAAAATGTCCAACCCCCCATCCAACTTGCCAACCTCCCCCCACTCTCTGTGATCGAGAGACGGGTTTTGTATTCTGGGGCTCGTTCTAGAAGCCTCGAACGCCGTGGGATAGAACGTGGGCGACGAGGGAGAGTTGGTACGAAGCGTGGCGCGGAAGAACGGGCCACGTTCTTTGACCAAACCGTTGCAGGAAGGCGGCCAGGGTCCTGGTGTTCCATAAGGGGGTAGGCAGCCAGGGGGATGGCCTTCTAAGGGCCTGGGCGGCCATCCTAGTGGCCTTCTAGGTGGGTGAGGGCAGCCAGACCTTGGGCCTTCTAGCAAGCTGGGTGGCCATCCTAGTGGCCTTCTAGGAGATGAGGGTGGCCATCGCCCTTGGCTTCTAGGGGCCTGGGCGGCCAATGGTTTAGCCGCCCAGCCCATGGGCCTTTGGCCCCTTTGAGTAAGGGTGGCCCAACAATAAGGTGTGTTGGGGCTGGACTTAAAAGCACAGTACGATGATAAACTGGGTAAAGCGACCGCGTCACTCATATGATGGCCTAACTGGGGATATGTGGGATGTTTGAAATTAGGCTTCTACAACTAGGTATGGAATCTAGTTCCCAGACCCATCGACCAGCCTGTTATTGGGACTGCATGGGTATTTAAGAACAAGTTAAATAAAGATGGAGCTATAACTAGAAACAAAGCTATGTTGGTAGATAAGGGGTATAATCAAAAAATCGGAATTGATTTTGAAGAATCATATACCTCTGTAGCAAGACTAGAAGCCATCAGAATCTTGTTAACATTCGCATGTTCTCTAGGCATAAAGCTACATGAAATGGATGTTAAAAGTGCTTTTCTGAATGGCTTAATAAAAGAAGAAGTCTTTGTAGAGCAGCCTCCAAGATTTGAGCTTGATGATTTGCCTAACCATGTGTATAAATTGAATAAAGCATTGTATGGACTAAAGCAGGCCCCTCGAGCCTGGTATGACAGATTAAGTGCACATCTGACCGGTAGAGGCTACAATAGAGGTAAAATTGACCAAACTCTCTTTACGAAAGTGTTGAATGGGCATATCATTGTTGTACATGTATATGCAGATGATATAGTGTATGGTTCGACTGATTCCAATATGTGCAAGTAATTTGCTGATCTTATGACAAAAGAATTTGAAATGAGCCTCATGGGGGAACTCCAATTCTTCCTCGGACTGTTGGTCACACAGACTAAAGAAGGCTTTTCATAAACCAGTCCAAGTACACATTGGAGATCCTGAAGAGATTTGGAATGAAGGATGTCAAACACATATCCACGCCCATGGGAACAAATGCATCTCTAGATGCAGATGAGAATGGTAAATCTATAGATCCTAAAACATACCGTGGTATGATCGGGTCTCTTTTGTATCTCACTGCTTCTAGGTCGGATATTCAGTTTTGTGTATGCATGTGTGCACGGTTTCAAGCCAATCCTAAGGAATCCCATCTAATTGCTGCAAAAAGAATTTTAAAATATGTTGCTAGCACACATAATCTAGGGCTGTAGTATCCAGCATCATACTACCTTGAATTAGTTTCCTATAATGATGCTGACTATGCTGGGTCCAAACTTGATAGAAAAAGCACTAGTGGGTATTGACAATATTTGGGTGGGTGTCTAGTTTCTTGGGCTTCTAAGAAGCAACACTCCGTGGCCCTATCTACGGTAGAAGCAGAATATGTAGCTATAGGTAGCTGTGGGACCCAAGTGCTATGGATAAAGCACCAACTTCAAGATTATGGTATAGACCTTGGATGCACACCCATATTGTGTGATAACATAAGTGCCATCAACTTAACAAAGAACCATCCAGCATTCAAGAACAAAACACATAGAGATTACACATCACTTTCTACGAGATGAGGTTAGCAAAAAGAATTTTGAATTACAATTCATTGAAATAGAAAAGCAAATTACAGATATCCTTACAAAACCTCTGAGCAATGAAAGGTTTTCTACCCTAAGAAGAGAATTGGGACTGTGTAGACCTCCCACTTGATTGTGCTAGCATGGTTTTGGTCAAATAAGTTCAAGAGGTCACTGGTTACTACTGTCAGGGGGAGTCCTTTTTTACATGTCTGGTTGGTTGCATTGTTCATAAGTTGTAGATTATTTCCTCTCTCTGCATGACCCAATGGTATATGAAATGGTGGTGTTTGGAAGGACCGACACACTCTGTTTGAAAGCACCCATTATACGTGAAAAGATACTCCGCCAGGTACCAAGGGTACAAACACATTGCATTTAAGAGTCAATAGGTTGAGGGGGAGTTGGTAGAAGTTCATTGAGACAGGCTCCCTTTTTGGTTATTAAGTGAGTCGATGCACTGATCATTATGCGTCGACCCCAAAGTTCAACTTCATCAAAATCCCTTGTTCTGTGAGACAGCTCTGCGTCTACGTACTGTTAAGGACAGGTCGACGCTTCTGGTACAATTGTGAACGACGTCGCATAGACATTAAAAGAAAGAAAGGATGCAAAAAGGTGTACATATATGATGATGAAAAGATAGGGGAGGGAGCATGCAATGCTACTAAAGGAGTGTGATCGCTAGAGGGGTTACCTCAAAATAAGAAAGTGATCGTAAATACCTTATAAGCGGGGTGTGGTCTGAGTCGAACTTTCTCCTTCAACTGGCCGGCCGATGAAGGGGGTTTTTACTTTTGATTACCCTTGAAACAATAACAAAGACAAATAGAAACAAGTGGATTAGAAAACCAAGTGTGTAGTATCAATGCTCTATGAAAATAAATCTATGCAAGATGGGCATGAACACACCTTGTGTGTTTTTGGTTTAAACCCCTTAAGGAGCAAAGGGTAGGGAAATATGAATGTTAAATAAGTGCTAAATAATGATATAGCAAGGGATGATAGATAGATGGGGATGATGGATGTGCAAAAAAAACTGAAGGAATAATAAAAAACAAATAATAGAAGAGGGGTGAAGAACGTGGAGGCGGTCCTCCAACACCACTGCAAGTAGCAGAAGAGAGAAGCACACAGTAGGTTTTAGAGAGGCTCAAAGGCACAACAACAACAGCAGAGGAGAAGCAGCTCAAAGCACAATAGCAACAACAGAAGAAAAGAGAGAGGAGATGTTATGACCACCAATTGGGCACTGGCCCAATTGTGTACAATTCGGGCCCATGAACTCAATGAACTAGAAATCTAGACATATTATTAAAGAACCCTTAAAAAATTCATAACTTAACGTAGGAAGATCAGAACTAGGTGAAACCAAAGCCCATGCAACAACCATTGGGTAATGAATAACTTCAGTGAAGAGTATAACTTCTGAAAAATAGGCTTAATAGGGGGTAAGATGGAGTTTGTGATAATAGGTCGAAACAGTTACAGAAAACACGGTCACCCGTTAAAATAAGAATATCTTGGTCCACAGTCAACCAAATGGGATGAAACTAGGTTTATTAGAAAATTTGGGCCCTTAACCCAAACTCTTATGTTGGGGTAGAAGCCCAATTCGCACCAGAACCCGAGATTCTGAGCCATTTGGCTGCCAACTATCACAAAGAGGTGTGACTGTTAGGAGAATTCAAATGTAATTAATGGGAAATTTATAACTTTATTTGTTGTTAATGAAATGACCTGAAACTAAAGCCAAAATTCCTAGTAGGATGTTAGCTACAACTTCTATGTTGAGGTCGAGGCTAAATACTGCCTGGATACTAGAGTTATACTTGGATTACCTCGGGCTACCGAACAATTGGAATGAGGGAGAATAAATGATAATATTGGGAAAATCATAACTTGGGCTAAGAATTAGGAAATTCGATGAAACCACATCTCAAAGTTAGATATGTAAGTCTTCTTCATTTCATCTGAAGATATCCCAATCCACATCCCAACATAAGATCGCGCCGACTCGCATTTATGACTAGGTACATGATGGGTCACGACTGGAACAGAAGAGAAATAATGTTAATATTGCAAAAATCGTAACTCATGCTCGAGTTGATGAAATTTGAGGAAACTATGACCCAGAGTTAGATCTGGTGATCCTTTTCATTTCATATGAAGACATCCCAACCTAATTCCTAGCAGAAGCACGCGTCCAATAGAATTTATGACTGGAGGTCGAAGGGTCACACATGTTCAAACCCGAAGAGGTGCTTAGCATTAACTCCTCTTTAAACTTGCGACGTTGGGAGCAGGTTGGAACCTTGTAGGATGTGGGTAGAACCTTAGGAGGCTTCAAAAACTATATAAGGAGGTGGGTTTCAAGGGTGGTGAGCCTTTTGCAACCATTCCCATCAACCCTCTGCCACCTTCTACCCTTCTTGAGTAAGAAAGAGTGGTGAGGGACCTAGGCCTACGTTGGAGGGCAAACTTGCTGTTCCTAGGACGACGGGCGAAGTCTTGGGGGGGGGATCTGGGGTGTAGATCTCATCCCAGAATCGAAAGGAGGAGCTTAGGTGGATCTTGGGTGTGGATATCATCCCCGGATCGTCGGTGTAACATTTCGAAGGTAGGCACCTAACCTCAAATTTTAGGTGTCAACAGTACATTAGAATGATTTCGAAGTATTTTTTCTATAATTAAAAGAGGGTGTAAGGGAACCTGGGATCGTCCAACATGTTCATTTTCTATCAAGTCTCTGCCCGAGTTTAAAGTCCCTGGTAAGGTCTATGCACATTTGGTATTGTCCCGAGTAAGGTCTGTGCACATATGGTGCAGCCCCCAGTCAGGTCAGAGCACATGTATTAGAGCCCCCAGTCAGGTCGGTGCACATATGGTGCAGCCCCCAGTCAGGTCAGAGCACATGTATTGGAACCCCCAGTCAGGTTGGTGCACGTATGGTGCAGCCCCCAGTCAGGTCAGAGCATATGTAGAGTAAGGTCAGTGCACATGTAGAATAAGTCAGTGCACATGTGTGAAGTCCTTAAGACAGGTCAGAGCATATGAAGAGTAAAGTCGGTGCACAAGTAGAACAAGTTAGTGCACATGTGTGAAGTCCTTAAGACAATTCAGAGCATATGTAGAGTAAGGTGGGTGCACATGAAGAACAAGTCAGTGCACATGTGTGAAGTCCTTAAGACAGGTCAGAGCATATGTAGAGTAAGGTCGGTTCACATGTAGAATAAGTCAGTGCACATTTGTGAAGTCCTTAAGACAGGTCAGAGCATATGTAGAGTAAGGTCGGTGCACATGTAGAACAAGTCAGTGCACATGTGTGAAGTCTCTGGACAGGTCACTGCAGGACCATAGGAAGATCAATGCACATGTAGGTAAGGTCGATGCACCTGTAGTGCAGACTCTGGACAGGTCAGTGCAGGTCCAAGGTAAGTGCACATGTGTGGTAGCCTTTGGACAAGTCTGAGCAGGTCCAAGGTAAGGTCAGTGCACATGTGTGGTAGCCTTTGGACAAGTCTGAGCAGGTCCAAGGTAAGGTCAGTGCACGTATACTGTAGCCTTTGGACAAGTCTGAGCAGGTCCAAAGTAAGGTCAGTGCACGTATACTGTAGCCTTTGGACAAGTCTGAGCAGGTCCAAGGTAAGGTCGATGCACATGTATCATAGCCTTTGGACAGGTCTGAGCAGGTCGAGGGTAAGGTCGATGCACATGTGGGTAGGTCGATGCACCTGTGGTTCTGTCCCAATTTTCAGAAACATAGAAAAAGAGAGTTTTGAAAGGGCATTTTAATTCATAAAAATCTAGAAAATTGGAAAATGATAGAAGACTAAGGTAGTACCTCACTGTAAAGATTTCATGCTCCCAGAAATTCCGTACTTGTAGTTATAAGTCATTTTCTATGCATGTGTAGCCTAGAAGTAAACCTGCCCTCTTTTATACAATAACTTGATCACGCTCCTTTCCACATCAAGTAAGCTTATGTTGTGATTTGTCCACTTAAACCATTTGGAAGCATGCTTGTTATGATAAAGTATCATACTAATATTTGTAAAATGAGTATGTAAGTGAATACGAATACGATGTGAATGTTATGAATGGAAACAACAGTATTCTGTGAGATAGGACTTCGGTTCCTTTATGGGGCGGCCCTTCTGCGGGACAGCGATACGTAACGCCGTAGAAGTAAAAGATCCCAGGGGACGGCGACACGTAACGCCCTAGTCAAAATTCCTATGATTAGGCCGATTGTTCTATGGGACGGCGATACGTAATGCCACAGGACGCTGTGGGCCTCAGGAATCTAGGTGAAATCCAATGACTCTGGCCGATTGTTCTGTGGGACGGCGATACGTAATGCTACAGAATGTTGTGGGTCACAGGAGTCTAGGTGGGAGTTCGCTCTCGGGTCTGCGCAATACTCTTTTGATTCGTTTGTGTGTGGGCCTCCTGTGTTTATGGCAATTGTTTGTTTCTATGAATAATGAAAATGTGATAATGTGTAATTACTCATTCACCGTGGTTTTAGCGAATGCATGGGTACCTTATATGTTAGCTAAAGAATATGTATTTGCCTCATATGAGTTATTTTAAGTAGATGATAATGAATGGATTATGCTATTATTAACATCTAAAGTATGTGTATATTTTGGTTATATAGATGCGAGTTAACCCCGATTTGTTTAGGCTGCCTACTGAGCGTCACACTCACCCCTATGTAACACACGTTTTCAGGAGACATAGAGAAGGAGGTTGAGGAGGAGGCTGCAGCTGAGGAGTAGTGCTAGTTCATTAGTCATCCAGGTATGCTATGGATGAATGTCTCTCTTATATGTAAGGTTATGGAGTGATGAGCCTATGTGGACTCATGTTTAATCTGGAACAATGGACGTGTACTCTCTTTAGAAATTATGAATGGTTGAAATGCTATTTACATTTCGTGTAATTGTGATTTCTCTCTCTCTCATGCAAGTGTAGGCATGTTTATATAATTGTGCTTCCGCGATACGTACTATGTAATGTTTCGAGGTCCGATGGAAAAAGAAAAAAAATATATGCCCATAAATTGGAAATCGAATCTCGGGGCGTAACAGAGTTGTATCCGAGTACGAGAGACAAACCATGGTTACAACCATTCCAATTGTCCAAATAGTAGAAGAGGAGATAGGCTAGAGTGGAAAAAGGGTAGAGTATATTTATAACCCATTTTAAACAAACCTTCATTGGTAACAATTGAAACCACAAGGATTTAAGGGACATATTAAGTTAGGTTTTAATGAATACTTATGTATATGTTCAAGGAGTAGAAGATGATGGGCAAAAGACTTAGGCAGGCAGAAGGGAGGCAGGACAGGGAAAAGGTGGCAAGTCAGGAGCCGGTACCAAAGAAAAGGTCGGGGGTTCCAGTCTGTGTCCATTGTAGGCGCACCCATCCGGGACAGGAGTGTCGGAGGATAGAGGGCAAATGCTATGAATGCGGCGAGGCTGGACATTTTACGAGGGACTTCCCTAAGAAGGCTCAGCAAAAGGCAGTACCACAACAGGAGAAATCTGATGGAAATCTGAAAATGTCAGATGCTATTTTCAGCATCATAGATTCTTGAGTGTGAATGGAAGAGGTTGTCCTTTACTCATGGTTATCCCAACTTCAGGTCTACTAGGCCTTCTGAATTGATAAGGATATACAATCCTTCATTCCATCCACTATTAAGTACTCCCCCCTTTTTTCCCCAAGGTACAGAGCAAGGAATTGAAATAACTAATTACGTTAAATGCAGAGCGATGACCCATTTTAGTATGCAAGTCGCATAACAAGCTGAATCTTAGGATTGATCTGATAAAGACCATAAAAGCATACACTGTGTGGCATATGTTGTAGGTTACAAATATTTTAAGTGAGATGGTATTCAATGAGCCTTTGAAACATAGTTTTTGCCTTCACTACTAGAAAAAGCGGGATTACAGACAGAAATTTCAGACGGAAATTTCTGTCTGAAATTTGTGACGGATTAATTTCCGTCAGAAATCCCGTCTGAAATATGCAAATACACACCGAATTTCAGACGGAAATTTGTGACGGAATATTTTCCGTCATAAATTTCAGACGAAATTTGTGACGGATACATTAAACTGTCACAAATTTGTAACCAAGAATTTGTGACGGCCACGTCCGTCTGAAATCTGTCTGACAATCCGTCACAAATGTGTCTTCTCACTGATTTTAAGACGGAAATTAATCCGTCACAAACATATTGCGCCCAAATCCGTCGCAAATAGGCCTTTGCGACGGATTTGGGGCGCAATGAGTTTTGTGACGGACTAATTTCCGTCTGAAAATCCGTGAGAAGATACATTTGTGACGGACGGACGTGGCCGTCACAAATTCTTGGTTACAAATTTGTGACAGTTTAAAGTATCCGTCACAAATTCCGTCTGAAATTTGTGACGGAATATTTTCCGTCACAAATTCCGTCTGGAATTCGGTGTGTAGTTGCATATTTTAGACGGGATTTCCGACGGAAATTAATCAGTCACAAATTTCAGACGGAAATTTCCGTCACAAATTTTCGTCTGAAATTTTCGTCTGTAATCCCGCTTTTTTCTGGTAGTGCTTACATGTGTAAGTTTCTTTTCCAGAACAGAAAAAAAAGTCCACTGATCATTAATATCTGAATTAGGAAGTAAGACAAGTAATCTTAAACCTTTAAAATAAACAAATGGACAATCCTGCCAGACATAGTTGCAGCAAAGAGGTTGTCCAGAATACCATCAAGGTCGGGTGAAGATATTCGTCAGCCCTAAACTTCAAGAAATTGACATCTAGGGTCATAATTTTCCTATCTCTACATATTTAATGCCTATTAAGATATCTCATTATGTTGATGCCATGGATTTTAGGCAATGATACCCATTTGCATACTTGAAACTGATGTCCTTGCTCCTCAACTATTCGGTAAGTAATCTTAAAAATTTTCAAGTAAATTTTGAGGATGAAATTTATTTTTTTAGGGGGAGAGGATGTTTTGACCACCAATTGGGCACTGGCCCAATTGTGTACAATTCAGACCCATGAACTCAATGAGCTAGAAATCTAGACAGATTATTAAAGAACCCTTAGAAAATTCATAACTTAATGTAGAAAGATCAGAACTAGGTGAAACTAAAGTCCATGCAACAACCATTGGGTAAGGAATAATTTTGGTGAAGAGTATAACTTCTGAAAAATAGGCCTACTAGGGGGTAAGAGGGAGTTTGTGATAATGGGTCGAAACAGTTACAAAAAACACAGTCACCCGTTAAAATAAGAATATCTTGGTCCACAGTCAACCAAATGGGATGAAATCAGGCTCATTAGAAAACTTGGGCCCTTAACCCAAACTCTTATGTTGGGGTGGAAGCCCAATTCGCATCAGAACCCGAGGTTCTGAGCCATTTGGCTGCCAGCTGTCACGAAGAGGTGTGACTGTTAAGAGAATTTGAATGTAATTAATGAGAAATTCATAACTTCGTCTGTGGTTAATGAAATGACTGAAACTAAGGCCAAAATTCCTAGTAGGATGTTAGATACAACTTCTATGTTGAGGTCGAGGCCAAATACTACATGGATGCTAGAGTTATACCCAGATTACCTCGGGCTACCGAAAGGTCGTAACTGGAATGAGGGAGAATAAATAATAATCTTACGAAAATCATAACTCGGGCTAGCAATGATGAAATTAGATGAAACCCTATCTCAAAGTTAGATATGTAAGTCTTCTTGAT
Organism: Amorphophallus konjac; assembly: GCA_022559845.1. Classification (NCBI taxonomy): domain Eukaryota; kingdom Viridiplantae; phylum Streptophyta; class Magnoliopsida; order Alismatales; family Araceae; genus Amorphophallus; species Amorphophallus konjac. Next base: position 31,544 of record JAHNEJ010002003.1, read on the forward strand.
TTCATCTGCATACGTCCCAATCCAAATCCCAACATAAGATCGCGCCCACTCGCATTTATGACTATGTAGACGAAGGGTCGCGACTGGAATAGAAGAGAAATAATGTTAATATTGAGAAAATCGTAACTCATGCTAGAGTTGATGAAATTTGATTTAACCATGACCCAGAGTTAGATCTGGCGATCCTCTTCATTTCATATGAAGACATCCCAACCTAATTCCCAGAAGAAGCACGCGTCCAATAGAATTTATGACCGGAGGTCGAAGGGTCACACCTATTCAAACCCGAAGAGATGCTTAGCATTAACTCCTCTTTAAACCTGCGACCTTGGGATTAGGTTGGAACCTTGTAGGTCATGGGTAGAACCTTGGGAGACTTCAAAAACTATATAAGGAGGTGGGTTTCAAGGGTGGTAAGCCTTTTGCAACCATTCCCATCAACCCTCTGCCACCTTCTACCCTTGTTGAGTAAGAAAGAGTGGTGAGGGACCTGGGCCTACGTTGGAGGGCGAACTTGCTGTTCCTAGGACGACGGGCGAAGTCTTGGGGGGGGGGGGGATCTGGGGTGTAGATCTCATCCCAGAATCGAAAGGAGGAGCTTAGGTGGATCTTGGGTGTGGATATCATCCCCGGATCGTCGGTGTAATATTTCGAAGGTAGGCACCTAACCTCAAATTTTAGGGGTCAACAGTACATTAGAATGTCAGTGTGCATGTGTGGTAGCCTTTGGACAAGTCTGAGCAGGTCCAAGGTAAGGTCGGTGCACGTATATTGTAGCCTTTGGACAGGTCTGAGCATGGTAAGGTCGATGCACAAGTGGGTAGGTCGATGCACCTGTGGTTCTTCCCAATTTCCAGAAACATAGAAAAAGAGAGTTTTGAAAGGGCATTTTAATTCATAAAAATCTAGAAAATTGGAAAATGATAGAAGACTAAGGTAGTACCTCACTGTAAAGATTTCATGCTCCCAAAAATTCTATACTTGTAGTTATAAGACATTTTCTATGCATGTGTAGCCTACAAGTAAACCTGCCCTCTTTTATACAATAACCTGATCATGCTCCTTTCCACATCAAGTAAGCTTATGTTGTGATTTGTCCACTTAAATCATTTGGAAGCATGCTTGTTATGATAAAGTATCATACTAATATTTGTAAAATGAGTATGTATGTGAATACGAATACGATGTGAATGCTATGAATGGAAATAACAGTATTCTGGGATATAGGACTTCGCTCCCTTTGTGGGGCGGCCCTTCTGCGGGACGACGATACGTAACGCCGTGGAAGTAAAAGATCCCAGGGGACGGTGACACATAACGCCCTGGTCAAAATTCCTATGATTCGGTCGATTGTTCAATGGGACGGCGATACGTAACGCCACAGGACGTTGTGGGCCTCAAGAAACTAGGTGAAATCCGATGACTCAGGCCGATTATTCTGTAGGACGGCGATACGTAACACCACAAAACGCTGTGGGCCACAGGAGTCTAGGTGGTAGTTCGCTCTTGGGTCTGCGTAGTACTCTTTCGATTCGTTTGTGTGTGGGCCTCCTGTGTTTACGGTAGCTATTTGTTTCTATGAATAACGAAAATGTGATAATGCGTAATTGCTCATTTACCGTGATTTTAGCGCATGCATGGGTACCTTATATGTTAGCTAAAGAATATGTATTTTCCTCATATGAGTTATTTTAAGTAGATGATAATGAATGGATTATACTATTATTAACATATGAAGTATGTGTATAATTTGGTTATATAGATGCGAGTTAACCCCGATTTGTTTAGGCTGCCTACTGAGCGTCACACTCACCCCTATGTGACACACGTTTTCAGGAGACATAGAGAAGGAGGTTGAGGAGGAGGCTGCAGTTGAAGAGTAGTGCTTGTTCATTAGTCGTCTGGGTATGCTATGGATAAATGTCTCTCTTATATGTAAGGTTATGGAGTGATGAGCCTATGTGGACTCATGTTTAATTTGGAACAATGGACATGTACTCTTTTTGGAAATTATGAATGGTTGAAATGCTATTTACATTTCATGTAATTGTGGTTTCTCTCTCTCTCATGCGAGTGTATGCATGTATATATAATTGTGCTTCCGTGATACGTACTATGTAATGCTTTGAGGTCCGATGGAAAAAGAAAAAATATATATGTCCATAAATTGGGAATCGGATCTCGAGGCGTAACAGGAGAACTCAGCGACGTGAACACTTGTGATATTAAAAAAAACAAAGCTCCCTTTTCTCTTTTTGATGGCTCTTCTGCGACTGCCCTCTCTCTCTGTTCACGTTGTGGTTAAAGAACCACCCGTCGGATTCAAAAGGGGTATTTATGGAGGAAAAGAACCTTGTTTTAATGGGATTAAAATAGGGAAATTGATCCTAGGACGTGGATCTCCCTTCCACAGAAGGATATGGAGCCAAAATCGACAAGGATGCCATGCAAAGGAGGTTGCCGACGAAGAGGACACGGAAAGGAATGAGCGAACAAGATAATGTCGTCAATTAAATGGGCACCTGCGACACTGTTGTTCATTCCTAGATATATTATGGAAATAACAGACTTTCCATAATTAAAAATAAGAAATGGTGCCTGCTTGAAAAGGCGTTCATTAATGAATGCCTGCGCAAATGGGCGTCAATTCTTTAGAATTAAAATCCAATGGAAAATAAAAAAACCAGGAAATAGCACCCGCGCGAACGGTCGCCCATTCTCATGAGTTGACCTACCGGAGGGCCATGTCAACCTACAGTGGAGGAAAATGGTGACACTCCAGAAGGGTGTTCATTAAAATGGCGTCCATAGAACGGTCGTAAATTCCAAATAAATTCGAAAAAATAGAAAAACCTTCTTATTGTGCCAATAATGAAGTCCACTTTGGAGTATTACGTCGTGACATGAAATTTACTCAACATAGTATCGATTTTGACGTGTCTACAGCTCCCCCGCCTTGGCGTCTACTTTGCAAGGGAGTGAGACGGAATGAAGTGTAGTGGAAATGAAAATGGAGTGAAAGTGTAATGAAACGGAATGAAATAGGGATGGACTGAAAAGTAGATGCCAAGGTGTGATGTGACACGCCTTCGACAATAAGTGTTGGAAATCTTTCCATGGTTATGAATGAAACAATCTTGGATGATTACGAGAAAGCAACAATTGTTTGGATGAAAACTTGGCTAAAAAAATGTGTGCGCGGGCATGAAAGGAGAGACACACCATTGGAGAGCGATTACCAGCCAATGTGGATGTGCTGCAACCAAGGTGGATTTGTAAGAAAATAAAGGGAAAGTGATAGGAATCCAATCAAAGGGTGCTTTCAAGGAATTAGCCAGAACGGCTTCAAGGATAACATAGTACTCAATTTAAAATGGAATATCTCATGTCAACTCAAATCAAGAGCGAGTGGCCCTCATTACTGACTTAATATGAAGATTTTTTGACATTAAAGCTCAAAGTCCTACATGATGCATGCTGGGCTAAAAGAAAAATTAAAACAAACTAAAATAGAAAATAATCAAGGACAATATTGTTAAGCTATCTAGACTATGTCAAGAATCTAATTTTCTGAGATGACACTAAGCCGAAGGCCATTTGTTCACGCATCAACTCAGAAAGTGGAACCATCATTCCAAGTCTTAGATGACTTAACGGGCTATCCGTGCGATCAAGATTCCCTTGGAATTATCACTATTTTTTGATGATGGGGAACTCAAATTCCAGGTTCATAAGAACCACAAGGTCCTTGATATGATCTAATAATGTAGATATCATATAGTAAAATGCATATAGGAGGAGATATAGGGGAGAGAAAATGTCACCACAGAATAACTCCGAGAGCCTTGGCAATCTGCATAGTTTGTTCTTTCCTGCGCTTAAGGACCATTAGTGCAACGAGAAACCTTATGCATGGTGAATTCATCAAGATATGAAGAATGCAAGAGCATCAATAAATTTATCCATTTCAAGCTCAAAAAATGTAATCAATTCAAGCCCAATGCAATTTGAACCAAATTATTAACAATTCAAGCTCACAATTCATATGACAATTCTTATATATATATATATATAAAGCCAACTACCGCAATTCATACGAAATTCAAAAATGGCACTGTTGCAAGAATTGGCGACCGTCTAAGAGGGCACCCAATCAAGAATTGGCATTACAATCATGGTCGCTATTTAAAGAATTAACAGACCCTGAGACGGTCGCTAATTCCCTGCGCTTCCAGTAACCCGTTTCCTGCTCAGAAATTGAACTTTAAGTCCCATTCAAGCTCCAATTTGAGCTACTTCGGCGAGTTGAAGCTTCCTCCTTATAAATAGCACCTCTAAGGCCCCTCCTTGCATCAAACAAGAGATCCAAAGGCTCCATGGAAGTCCTAGATCAAGATTTAGGAGAATCTAATGCAACGCCCATTAAAGAAACCCAAGCGCGGATTTGCAAGGATCATGGAGATAAGTGGACACATAAGCAGGAGGATTGCCATGAATCAAGTAAGTGCTCAAGAACCTTAAACAATTCTCTATCTAAACCTCATGCTATTAAATCTTCTCAGACTCTCTCTTCACTTCTTGTCTATTTGTTCTCCTTGAATTATAGGATTATCCAAACATACCGGGTGTAAGGAGCTACACTAAGATCCGTTGGCTCCCACTTCTTCTTTCAAAGATCACTCTAGACATGAGATCCATCCTCTCAAGATGGAATATTCTTAGCCTTGTAACCCATGCAAAGCACTATGATTCAATCCACCTTGATTGGACCGCCATGGGAGCTCTTATAGAGACTTGGTATCCACATACCCATATCTTCTTGAAGAGGGGCGATCTCGCGCTGATCCTGAGCTGGAGAAGATGATCACCGAATAGTGAACTGCAAGGAATGGAAACGGATCAGGGGGCCCAGGGGTGATACCCTGGGGAAAACCCTCCGATTCCTAAGTCAGTAGAGCAGTGGTGGAAGCTATGAAGGGAGGGGGAAAGAGATGCACGAGATCCCTCTCCACCAAGGTGGTGAACTGGTTCCTGCTCAGGGAGTGTAGGTGTGAGTTGGCCTTACCTTTCGCTGGAGGGAGTCCCAGGTTTAAATAGTGCGTCGGCCTCATGAGTCCCGTAAGCTGAGGAGTTTCAGGCGGGAGTTACGTCCTCAACGTGATCTCTTTACGTCCTCATCGTGAGATCTTTATAGTCTTGAGGGGTCATGGGCCCTTATCCTTATGAACTCCTACTCATAAAGGGCTCTCAACGGCAGCGTGGATAAGCAAACATCGGTCGATCCAAGCATGAAGAGTGCCAACCCTGTCTGGGTGATAGGCATAGCTCGGATGAGGCTCGGTCGGAGTGGGCGCTGAGCGCTAGCCTTTATCCCAGCGAGGGGATAGATCGGGCGTGGGTCTTCCTCCGACCTGACTGACGCTCGGGCCTTCCGAGCTTGATGGCCCCCGAGGAAGTGCTTGATCCCGAGTGATCTTATTGGGCTTTTATGCTAAGTGGGCCCTGCGGGTGGTCACTTAGATGAGATGGGTCTCATTTGGTCTTGAAGGACCTAGTTCGGCCTGCTCTTAAATGGGCTACAGAAATCCCCCTCTCCACTTCTTATTCTCAACTTTTGAAGCCACCATACTCCTAGAAGAGGCAGAGATGCTCTTAGGATTGAAGAGAGTGAAGCAAGGCAATGAAGAGAAGATGGCAGATATTACCAAAATCATGAACGCTCAAAAGATGCTATCAAGCCTAATTCCAAGCTCAAACATGGTGAATAAAATACGGGTCACAAGAGGAATCAACTTGATGAAGCTTGCAGCGTGGGTTTACAAAACAATGGATCAAGCCAAAGAAGAACATTTAGAGAAAGTGATGAAAGCCTTCGTGATATGCCTCACGGGAGCATTGCTCCTCCTTTCGGCGGATGACTTTCTAGAAGAGGAACAATTGAGCGTAATATGTAGCATATGGGAAGGAAAGAGAATTGGATCGGCGGTGCTAGCCTATCTCTATAGTGGGCTCATCTCGGCTTCTATGGGGAGGCCCCTATACAGGTCAATGCTATTGGGTGGACCTCCACTTCAAATTCGACCCATGCGAGGAAGCCCAAAATGCCTCACTGATGTATCTAAAGAGCCCACTCCACTACATGACGGGCGCACTAGGATTAAGTGAAAGAGTGATGAATCGAGTGCCCAAGCTAAAGAAAAGGGTGGAATGGAGAGCGTATCTAAAGGTCATGCCCCAAAACATGTTCACATGCGCACCGGGTATCATGAAGACTCAAGATCTTCACGTACGGCTCTCATCCGGGGTGGAGCAACGGCTCATAGGTGCCACCGAGCTGGTTCTCTACAACTCACACCGATGCCTATCGCAACTCGGCCTACCTGCCATCTATTTGAAGAAGCTTCTCACCTCCCACCTATCAAGAAGAGGGACTTGGGCTCAAGCGGTGATGAGGAGGAAATCAACACAACCAAGGCGCTATGGCGAGTCAACAAGCTACATCGCCCCAAGGAGCGAGTGGAGGAAGATAGAGAACAATGGAATACCTATGTAATATCTCTTAAGAATTTGAGGCCCAAAGTGGCTCACTAATCATGTAATGATCATTTCCTTTAATGAATAAAAGATTTCTCTTTGATTGAGCCAATGAAAGTGTCTAAAAGCGATTAAATCTTCCAAAATCTCTTGATTCTACCTAAAAACGAAGGCTCTGTAAGAAACTACACCCGCCACAGAGGGCGATGATTCTTGGTTATGCGTCCGATACCTCACCGCCAATTCATTTATACTTCTTTTCCATAAAAATGCAGAAATCCCATAATGGGCGCCTTTCAAACAGCCGCTTATTCTCATATGGACGCCCTTCCAAACGGATGATGATTCTTTTATCGTGTTATCTAATAATGCACAAAGATCCAAAATTCCTTTAAATAGCGCCTTCTTACATTGTCGTTCATTCTATAAATAATACCCGTCCAAACGGTCGTTCATTCATTAATGTATCTCAGAAAATTTTTTCAAATTTCAAAATGGACGTCTGCTTAAACGGTCGTTCATTCATTAATGTCTTTTTAAAATAATTAATTTCCTTATAAATTCTGACAGTTCACAGATTCCAATATTTCCAAGAAACATCGACCCTTTTCACTGTCGCTCATTCTTTAAATATTTCCTGCGAAAAGGAATTTCCAAAATGACGCTCGTTCACGGGGTCGCACATTCTCTAAATGACGCCCAATGCCCGGCCGTCAATTCTTTTCGAATCCACCATCTCAACCGCCTACGTTAAAACCTTTTCCCTTAAACCCAACCCCCCTCTCTTCATTCATTTCTATTCTCTGCCTGAGTTTCTGTTCGCGTCCTCTGCAACTCCCCACCGGCCACCGACGACTCCGGCGATCTTACTCTCACTCTCCACACTCTCTCCCCCTCGCACTTTCTATACTCTCTCCCCCTCACACCTTCGACCTATGCCATCTACGAGCGACGCCAGCGCCAGGAAAAGACAGTGGGTGATGGCACCCGCCCTCGTCCTCATCGTGGAAGAAGAAGATGCCATCGAGGAAGTGCTTGATCCCGAGTGATCTTATTGGGCTTTTATGCTAAGTGGGCCCTGTGGGCGGTCACTTAGATGAGCTTGGCCTCGTTTGGTCTTGATGGACCTAGTTTGGCTTGCTCTTAAATGGGCTACAGAAATCCCCCTCTCCACTTGTCCCCCTCCTACTCCCGAGCCTTGGCAGGCTCGGAAGAGTAGTTGTTAGGGTTTTGGACCAGCGTGGCTCGGGTGGGTGGAGATCTGGCGGTGTTAAGAAGCCACGTGTCGTGGTCACCTAGGCCCATAATAATCATAATCCTGGTGGATTTGAAATGAAGGGCCCCCCCTTTCTCGGACGTCGGAAGGACGCGCCACCTTCCGCGTGGGAATATAGGCGTTGTGCGCTTGTTGTTGTTCCAGACTCCCTCCGTTTTAGGGTTTTGCTCTCCTTTGTGCTTGCTTTTGGGGCTCTTTGATGCACTGTGTGGACACGACGGAAGAGTAAAGGCTTGCAGCGGCGTTCACAGAGTTGGCAGAGATAACCGCAGAGGTGGTTCGACAGCTTCCTCTTCCTCCAGAGTCTTCGAAGTCTCGGGAGCATTTCTCTTCAAGTTCCTCTTCAGATTCCATGGCGGATCAGCGTCTGGAGGTCGAAGAGTGGGAGGGTGAGCCTGAGGCGAGGGCGATGGTGATACCGCCGGCTCCAAACTGTAGCGAGCTGGGGGAGGCGGAGGTGAAATGGCTGCATCACCAGTTTCGCCTGCCCTATCAGTTTTACTTCGCTGCGGCTACCCCACACGAGATGAGCTTGGATTCTCGTACGGGCCATTTCTGCTCCTTCCTTCTATCGTGGAAGGGAGGGTTCCATCTTCCCTTCGAGCCTTTTGTTCTTAAGCTTCTCGATTTTTTCCAGTTGGCTCCCATACAGTTGGTAGCCAACTCTTATCTTCTTCTCTCCACCTTCCGCATCCTCTGTCGTCAATGTGTAGTTCCTTCTTCCTTGGACCTCTTCTATTATTTTTTCGAGTTGAAGGCGCATTCCTTGGCCGGGAAGGGCTTCTATTTCATCCAGGTGAGACAGAACAAGAGCTGTGCCTCCTTAGCCGCGAAGGATTCTTCACACAAGGGATGGAAAACTCAGTTTTTCTAGGTGGGGATTTTTTTGGTGGAGGAGACTTGAAGGTGTCCCGTAATCCCCAATTTCTATTCGAATATCCCTCCGAGGAAGGACGAGTTCTCTTCGGATGTGGAGGAGTATGCGGCCATTTTGTTGAAGCGTCGCCAGTCCACGGAGGAGCTGGTGATTCCGGAGAACATCGAGCGGTGTCTTCTCACGCGGCTACGGATGACAGGTACGAGCGCCACAAATCAGCTTCTTCATCGGATGATAAGACCATTTTCTTTTCCTGACCATATCTTCTTCTGTGCAGACGCCAGGCGGCCGGCTGTGGAGGAGGAGCCTGCAGCCAAACGGGAGGTGATCGATCTCAGCGATGAATCGACTGCCGACGAGTTGCGAGCTCCTGAGGGGCATTCCCGAGTCTGAGATAAGGGCAAGGGATGGTCCAGGAGGGGTCTTCCAGGCCGCGGGGGTCCAAGCATAAAGATCCCGTGGAGGGCATGATACGGGACGCCATGAAGGCCAAGAAGCGGGCCAAGAAGACCGGGTCTGACCCCGTTGTCGAAGGTGACTCTGGCTCGGCGGCTCTCCCCTCTTTCGAGCGAGATAGGGCCGACCCCGTTGGGCGGGCTCCCCCATCCGCCGAGCGAGAGGGGGCCGAGGAGGCCAGGGCCGCTTCTGGGGGCAGCGGCGTTGGATCGGCTCTCCCCTCAGCAGGAGCCGAGGGGGCCGGGGCCGCTTCTGCTGGTGGCGGTGGCGCTGGATCGGCTCTCCCCTCAGTTGGAGCCAAGGGGGCCGGGGCCGCTTCTGCTGGTGGCGGCGGCCCTGGATCGGCTCTCTCCTCAGCAGGAGCCGAGGGGGCCGGGGTCGTAGCGGGTGACTCCAGGACCGCGGACGAGGTTGGAGAGTCGAGCGAGGCAGACGGCGCTCCTGGTGGCGGTGCAGGGGCTGAGCCGGTCGAGGCCGGGGGGTCACGAGAAGCGGCGACGCAGCCCCAACCGACCGAGACAAGAGGGGCGGATGAAGCAGCGGCTCGATCCGGGCCGGCCGGCGGGGCTCCCGAAGGGATGCCGCTCGGAGGGGGGGCCATATTTCGGTGGCTCTGGAGAGGCTGGGCATCCAGGGTCCTTTGTATCAGAGATGTGGCAGCATAGCTGCGAAGGTGGTGAAGGGAGGAGATAGGCAATGCTCCCCGCTCACGGCCCTTGAGCTGGTTATGGAGGGCGGCTTGATCTTGGCCCAGATGGGGGCCTCTCTGGCTGAAGCTTACACTCGGTCAGAGTCAGAGCGGGCGAACCTTGCCTGGACCCGTGGCGCGTCCGATGGGAAGGTAGCTCGGCTCACCGAGGAGCCTGACGGGCTTCGGTGGGAGCTCTCCTCGGCTAGAGAGCTGGCGAGGGAGAGCCAGGTGGAGGCCCGGACGCTGTTCGAACAATTGGATCAGGCCCGTGAGTCTCTCGAGAGGAAGAGCCGTCTGCTGGAGGAGGAGCGCTTGGCCTGCGTTGATCTAGATGCCCGGTGGGAGGCTGAGCGCACCGAGCTGGGGGACCGGGTGGAGGAAGCCGTGCGTCTTCAGCGGGAGGCCGAGGTTGATCAGGTCGAGGCAGAGGAGCAGACGGTAGAGGCCGAGTGGAGGTTGGCCGAGGTGGAGCGGGAGAAGGCCGAGCTCGCTGGTAGGGTGGGATCGGCCGGTGCAGAGGCACTCGAGCAATACAAATGCTCAGAGGCCTACCAGTTCAACCTTAAGGAGGCTGCCCTCCCCTATTATGAGTCAGCACTTCACCGGGGCATCTGCAAGGGATTCAAGCAGGGCTACAACCCGGCCATCTCTTATGCGGAGGAGCAAGCGTCCGAGACTATCAATTTCCCATCCGGGCAACGTTATGACTCGGATTTGTCATCCTCCGGTTCCTCTGGTTCGATGTCGGGGGTGAAGGAGACGAGGGGGACTCGTCTTCGTTTGAGGGGTCGCCAACTCCAGATGCCTCGGGAGGGAGCGCAACCGAGGCAGTTCCCACGCCGGTGGGGTCAGTGCCAGGGTCGGCCTTCGCCGAGGGTGCTGGGGCAGACTGCCCGAGCCTTCCGGTTCTGAGCCTCAGGATGGGCCAGAGGCCTAATGTATCTGTTTTGCTTTTTCTCCTTGTATGTTTTTCCTTTTTTGAAGAAAAAACTTCTCTTGTTGTGTAAAGGAAAAAACGTAAGGCAGTAGCGTTATGATGAAGACTTAACTCTTTTGTACCGCCATTGTCGTAGTTTGACCAGCGTATTCGCAGTAGTTGGAAAGTGCCGATACTTTCTACATGGATCTCGCATGATGGTTGGGCGAGCGTCTGATTGGGTGTCTTTCCGTTTCCTCATGCTTTAAATGTCCGTCCGCTTCATGTGACCCGTTAGGATGGAACCGAGGAGTCTGAGGTGACCGTTCGTAGGGAGAAGTCCGTTTAGCGTGTTTTTGAGGGGAGAATCATTTAAGGCAAGTAGCCTCCCTTCGCCTATAAAAGGTCTAAAGGGTGTCCCTTCCTCTCCATCGCTTAGGGTTTCCCTGACAGTCTTTCCTCCCTCCTTCTTCACGAAGTGTTGTGTCGTCAAATTTGAAGCATGGAAGACGCCCTGGAAGACGAGGCTGCAGACGATGGAGGGCAGAGAGTAACTTGCTGCTTCGGGTCTGAAGGGGGTTCGATGGCTGGCGGGCAGGTTAGAAGGGGGTTCGACGTGCGGAGGCACGTCGCCTTCTTTTATCAGTTCCGACGGTGCTTGCAGGGAGGGACGTAACAGCGGACGGATGGGGGTATCAGGCACCCCTTTCTCTCATCCCTGCCCGCTCACTCTCTGGAGGGGATCTCTCTCAAGATTCCTCTCCACTTCCTGCTTCTCCTCCCTTCTCCCGCAGCCTCTTTCTCTCTCTTCTGCTCTTCTTATCATTTCTTTCACTCTTCGGAGGGTGCCTCTTGACATCCTATTTTATTAGTTGGCTTCCTCTTCCCCATAATCTTCCCTGCACAACTTGGAAGATAGCCTTCCTTTGTCACCTTTGTTCCGAGTTGCCCGAGCCAACGGGGTCGACTATCCTTTATCCGAGCTAGTTTTCGCACGAGGCAGAGTCAGTGGCTAGACGCAGGAAAGTAAACCGGGTCGGCCGAGCGATGGGCTCGTATGGTGGCGCCAGATGGATTTTTGTTTTTTTGACATGTACTGTATTGGCTTTGGCCTTTCTAATGTACAAACAATTGTTTGAATGAAAGAGGAAGGAAATTTTTGCTTTATGTCATATTGCTTACACAACTGGAGTGTTCAGAAATAGAACTTGCGTAGTGTAGTCACGTTCCACGTCCGAGGGATGGTTTCTCCGTCCATAGTAGATAACCGGTACACTCCTTTCCCGAGCGTCTCGACCACTCCGTAGGGGCCTTCCCAATTAGGGGATAACTTGCCCGACGCCTCAAGTGGTCGAGAGGCTTCGACTTTCCTGAGAACGAAGTCTCCCAGCTGGAAGTGTTTGTCCCAGACTTTGGCGTTGTAGTATCGAGTGAGGCAGTGTTGATATTCTGTTGCTCGGATGCTGGCAATCTCTCGAACTTCATCTGCTAGGTCGAGGTTTTCGAGCAGTTTCTGGTCGTTTGCCTCGGGCGAGAAGCAGATGACTCGGAGGGAGGGATTGCCGATCTCCAACCGGATCACGGCCTCGGTGCCGTACACCAGCTGAAAGGGACTCTCACCGGTTGCCGCTCTGGGAGTCGTTCTGTGCGACCAAAGTACGTTTGGCAATTCTTTGAGATAGCTGCCCTTGGCTTTACTGAGCCTAGTCTTAATGCCTTTTAAGATAGTCTTATTGGTATTTTCGAACAGCCCGTTAGCCTGAGGGTGGGCGACCGAAGTGAAGTGATTGCGAATGTTTAAGTCGGCACATCTATCTCGGAAATAACGAGAATCAAATTGCCGGCCATTATCGCTCACTATCACCTGGGGGATGCCGTAGTGACAGATGATTGACTTCTAGACGAAGCTCCACACGATTGTCTCGGTGATCCTAGCTGTAGCTTCGGCCTCGATCCACTTGGTGAAATAGTCGATGGCGACGATGATAAACTTCTTCTGGGCTTGAGCCATAGGGAATGGCCGGAAGATGTTGATCCCCCACTGAGCGAAAGGATAGGGCTCGGCTAGGGTGATATGCTCTGTTGTCGGCTGATGGACCAAATGGTCAAATCGCTGGCATCGGTCACACTGTCGTACGTAGGTCGAGCAGTCGCGCTATAGAGTGGGCCACCAGTAACCCTGCCGAAGCAAGATCCTAGCGAGTGACCTTCCTCCTTGATGCACTCCACATAGACCTTCGTGAACTTCTTGAATCGCTCGGTTGGCTTCGTCAGTACTGATGCACTTTAGGAGGGGACTGGATAAGGATCTGCGGTATAAAGTGTCATCCAGAATGACGAATCGCCGAGCTTGGTACTTTAATCTCCGAGCTTCCCGAGGGTTGGGAGGCTCCGGGGAGTCTTGGAACCACGATAGATAGGGGGTACGCCAGTCGCTTGAGGAGGCCGAGTCAACAGCCATGAGCTCCGAATCAATGCTCGGTCGCTCTAGCTCTTCGAGAAGGACCGATCGAGTACTCTCTGGGTCAAGAGAGGAGGCCAGCCGAGAGAGGGCGTCTGCTCGGGACTTTTCCTTCCAAGCTATTCAGACTACCTCAAAACTCTCGAACTGTTATGCCATGGTCTTGACCAGCTAGAGGTATTTGACCATCGATGCTTCCCGAGCTTCATAATCGCCGTTGACCTGGCTAGCGACCAGTTGGGAGTCAGTGTGGATTCTGACTCGCTCAGCCCCCAACCGCCGGGCCATGCGGGCTCCCGAGATAAGGGCTTCATACTCGGAGGCGTTGTTAGATGCCTAGAAGTTGAACTTCAAGACATATTGTAGCTCTGCTCCTTCGGGGGACTTCAGGAGGATCCCGGTCGTGTTGGAGGATCCGTCAACAAATAATTCCCAGGTTGGCCCGGGCGAAGGTGGAGATTTTTCTTCGGTCGGGATGGTGCTCTCGGCGATGAAGTCGGTGAGCGCCTATCCTTTGATAGCTGAGCGGGGCCGATACGATATATCGTAGGCCCCGAGCATAATGGCCCACTTGACGAGGCATCTTGAGGCTTCAGGGTGAGCGAGGATCCTCTTCAGTGGTTCGCCGGTCAACATAATGATGGAGTGCCCTTGGAAATAGAGTCGAAGGTGCTTGGCCGATGTAACCAACGCTAGCACAAGTTTCTCGATTGTAGGGTACCTTCTTTCAGCCTCGTTGAGCACCTTGCTGGTGTAGTAGACCGGTCTCTCGACTCTCGAGTCATTTTTGACCAGGACCGAGCTAACTGTGGATGGAGTTGCCGAGAGGTAGAGATGCAAGGCTTCACCTGGGACAGGCTTGGACAGCACCGGTGGCGAAGTCAAGAACTCCTTAAGCTCAGTGAATACCCTTTGGCATTCCTTGTCCCATGCGAACGTAGCATATGCCATTTTGGGCCCCCTCAATAGTTTGAAGAAGGGTAGGCATCGTTCGGCCGCACGGGATAGGAATCTGCTGAGCGCGACAATGCACCTGGTGAGGCGTTGAACATCCTTGGTGCAGGTTGGTGGGCGCATGTCCAGGATGGCCTGGACCTTGTCGGGGTTGGCCTCGATCCCACGCTGGGTCACCAAGAAGCCCAGGAACTTCTCGGACCTTACTCCAAAGGCACACTTGGTGGGGTTGAGCTTCATATTATACCTCAGGAGGGTGTCGAAGGTCTCTGCTAGGTCGGCAAAGTGGTCCTCGACCTTGGGGGTCTTGACGAGCATGTCGTCAATATAGGCCTCGACGTTCTGGCCGAGCTGTCCCTCGAACATATGATTGATCAGCCTCTGGTACGTGGCTCCAGTGTTCTTCAACCCGAAAGGCATCTGGGTGTAGCAGTATATGCCGAAGTCGGTGATGAAGGCGATCTTCTCGATGTCCTCCGGATCCATTCTGATCTGAATAGGCATCCAGGAAGCTAAGTATCTCATTGCCTGAGGTTGAATCAACCAGTTGGTCGATGCTCGGCAATGGATAGCAGTCCTTTGGTGTGGCTTTGTTCAAGTTGGTGCAGTCCACGCACATTCGCCACTTTTCCGAAGCTTTTGGCACCAGGACGACGTTAGCCAGCCACGTCGGGTACATGACCGATCTAAAAAGACCAGTCTTTTGCCCCTTGGTGACTTGCTCCTTGATGATCGCCTACTTCTCTGGCGCATGCTTCTTCTGCGTTGTTGTACTGGCTTCACGGTCGGGTCGAGGTTGAGCTTATGCATCACTGTCTCCCCGGTATCCCGGGGAGTTGATCATCAGACCATGCAAAGACTCGGATGTACCCGGAAAGAAATTCTTTGTATTGCTGCTGAACCTCAGATGGTAGGTCGGCTCCAATCTTTACTCCTAGGGTCGGGTCATCGTTTAGGAAAATCGTTAACAACTCGCCTCCAGGCTCGATGTTATGGGTTTTTTCCTCGACTTCCCGGGGGCCCTTGTTCTTCCCGTCCGGCCTTGTGGCTTCAACCGAGATATTATAGCACCTTCTGGCCATCGCCTGGTTGCCCCGACTTCCCCCACCCCATTTTTAGTGGGGAACTTCATCTTTTGGTGATAGGTAGAGGGCACCGCTTTCGTTCAGCTAAGGATCCCTTGGCTGAAGATTGCGTTGTATGCTATTATATCCTTGATCACTATGAAGTCCACCATAACCGTAACAGTTTTAGGTGAGGTGCCAAGAGTAACGGACAGGCTTAGGGCTCCCTCGGGATAAGTGGCCTGGCCATTGAACCCGCAAAGGGGGGTTCGGATCGGGCGGAGTTTAGATGGATTATCCCCCATCTTAAAGAAACACTCGTAAGACAATACATCAGGGGTGCTTCCATTGTCAACTAGAATCCTATCTATGTTACAATGGTTTATCTTGGCTGATATGACTAGGGCATCATCATGCGGGGTGGTCAGCCCTTCCAGGTCTTGGTCGGAGAAGACTATGACCTGGGGCTCACTTGGCGGGGCCTTGGGAGGATCTATGGCTCGGCTCGCCCGCTCAGCATGACGCTTCCTTCCTCGGCCACTGTCTCCTCCTGATGCAGCTTCTCCAGCGATGACGTTGATGTGGACCCCGCGAGGGGCTTTGTCGAATTCCTATGGGGCGCCTCGATCTTCCTTATGTCCGGCCATAAACTGGGATAGGTGTCCCTGGCAGACGAGGCGCTCGATCTCATCCTGGAGCTGGTGGCAATCGCCCATGTGATGCCTGTGATCGCTTTGGAGCAGGCAACGTTTGCTGCGATTGCGGCTCTTCGACCTCATTGGCTCGGGTTGGCGGAGGAGGCCCAAGCCTTTGATGTGTTCATATATCTCGTACACTGGAGTTGTTAAGGGAGTGTACGTCTCGTACTTCCGGGAGGGTTCTTTGTTCTCCCCGTCTCGGTTCTACCTTTTTCCTTGGCCCGAGCTTGACTCGGGTGCTCGCTGCTTGTCCCCCTCCTGACCCGAGCCGATTGCGCCTCTGCATGTGCTGAGAACTTCTTTGCACTCAGCATGGCGTAAAGTAGAGTCACTAGCTCGGCAAGGGTCGAGGGAGGGTGGAGGACAAGTTCGCGGCGGAGGTTCTAATCCCGGGTGCCTCCGGTCAGCACGGTTATGGCCGAGGCTACATCAAGGCGGGGGATTCTCAGGGCTTCCGACTTAAATCGATTGACGTAGGCCCGGAGTTTCTCCCCTTGCGCCTGTTTGAGAGCCAATAGCCCCGCTACCGACCTAGGGGGGCCGCTGCCGGCGAAACTCTCCTTAAATACTCGCCCAAACTACTTGAAGTCTCGGATGGATCTGAGGGAGAGGGCCCGGAACCATGCTTGGGCGCCTTGGACCAGGGTGGTCATGAAGGCTCGGCATTTGATGGCGTTGAACGCCCCGTGAAGAGTCATTAGGGCGTCGAAGCTGTCGAAGTGGTCGGCCAGGTCACCCTGGCCGTCGTAAGACTTGAAGGTTGGAATGGGGATTCTGGGAGATACCTCTACCTTCAAGATATAGTCGGAGAACGGGGATTTCTCCTCGTCATCTGCTGGGGAGGTCTTCTGCAAGGTGCGTAAGGCGCGCTCCTGCTCTGTGAAGTGCCTCTCAAACTCTCGCAGACCGAGGGATAACTCTGACTGCCGTTGCACCGTGGGGCTAGGGGGAGGCAATGGCAGGCTGTCCTGGCGTTCCCTGGGGACTTCGGTCTCTGGGTGCGGATGACGTGCCCCAGGTTTTACCCTTTCCGGTGTGAAGGAGGCCTCTTGCTCCGGAGGAGGGGCTTGCGAAGGTCCTCCTGACCTGTTGCGAATAAGCTGCCGTCCTCGGAGGGTGAAGCGACCTCCGACAGTGTGTTGGGATGCGTGTCCGTGGGGAGGGCTTTCCAGAGGGATGCGTGACCTTCCTTCTCTAGCCGCCTGGGTCCTCATGAGTTCCACGAGGACATCTAGTTTTACGTTGAGGGCTTGGAAAGCGTCAGCGCCCTCATTGGTACCACCGCGGGCGGAGGTGGTTCATCGGCTGGGGGGCTGACGTTGGAGGGGGGTCTTGTGCGGCCTGAGAAGGGCCTTCTCCCCCCACCACCATGGCCTTCCTCCAATAACTGGCGGATCTCCTCCCTGTACTTCTTCGCACCATGTTGGATCTTTGATCGTTTCCCACAGACGGCGCCAGATGAAGAGGGGTGATCTCTCGCTGATCCTGAGCTGGAGAAGATGATCACCAAACTGTGAACTGCAAGGAAGGGAAACGGATCAGGGGGCCGAGGGGTGATACCCTGGGGAAAACCCTCTGATGCTTAAGTCAGTAGAGCAGTTGTGGAAGCTATGAAGGGAGGGGGAAGGAGATGCACGAGATCCCTCTGCACCAAGGTGGTGAAGTGGTTCATGCTCAGGGAGTGTAGGCGGGAGTTGGCCTTACCTTTCGCTGGAGGGAGTCCCAAGTTTAAATAGTGCGCCGGCCTCATGAGTCCCGTAAGCTGAGGAGTTTCAGGCGGGAGTCACGTCCTCAACGTGGGCTCTTTACGTCCTCATCGTGGGATCTTTATAGCCTTGAGGGGTCGTGGGTCTCTTATCCTTGTGAACTCCTGCTCATAAAGTGCTCTCAACGGCAGCGTGGATAAGCAATGTCGGTCGATCCAAGCATGAAGAGTGCCAACCCTGTCCGAGCGATAGGCATAGCTCGGATAAGGCTCGGTCGGAGTGGGCGCTGAGCGCTAGCCTTTATCCCGACGAGGGGATAGATCGGGCGTGGGTCTTCCTCCGACCTGACTCACGCTCGGGCCTTCCGAGCTTGATGGCCCCCGAGGAAGTACTTGATCCCGAGTGATCTTATTGGGCTTTTATGCTAAGTGGGCCCTGCGGGCGGTCACTTAGATGAGATGGGTCTCGTTTGGTCTTGATGGACCTAGTTCGGCCTGCTCTTAAATGGGCTACGGAAATCCCCCTCTCCACTTCTTATTCTCAACTTTTGAAGCCACCATACTCCTAGAAGAGGAAGAGATGCTCTTAGGATTGAAGAGAGTGAAGCTAGGCAATGAAGAGAAGATGGCAGATATTACCAAAATCATGAACGCTCAAAAGATGCTATCAAGCCTAATTCCAAGCTCAAACATGGTGAATAAAATACGGGTCACAAGAGGAATCAACTTGATGAAGCTTGCAGCGTGGGTTTACAAAACAATGGATCAAGCCAAAGAAGAAGATTTAGAGAAAGTGATGAAAGCCTTCGTGATATGCCTCATGGGAGCATTGCTCCTCCCTTCGGCGGATGACTTTCTAGAAGATGAACAATTGAGCGTAATATGTAGCATATGGGAAGGAAAGAGAATTGGACCTGCAGTGCTAGCCTATCTCTATAGTGGGCTCATCTCGGCTTCTATGGGGAGGCCCCTATACGGGTCAATGCTATTGGGTGGACCTCCACTTCAAATTCGACCCATGCGAGGAAGCCCAAAATGCCTCACGGATGTATCTAAAGAGCCCACTCCACTACATGACGGGCGCACTAGGATTAAGTGAAAGAGTGATGAATCGAGTGCCCAAGCAAAAGAAAAGGGTGGAATGGAGAGCGTATCTAAAGGTCATGCCCCAAAACATGTTCACATGCGCACCGGGTATCCTGAAGACTCAAGATCTTCGCGCACGGCTCTCATCCGGGGTGGAGCAACGGCTCATAGGTGCCACCGAGCTGGTTCTCTACAACTCACACCGATGCCTATCACAACTCGGCCTACCTGCCATCTATTTGAAGAAGCTTCACACCTCCCACCTATCAAGAAGAGGGACTTGGGCTCAAGCGGTGATGAGGAGGAAATCAACACAACCAAGGCGCTATGGCGAGTCAACAAGCTACATCGCCCCAAGGAGCGAGTGGAGGAAGATAGAGAACAATGGAAGACCTATGTAATATCTCTTAAGAAATTAAGGCCCAAAGTGGCTCACTAATCATGTAATGATCATTTCCTTTAATGAATAAAAGATTTCTCTTTGATTGAGCCAATGAAAGTGTCTAAAAGCGATTAAATCTTCCAAAATCTCTTGATTCTACCTAAAAATGAAGGCTCTGTAAGAAACTACACCTGCCACAGAGGGCGATGATTCTTGGTTATGCGTCCGATACCTCACCGCCAATTCATTTATACTTCTTTTCCATAAAAATGCAGAAATCCCATAAGGGGCGCCTTTCAAACAGCCGCTTATTCTCATATGGACGCCCTTCCAAACGGATGATGATTCCTTTATCGTGTTATCTAATAAAGCACAAAGATCCAAAATTCCTTTAAATAGCGCCTTCTTACATTGTCGTTCATTCTATAAATAATACCAGTCCAAACGGTCATTCATTCATTAATGTATCTCAGAAATTTTTTTCAAATTTCAAAATGGACGTCTGCTTAAACGGTCATTCATTCATTAATGTCTTTTCAAAATAATTAATTTCCTTATAAATTCTGATAGTTCATGGATTCCAATATTTCCAAGAAACATCGACCCTTTTCACTGTCGCTCATTCTTTAAATATTTCTTGCGAAAAGGAATTTCCAAAATGACGCTCGTTCATGGGGTCGCACATTCTCTAAATGACGCCCAATGCTCGGCCGTCAATTCTTTTCGAATCCACCGTCTCAACCACCTACGTTAAAACCTTTTCCCTTAAACCCAACCCCCCTCTCTTCATTCATTTATGTTCTCTGCCTGAGTTTCCGTTCGCGTCCTCTGCAACTCCCCACCGGCCACCGACGACTCTGGCGATCTTACTCTCACTCTCCACACTCTCTCCCCCTCGCACTTTCTATACTCTCTCCCCCTCACACCTTCGACCTATGGCGTCTACGAGCGACGCCGGCACCAGGAAAAGACAGTGGGTGATGGCACCCGCCCTCGTCCTCTTCGAGGAAGAAGAAGACGCCATCGAGGAAGTTCTCCCTGACGCGGCGGAAGAGGCTCAGGCGGCGGAGCATGGTGAAGAAGACGAAGGAGAAGACGAAGACGGTGAAGAGGAAGAAGACGACGAAAATGATGAAGACGACGATGATGATGGTGAGGATGAGGACGAAGAGGGGGAAGAAGAAGAGGAAGAGGAAGAAGGTGCAGAGCAACCCAGGGAGCCTCCTCCCCGTCGGCCACAACGGGGAGGCAGATGGCGTCAATTCCTCAATATTTATTTTTAATAAATTAATTTAAGAAATGGCGTCAGAAGCGGGGTTACGGGTTTCTTTTTTTTAATTTTTAAAAATGAGAAATAACGACTGGAAAACTGACGCAATTTTAAAAAGTTTTTTGGGGAGAAACAAAATCGCCAAAGAATTGGCGCCCGACGTCTGGGTGTCCATTTCAGAAAGGTTTTTTTATTTTTTTATTGGAAAAATAAAAATAGCTTTTTATTTTAAAGAGAAATTGAAAAGAAAACAAAATCGCCACAGAAGTGGCGCCCGACGTTTGGGCATCCAAACTTATATATATATATATATATATATATATATATATATATATATATATATATATATATATATATAGGGAATTGGTGACTAAGCAGCTGGCACCAATTCAGGGAATTTGTGCCAACTGAGTCGACGTCAACTCCAAACAGTAACAATTTTTTTTTGTTGTTGTTATTTTTTTTGTTTTTTTTTCTTTTTGTTTTTTTGTTGAAATGGACTTTGGTTATTATGTTGGTTATTGATATTTTTTTTTCTTTTGTTTTGGCAGGGGTTGATACGGACCCGCATTTCCTGGGTTCAGGTGCTGGCGACGTACTATGGGTTGCATGTTTTCTAGAGAGCGAGGGTGGAGGCGATGGGATTCGACCCCTTTCTCAGCATCGAGCTGGTACGACCCGACTTGATTCTGATTCAGGTGATGAGGGAGAGATGTGACAGAGCTAGCCGGACATTCTTGATGCCTTGGGGGCACATGGTGTCGAGTTTGGAGGATGTAGCAAGGATTACAGGGTTGAGAGTAGACGGAGAGGCGGTGAGCTGGGTGACCCTCCCTGACTACGGGGAACTAGCTCAGAGGCTTCTAGATTTATAGACAGTAGCCGAGACCCTTAGGAACTGTAGGACGGTTTACCGGACAGAGCTGACGGGTGTCATGGGGCTAGGAGACGCTCAATAGAGGTCGGGGGAGTCGCTAGAGGAGTTCACAGAGAGGATGACCTCGAAGGCTAGAGCAGTGTACTGCCAAGATCCTACTCAGAGGGAGCGAGTGGATATGGATCTGAGGAAGTTTTTATTTTTAATGCTCGGGACACGGCTATTGCGGACGAAGGGAGATGACCTGAACTGTAGATTTTTAGGCATCTTGGAGGATCTAGACGGAGTGGGGCGATATGCCTGGGGTGCTGCCCTGCTAGCGCACTTGATAGCCGACCAATCCACGGGGACAGGTCGTGATACGACTGTCAGCGGCTTTTCACCTTTTCTTCAGGTATGCATTTTTTTATGTTGTTACTTAAATGCTTATGTTCCCATTTATGCTTATGAATGATTATGAATGCAGATGTGGAGTCACCTCTACATGCCTGTGGACCGTCTTAGCCCCCGACCTAGAGATGCAGATGCCTACCCGCTGGCGCGACGGTGGCTGCCATGTTTGACTGGGGCCCCGCATGCTTATTGCGAGTATTCAGGCAGTAGTTCTGCGACTACCCCACTTCACTGGTACGTGCGTAAATTTGATGCATTTGCTCTGTTTCCTGCTTTATGAAGATGTAGTGATATAATGATACGCATGCAGGTTGTGTGGAGACCATACCAGGGGATGACCGATGAGGGCCAGCCTTGGGTCGCACCGGGCCGACCTCATTTTGGGCGTGACATCTAGGTTCACTGCCTGAACGAGATCGAGCCGTCGCGGCTAAGGTTGGCGATGAGGACACTCGGCCTGCACCAGGAGTGGGTTGAGGTAGCAGAGCCGCACAGGATCGGGCGGAAGCCCCGAGGGCGTACTGTTGCGACGAACTGGTGGCTACGGTTCCCGGAGCAGTTTGCTGATTGGCAGAGGGGCGGGACCCCAGTCGTCTCCCATGCGTCGGATAGTTTGACATATTTACAGTGCTACTGGGAGACGTACGCTGGCCGGCCTCAGATGAGGGTAGTGGGGGTATGTATGAATGCATGCTTTCTAATTTTAATACTATATGCTTATTGAGATATGTGACTAACATGTGACAAATGCAGGATGCTCGGGATGCAGTGGTGATAGACATGCAGGTCCATCTCCACAATGTGGAGGCCCAGCTCGCAGCTACGCGGGCGGACTTGGAGGCCCTGGTGAGTGTACTTAACTATATGCAATTAATTATTCCTGAATTCTTGATGTTCAACTACTGACAATCTCAATAAATGTAGCGTGCCCAGTAGGGAGCAACGACAAGAGGAATAGGAGGTGCCTCTTCGAGCACGAGGGACCCGACTGCGGAGATCACCTCACTAGAGGAGCGACTCACAGGAGCAGTGGAGCGAGCCGAGGTGACGGAGCGAGACCTAGCTGAGCGGGTTAGTTCAACCAAAAAAAAACCCTGTACATTATTTCTATAAAGATATATCATTATGCTTAGAACTCATGGTGAATGATGCAGGTTAAAGAATTACAGGAGGCGCGTACTCAGGCCGCGCTAACGGGCACTAAGCTCGCGATTCGTGACCAGCGGGTTGCAGAGCTAGAGGAGGAGAGGAGACGTCGAGAGGTAGAGGTGTTTCCACGAGAGGTGGTGGAGTTGCAGATCCTCCTCGAGGTGGAGAGGAGGGAGCGCACCCGAGAGGGAGAGCTGTGGGCGAGGGAGCGCGCCCGAGAGAGAGAGAGAGAGGAGTGGGTGAGGGAGCGAGCACAGCGAGAGGGAGAGCTATCAGCATTGAAGATCCACCTTGGTGCCCTCGAGGAGCGTGCGTGAGCAGCAGAGGAGTATGCGCGAGCAGCAGAGGAGCGCTACCGGAGAGGCTGGGAGCGAGCACAGCGAGTGGGGCGACCCAACACCTACTCCAGCACGAGTTATCTGGCAGGTTCCTCTACACAGCAGCGGAACGAGGCGGAGGCGCGAGCGCGAGCTGGGAGATCGGCTACTACCCAGGGGTCGATGGGGCCCCCAGCAGTTTCGGCCCGAGACAGGGACGAGAGGGGAGAGGCAGAGAGCAGGAGAAAGGAGGGTGGTGGTGAGAGTTAGAGAGAGATTGTTATATACCATCTCCTAGACATTTTGTACACACATATATTAAAAAATGAAAAGGTTTTTGATATTACCTAAGCGGTCTCCTTTTGTGTGCTTGTGTCCTTTTGCCCCTGTGAATCACATCTTTAGGAAACAAGTTAGTTAATCTGTTCGACTTGGCCCCTTGCTCATTAAGCAAGGGGATGTCCTTTTGACCTTGGTAGAGGGTCAAGGGGCCAAGCCTTTAATCAACTAAGACAGAAAAATACATAATGCAAGAAAATGCAGCATTCAAGCCAGCAGATGTAACTGGAATTAAAAGATGATAATACAAAATGCAGGCAAGCAAATGATAGTGGCGGGTGGATTAAGCAGGGCATTCTGTGATAATTGGTGACCAAACAGACGTGCCAAAATTTTTTTTTGAAGGGCGACCAGACAGATGCCGTTAATTATAGAAATGACGTCCTCTGGTTGGGCGCTCATTCACACAGTGAGTTTTTTTTATTTTTTTTATTTTTATTTTTGGAAATGATGACCAGACAGATGGCAGTAATTAAAGAAATGGCGTCCTCTGGTTGGGCGCTCATTCAAACAGTGAGTTTTTTTTATTTTTTTATTTTTTTAAAAGAAGTTTTTATTTGGACTTAACATGGTACATAGGTCATAAAACCTTACACATTCACCATCTTAAATTCATTAAATATTCTTAAATAATGTAACAAAGGGTCAATGTGCTTAAAGTTTGTGCTTTCACTCATAACCTTGTGCGGCCCATCCTCCTAAGTCCGTCTTTGCCATTCTTCAAGCTTATGACATACCACGGAGGTGGAATGGAAGAAGATGTTGGGGAAGTTTACGAGGGGTTCCGAAAGACCGGGAAAACTTCTCTCCCCTACCCTATTACCTGTTGGGGTTCGGTCTTTGGCTTAGGGAAATTTTTGTTGTCTTTTTCCCTTTTTGAGATGCACGCTTACGACCAGGGTTTTCCCTGCTGTGACTTTGCCCTCTTGGCATGCTTTTCTTGTTGATTTGATTTGATTTTTTATTTTTGAAATAAAGACCTAATTGTACTTGGGCTTTGTGGCATACTGTTCCCTTTTGGGCCCTGACTTCCACCTACTCGAGCGGCGGGTAGGTTTGGTGGTCTAACCTAGAGTCTCACTTCCCCCCTCGTGAACCGAAGAGAAGAGAATGGGTAAAGTCTTGCACTCTTGGTTTGGCATTGACTTTCCTCGGATTTTGCACCGCTTGAGTTTAAGAGCTAAGCGTGTTGTGTGTGTGTATTGACCCAGGGTTGAATTACCAAGAGTGAAGAATGAATTAGAGATTTTGATTTTTTGAGTTTCGTGGCCCAAGTACCATGCCAGCCCATAATTTTATTTTTTTTTGTTTTGTGTTTTTGTGTTTTTTTTTAGTCTTAGGGGTAGTACTTCTTAAGATATAGTCTGTTCCATGGGTGAGCCAATTCTTCCCCTTCAGCGTTAATTAGTTTATAAGCGTTGCCAGGATAAACTTCACGTATTACATAAGGCCCTTCCCAGTTTGGTTGAACTTTTGAGTGGGGTCCGCAAGATTTTACAAAAATTCTATTAATTATCATTTCACCAACTTTGAATTTTCCCTCAATTACATTCTTTTGATAGAATCGTCAAAACCTGTTTTGATAAATTCTTGCATGTTTGGCGGCGGCCAGACGCTTCTCATCAAAGAGTTCCAATTGTGCAAGGAGAGATTCACGGCGCTGGTCCATAGAGAGCTCCTTGTCCAATTGTACTCTAAAGGAAGGTATGAGAATCTCATAGGGATCTATCGCCTCCATTCTATAGGTAAGGGCGAATGGGGTTTGCCCGGTAGGTGTACGAATGGAAGTACGGTAGGCCCATATAGCTTCAACAAGTTTTTCTGGCCAGTCTATGAATTTGTTAGCTTCACACGTTTTCTTGATGGTTTTAATCAAAGTTTTATTGGTTGTCTCTGCTTGGCCATTTCCCTGTGAATAATAAGGAGATAAATGATGTAAATGCAATATTATACTTGTTACAGAGGTCCTGAAGCTCTTGAGAGATGAACTGTGGCCCATTGTCGGTGATGATGGAACTTGGGATGCCGAATCTGGCGATAATGTTCTTCATTATGAATTTGCATACTGTTGACACTTTAATTTCCGCATAGGCTTCCACTTCCGCCCACTTGGTGAAGTACTCTGTGGCCGTGAGTATGATTGACTTTGGTTTTGTGAGGAGGTTTGGGTCACCAAGAGGTCCAATAATATCGAAAGCCCACATGGAGAAAGGCCATGGGGAGGACATAGGATAGAGTGAAGAAGCAGGAGAATGAATCTTGTCGGCATGCAGTTGGCACTTAACACACCTTCGAACAAAGGTCGAATAGTCCTCTTCTAGAGTGGGCCAATAGAAGCCTAACCTAAGAATCTTCTTAGCTAACATCTGGCTATTAACATGACCCCCACAGACTCCTGAATGCGCCTCTTCCACGACCTTCCATGATTCATCATCGTCGAGATACCTAAGGAGAACACCAGTGAGACCTCTTCTATAGAGCACGCCTCCAACCAAGGTGTATCTTTGGGCGACTCTCCTGATAGCTTTCTTCTCTTCCATAGTGGCTTTTTCAGGATATGACTGTCTTGACAATACTTGGCAATCTCGTAATATCATGGCTTTTCCTTGTAATTCAATTCTTCTTCTAAGTCTAATAGCATGATCTCCTTATTCTCAATGATCTCTCCTTCCTTAACCTTCTTAAGCAACTCCTCCTTAACCCTAAGGAACCCGGGATCCTTAATAACGGGAGAGAGACGCCTATGAATGATGACAGAATGGAAGTTCCTTCCAAGAGGAAAAGATAAGGAAGAAGCAAGTGAAGCCCGAGCATCAACTAAGATATTTTGGTTGCGATTAACATGGACAAAGAGTAGCTTGTTCGTTCTTGTGCCTTGTTCCATTCAAAATTCCTTGCGGGGGAAAACCAAGTAAGCGGAGAAGAGAGTAACGTTGGCGAAGAAGATGTTGCATAGCGAGTCCCTCACGAAGATGGTACTTGCCATGGGAGGGCCGTGAAGGTGGTGAGAGAACCACAACATGTTCCGCGGGGGCACAGTCTTGTGAGGTCTGCAACATGTCGGAAGCCCGCATTGGCTCCTCCGCTGCCAGCCTTCCACCGCCACAATCGGGGACTCGCAACGTTGCCCTCCAACGGGTTTGCGCGCTGCTCGCCACCAGGGATAACCGCATTGTTTGTGAGTAAATCTTGAGGAGGGTAGGGCACATGTGGCTAAAGGATCCTAAAGAGAGGGTGCGTCCAGTCTCTGAACAATGATAGTCTCAGTGCTCCGTCTGAGAGGGAAAGATAGAGAAGAAGCAAGGGATGCTAAAGCGTCGACTAGAATGTTCTGAGATCGGGGAGTGTGGATATAGATCAATAATTCTCAATAGAAGCATTCCTATTTTTGTCAGAAACCTAGGTTGACTCCTCCGGTGACTTTGCCAGCAATGGTGGACCATGGGGGGCCTTCGATGCCCCCCCCCATGGTCAAGCCTCCGCCTACCTCCTCTGTCCCACCTTCTTCTCCGCCTGCGCCAAAGCCGTCTCCCTTGGTGCGTTCATTTGCTGAAGTTTTGGCTTCCTCTATGCCACCTCCTGTTGTACGTGGTCCGATTCATGCCCCGGCTTCTACAGACAGCGGAGAGCCCGCTGTGTTTTTCACAAAGGATGAATTAGTTCAAAGCTTGCTCCCGTTTGAATTCGCCATCGTGGCTCGCACTCCCCGCGGAAGACCTGCATTTCCAGAGATTAGAAGCCATCTTTCTAACCGATGCAAGTTCAAAGAAGAGTTCATGATAAGTGCCTTGGATGCCCGCCATCTTCTACTGAGGTTTCGAAACTATGAAGATTACTTGCTGCTGCTTCTGAGGGACTCTATGTATGTCCAAGGAAAATTCTTTCGATTCTTCAAGTGGTCAATGGATTTTTATCCAGATTCAGACTCTCCTATTCTACCTATATGGATTTCTTTCCCTGGCCTTCCTATAAATTTCTATCTGGAACATATGATTCAGTCGATTGCTGGCAACATTGGTCGGGTTTTGAAAATCGACCCATCGTCTCTTAACCTATCGAACACTACTGCAACGCGTGCTTGTGTTGAACTTGATGTTTCCAAATCTCATCCTTCTCGAATATGGATTGGATTCCCAGGGGGTGGGGCTTGGCAAGAAATATGTTATCCGGAGCTTCCTCTATTTTGCTCTTCTTGTTCCAGACTTGGCCACTCTCTGTCCAACTGCAAATCATCTGAGAGATCGTCTCTACCTTCTGATGTGTCCACGCCTCATATTACAAAGCAATGCTGGCAGCCAGTTGCATTGAGAAGTACCTTGGTCCTCCCAGAAGCTACCCACGAAGCTATTCCTTCCTCATCTGCTGAAGGACCGGTTACCTCTATGGATTTGCCTCCAAAGAACAGCTTTGAGAATTTGAATGCTCTCCCTGCTCCGATGGTCACCAATGAGGAGACTCAATTGGCTACCTCACCTAATCCCCACAATGATCTCAATCCTGCTCAGGGCCACTCAGTGTTTGGGACTAACCCCTCGGCATTGGAGGCTAACCCTGTGTGTGTGGATCATCAAGTCCTTGATTTGAACTCCGGCACTGCTATTCTTTCTGAGAGACAATCTAAATTAGGTTCTTTGAACCATTCAGTGATGGTTGATGCCTCATCGGAGCCCCCTTCATTCCAAAAGACTGACTCAATTGGAGCCATTGCCCCTGTACCAGAATTGGCTATTATTGATGCTCAAGAGATTACTAAAGGAAAAGGCAAGAGTCATGAGGATGGATTTTATTATCAAAGTCAGCATATTGCTTGAGTTCCTGAAACCCAAATTGATTTGGATACCAGAACTGTTCCACCAAAAAAACCAAAGTAAGGCACTAACCTTGACTTAGCTATTATCAATTCACAAGAGAAACTTCAAGCTGCCAGACAGGACATTGCTAAGTCTGCTTCTATTAATAATGTCCGGGTCCTGCCAAAAGGCCTATCTAAGGTAATTACCAGGTCAATGCAGAAGGTTGGCTCCACGGGTAATCTTCCCAACATCCACAATTAACTATGTGTACTCTTGTATGGAATATACGTGGTATAGGGAATGACATTTCTCAAGGTAGGGTGAATTTTCTCTTGAAAGCTCACAATGTTAAGTGTCTTATTTTATTGGAACCCAAAATTCCTGTTTCAAATTTGGACAGAATGTGTAAAAAATTGGGGATGGACAAGGCCCTTGCTAATAGAGAAGATAATGCTCACATTTGGATTATGTGGAAAGAACCATTGGATTTCTGTCATGTTTTCAGGGATGATCAGCAAATAACTATACTTCAAACATCTTCTTCTCTGCCACAATTTCACTTTACTTTTGTTTATGCTAAATGTTCCAGAAATGAAAGGCAATCTCTTTGGTCATCATTAATTAGTTGTCATGCTCTTATATCCGGCCCTTGGCTGGTGGCTGGTGGCTGGTGACTTCAATTGTGTATTGGATATTGATGAGTAATTAAGAGGTAATCCTCCTAACCTGAGTTCTATTTCAGACTTCAAAGACTGCATTCAGGAATGTGAACTCATTGATGCTGGTTATATGGGGTCTAAATTTACCTGGCACAACAACCAATCGGGCAGCAGAGGTATTTGGGCTAGATTGGATAGAACTCTGTTTAATGCTTATTGGCTTAAAATTTTACCTATCATAGTAGAGCACCTTTATAGAGAAGCATCTGATCATGCTCTTCTTCTCATCAAGATGCCTTCATTCAGAAGAGTCAAGAGCAGATTTATCTTTCAAAAAATCTGTACTTTGCACGAGAATTTCTTAAAAGATGTTGAGCTGTGTTGGAACTCTACTCCATTGGCCACTTCCCCACTCACCACATTACACCTAAAACTGAAATACCTCAGAAACATGCTTGTGGGTTGGAACAAAAATGTATATGGTAATGTGCACATGAACCTTGTTGCTGCTGAAGACAAGGTGCTGAGGACTGAATTCACTTATGACCTGGACCCATCTCCAGTTAATCTTGCAGCTCTCAATAAAGCTAAGACTATTCAATCCAACTGTCTGCTACAACATGAAGTTTTCTGGAGACAGAAGTCAAGAATCAAGTGGCTTAGTGAAGGTGACAAGAACACCAAATTTTTTCATATGACTACCATGGCTAATAGAAGGAAACACATCATTTCACAGTTGAAGAATTCAAATGGCATCTTGACTTCGGATCATGATCAAATGAAATCCATTGCTGCTGATCACTTTAAACATGCTTTTACATCTCAGGATCATTACATTGATGCTAATTTCCTTGACTGCATTCCTTCTCTGATTACAATGTCGGATAATGAATTACTATGTGGTACTCTTTCTAAAATAGAAATCAAAGAAGCTGTCTTCCATATGTCCGCTGACAGTGCTCCTGGGCCAGATGGTTTTTCAGGAGCTTTCTATCAGTGTGCTTGGTCCATCATTGCCAGGGATATTGTGGCTGCTATTCAGTATGTCTTCAGCACCAAATGTCCTCTTCCTAGAAGCTTTACTTCAGCTCTAATTACTCTCATTCCTAAAAAAAGCAACGCCACTGATATTTCTGATTTCAGACCTATAAGCCTGTGCAATTTCCTCTATAAGATTATTCCAACTATTCTAAACAACAGGTTAGCAGGCATCCTTCCAAAAATTATATCTAGCCAACAGTCAGCCTTTGTGAAGGGGAGACATATAGTGGAGAATATAGCATTGGCTCAAGAACTTGTGCAAGAACTTGGAAGAAAAACTAGGGGAAGTAATGTGATATTTAAACTTGATATGGCTAAAGCTTATGACCGACTTGAATGAGACTTCTTAGATGCAGTGCTTAGGAAATTTGGTTTCAATTTGGAGTTTATCTCACTTATTGATAACATGATCAACAATTGTTGGTTTTCGGTATTACTGAATGGTGACTCTGCAGGGTTTTTTAAATCTTCTAGAGGAATTCGGAAAGGGGATCCCATTGCTCCTAGCCTTTTTATCATTGCAGAAGAAGCCCTTAGCAGATGCTTGCATGATGCTTTCACTACAGGTGTGGTGGAATGGTTTAAGGGTCCTAGAGGCTGCCCCACCATCTCATATTTGTTGTTTGCATATGACACCCTCATCTTCACCAAAGCTTCAGCTACCTCTGTCAGGAATTTACTGCACCTTCTTAAAATCTATGAACATGCATCTGGTCAACTTATCAGTATTGGTAAAAGTGGCTATTTCTTACACCCAAATGTGAAGGATTCTGTAGCCAAGAAGGTACATGACTTGACAGGGTTCTCTAAGCATACTTTCTCCCATAAGTATTTGGGCTACCCCCTAATTATTGGCAGGAAGAAAAAATTGCACTTTGCAGGTATTTTATCCTCCATCCAGAAAAGAATTCAAGGTTGGTCGGCAAAGTTTCTTTCCCAAGGAGCTAAATTGTGCTTGATCAAACATGTGCTGACTACCATCCCCATTTACTACCTGGCCTCTTCCTCTCTTCATGTGGGCACACACAATGCCCTGGAAAGAAGCTTTGCAAACTTTTTCTGAGGGTCCTCCCCTTTTGGGAATAAGAGGCATTGGAAATCCTGGACCACAATCTGTAAGCCTATATCTCAGGGTGGACTGGGTGTCATGTCCCTTTGGCAGATGGAGATAGCCTTGAGGGTCAAGATGTTATGGAGAGCCATCCATGCTGAGTCACTGTGGGCAGATTATTTTAGAGCAAAGTATATCCGAGGTAGTCATATTTCTGATGTTCAATTCAAGAACATGAACGGCTCTGCTCGAAAATCCTGGCTACATGCTAGAGATCTAATAGTCAAGCACAAATTAATTATCCTGGGTGATGGTTTCAATACTAATTTCTGGAGTGACATTTGGCTTGGAAACTAAGCTATGGCTTCATTTGTTCCTGCTGATTTGATTCAAAACTCCAACCTGTCAGTCAAAGATTTTTATACTCAGCCTAGCACCGACCTTTGTAATTTACTTAGCAGATTTCTTCCCCATGACATTATGTCTGCTGTTCAGAACATCACTCTCTCACAGGATAGAGATCAAGAAGTTTGGAGTTTGTCATCCACAGGTGACTGTTCTGTCTCCTCTGTTTGTAAGAAAGCTCTATCTGTCCAAAATCAATAGCATAATTCTAAATGGAACAGCTTATGGTTCAACTGGCTGCCAACCAAACTTTCAATCCACTTATGGAAAATCATGCACCACTGTCTCCCAACTGATGATAGGATAAAATCTATTGGCGTTCCTATTTACTCAAAGTGTTACTGTTGCAACATACCTTCTGAGGAAACTACAAACCACTTATTCATCTCAAGTGACATTGCATCTTTCATTTGGTCGGCCCTTCAATCCAAAGGTCTGCAGATTCATGGTAGAAATGCCAAAGATATCATTCTCAACACAGTTCAGTATCTCAGCTGACAGTCTAAACTGGATTGCTTCACTCTTGCCATTATTGGTTATGGGATGTGGGAACTATGGACCTACAGGAATAGTGTTAAATATGAAGGGAGGAGAATATCCAAACATGCTGTTCTCCACAAAATCACTACTCAAGCAAAGGAAATCATAGCCCTTTCAGGTCTCAAGGAAAAATCAAATAACAATCAGATTATATTGGCAGATTTTGATATTCAAGTTGCTGCTACAGATTGCCCACGCCCAAAGCTCATTAAGTGGTTGTGTCCACCATGGCCTTTCATCAAATTGAATACTAATGGTGCTTGTAAATCTACTGGTATTTCAGGTGGTGGTGGTGTTATCCGAGACCCTGCTGGAAATGTCCTTCTTACTTTTTCACATTTTTATGGTAACTCTAATAGCCTTATAACAGAAGCAAGGGCATTA
The DNA here is from genome assembly GCA_022559845.1 of Amorphophallus konjac. Lineage (NCBI taxonomy): Eukaryota > Viridiplantae > Streptophyta > Magnoliopsida > Alismatales > Araceae > Amorphophallus > Amorphophallus konjac. Next base: position 63,862 of record JAHNEJ010002003.1, read on the forward strand.
TATGATGGTCTTCAATATCTCCACACTATTTCTGACCGGCCTGCTACCATTGAGTGTGATTCCAAGATTTTAATTCAGACAATCACAAAGGAAATTCCCTGCCCATGGATCATTCTCCCTTATGTAAGAGATATCTGGCGCATCTTCTACTCAATTGATAATTTCTCACACATATTCAGAGAAGCCAACACAGTTGCTGACTCATTGGCATCTTTAGCATGTAGCACCAAGTGTAACTCTTTTTTTGCTTATCATGAGCTTCCTCATGTTGTTAAAGGTGCAGCTCGATTGGACAAGCTAGGAATGCCTAGCATCCGCCTGATGTAATGTAATTTTTCTTTATTATCAATAAACTTTACCTCTTAGGCTTGGATGGTGGAGTGGCTATTCCCTTTACCTCTGGTAAGGGGTGCATTCTCCCATTCAATCCTAGGCAAGGTTTCCAAAACAAAAGAGTAGCTTAGAGAAGAGGTTGGCATAGACGGATGTGAGTTCTTGGTAGGGTTTAAGTTTATGATCAAGCATGTGGCACTTGGTGAGCACTTGACTCAGAATAAGCTGACTATCACCTATAATCTGCAGTTGGGTGACACCATAAAGATGGACGACCTCTAGTCTGGCCAAAAGAGCCTCATATTCACCTATGTTATTTGTAACAGGAAATGTAAGCTGAAAGGCTTGTGGAATGGTGACTCCCTCAGGTGATAGATGAACAATGTCGATACCCTTACCTTGCGAATTCAGAGCTCCATCAAAATGTAACGTCCACATCAAATCGGGCTGATTGACGAACATCATTTCCTCATCTAGAAACTCTGAGTGAACAGGGTCGAATCGGGGGAGAGGGTGATGAGCAAGATGTTTTGCTATGGCATAGCCTTTAATTACTTTTTGCTGAATGTAAATGATGTCGAATTGAGAAAGGAAGCTTTGTCATCGTGCCAATCTATCAGTGAGAACATATTTTTCGAGAAGAAATTTGATGGGATTCATGTGAGCAATGAGATGAACCTCGTGAGCTAAGAAATAATGCTTTAATTTTTGAACTACCCAGATAAGAGCAGCACAAGTTTTCACCATAGCCGTATACTTCTGCTCACAGGGGTTGAGGAGCTTAGACAAGTAGTAGGCTGCCCTCTCCTTACCTTCTTTATCAACTTGTGCCAGGACAGCACCTACTGAGTTATCCAGGACAGAAATATAAAGAACAAGCGGTTTGCCTGGAACTGGCGGCCTCAGGACAGGAGGATTAGCTAAATAGTCCTTCAATCCGTCAAAAGTCGCCTGACACTTGTCGTCCCAATAAAACTTGACTCCCAACTTGGTAAGCTCGTAGAACAGCCTACACCTTTGTGAGTGCTGGGAGACAAATCGGCGAATAAATTACAACCTCCCGATTAATCCTCGGACTTCCTTCAAATTCCTGGGAGGAGGTATATCTCTTATTGCTCTCGCCTTGTTGGGATCAATCTCGATACCCCTTTTTCTAACAATGAATCCAAGCAATTTCCCTGACGAAACACCAAACACGCACTTCTTGGGATTCATTTTTAATTGATACTCTCGCGCTCTTTGCAATACCTTGGCTAGAACCCCAGGATGCTCAATCCTGGTCCTTGATTTCACTACCAAGTCATCAACATACACCTCGATATAAATGTGGATCATATCATGGAAAATAGCCATCATGGCCCTTTGGTAGGTGGCTCCGGCGTCTTAAGTCCAAGTGGCATGACCACATAACAATACGTACCCCAAGGTGTAGTGAAAGAAGTCTTCTCTTGATCCTCTTCAGCCAAGCAGATCTGATTATAACCAGAGAAGCCATCCATAAAAGAGAGAGTCTCGAACTCTGCCATATTATCGATCAGAACATCTATGTGAGGGAGGGGAAAATCATCTTTAGGACATGCACGGTTAAGGTCCCGGAAGTCTATGCAAATCCTTACTCTTCCATCTTTCTTCATAACCGAGACAATGTTAGCCACCCAATTGGGATAGAGGATGACTTTAATGAATCTAGCCTTATGAAGCTTATCGACCTCTTCTTTCATCTTTAATGCCATCTGTGGGTAGAAACGTCTTAACCGCTACTTGACCGGGACGGACCCTGGCTTAAGTGCTAGATGATGTTCAACTAGCGCAGGATCCAGACCTGATATATCCTCATAACTCCACACAAACGTGTCCTTATACTCTTGGAGAACTTGAATAAGTGCCTTTTCTTCAAATGGCGGCAAATTTCTGCTTATGAGGATAATCCTAGGGTTTTCCTCAGTTCCCAAGTTGACTTCTTTGATAGGCTCTTCTACTGAGGCTGACGGTTTATCGAATCTCCTCATGCCACTAGTAAATGTATCAGCCTCATCCTCATACTCATCATACTCATCATCCCCTTCTTCGACAGGGTCTTCATCATTCATAATCTCATAAATGCCAAACCCTTGATCTAGAGAACCAACTTCCCCACATTCTAAATCCGGCAGAAGAAACGGATCCTCCACAATTTGGGGAATCGCTAGACACGCTCGACATCTCCTGGCTAGCTCTATTATGAACCTACGGGGAATCTGCTTACTCTTGGCTTTCTTAGTAGCAACTACCCCAAGACTCTTACCACTAGAAGAACTAGAAGAACAACTAGCCTGATCATTAGATCGTAAATAAGAGGGAGGAGAACGGGGTACAGAGGAAGAAGGTACAGAAGAAGACCCCTCATTGGAGGAGTAAAGGAAGTCCGCTAATGGACCTTGAATGAGTGGCCCTTGGGTCGGGGCACACTCATGAACAAAATAGGAGGTCTCTTCAATAGAGATGAGATTGGAGGATTGTGAAGTTTGAAAATTGACATTTTTTGTTTTTAAGAATAGTGAAACAATGTGAAGGAGGAGTAGGAGAAGGAGGTAAGATCAAAAATTGGGGAGATTGCTGAGTAGGAGTTTGCCTGTTGGAAGGCATGATAAAAAGTTGAGAAAATTGCTCAATGAGCTGGAGAGCAATTGAAAAGGTTTGAAAGAAATCGGGAGGTAAGGAAATTAAGACCGCGGGTGGTCGGGGTATATTAGTGATGAAGCACTTGGGGCAGAGAAATATTAGCAAAGATAGATGCATGGAACCAACCAGGAAAAGGCCGGCCCATAGCCTGTCTATAGTGAACCCTTCTTCGAAGGGCACATCCGGCTCTCCCGTATCTGTGTAATTGCTAAGTAATTACCTCTTATCGTGATGACCGTCGGCTTTTCTAACATATCATGAATAAGAGGCGACCATTCTGGGTCAGTTGGCATGAACAGTCGGCTCATTGTAACAGTGATGTCATTCATATCAAACCATCGGTACCATTCATATTCTGGATCATCCATCTTTCTTATTTTGAATGGCCTTAAAGACTCCAGGGCCTTGTAGGTGACCAATGGTGCTAGATGGCGAGCAAACTGACGTGATTGCACATCTTGATGGTCCAATACTGAAGTAATTATTATGGTCTGCTCTTCAGCTTGTTCGGTGGGTCCTTTCACAAAGTGCATGTAGAGAGACCATGTGAGCGGCTGCCTGTCAGTCTTAAGTGTAGATGTCATAGCGGCCCATGGTTCTCCTTCATCTTTCACAGTTTTAGCCTTGCTCGGCCCTTTATATTCAAGGCCGCCTCGGGGAATAAGCTTCTGATCCTGAATGGGCTTTAGTATGCCTTAGAGCTTTGCTCCTAAGCCCTTGCCAGCTTTATACCCCATTCTCATCATTATATTCCAGCCAGGGGTATTCATTATTTGCTTTTTCTTCTTCCCCTTTTGAGGTAGGGGTGGCGCTGGTGTAGATGTAGAAGCTAAAACTTGCGGCCTTAACAAATCATGCCGCAAGTCGGCGAGGTCCAGCACTGACAACAAAGGCTTGTTGGCCGGCCAAATGGAGGGCAGTGACGTGGCCAAATGAATATCCACAGATGGCAGAATGGGCACACTAGTCACTTTGATGATCCGCCTCTTATGAGGGAACTTCAAACATTGATGATATGTTGAAGGGATGGCATAAAGTGCTTGGATGTAAGGTTGGCCCAGAATGCTGTTGAAGGTGGGTTCCATGTCTAGAACATGAAAATTGGCCGTTATAGAGACTGGACCTTGGCCTACTTTCAAAGTAATCATTCCTAAAGGCGGCTTTTTGGTATTGTCATAAGCAGTTATTGTGATAGGAGAGGGCTGAATTTCACTTTCTGAAATACCACACATTTTCAAAGTGCTAGGTGGCAACACATTGATGGATGCGCCGGTATCTACCAAGCATTGACTGACATCTACCTTGTTAATTTTGACAGTGATGCACAAAGCATACTTCCTGGCCGGCTTTGGTGCCAATTCATACTCGTAGAAAACAATAGCTGGCTGATCATCCGCCGGAGTCAAAATTGAAGTAATCTGCTCAGCCAGAATGTCTTCATTAACCATCACCTTTTGTAGATACTGCATTAAGGCCTTTTGGTGGATTGTGGATCTCTTAATTAACTCCAAAATAGAAATCCTAGTCGGGGTCTTGTCCAGATGCTTCAACAAATCATATTGGGTGCTCGATATGGATTCCTGTTCCTATCCCTGCTCTTCTTGCCCCTGTGCAGGCTCTTGCTCCCGTTGTCGAAACACACGGTGGAATATCCATCCACTACGGAGCACCATTGTTTGAGAACTTTGCACCCCCGCCGGGTCAGTGATGGGTGGAGGATTGGTGGAAGAAGAAGGAATGTCAGGGTTAATGGGTGTTTGAGGGGGAGCAACCAGAGGGAGAACCCTTATAAGGGGCCTTGCCGGTTGGGGATTGGTAATGGTAGATGTGGGTGGTAATGGAGGGTTGTTTGGAGAAGGGTTGGTTGATCCTTGGATGTTTGGTAATGGTTAGGGAGGAGAGGGTAAGGTGCGAATAAGGAGAGGCCTTCGGGGCAACGGGTTGGTAGAAATAGGAACTGGAGGTGTAGGAGGTGTTGGGGTTGATTGGAGCAAAAGTGGCTTAGATGGCAAGGGGTTGGTGGAAGTAGGAGGGGGTGTAGGGGAAGGGTGAATAAGGAGCGGCCTGGCTGGCAAGGTGTTTGTAGAAGTAGGAGGGGTTTGTGGTGGTGTGGGAGAAGGTGGAAGGCGAATAAGAAGTGGCCTAGATGATGGAGGGTTGGTGGTGGTGGAGGGAATTTGGTTGGCGGTGCGTAAGAGGGGACGTAAGGTTGAGGGAAAGGTGAACATTGGGAGGTTGTTCTTAGTAAACATGGAGGTTGGTTAGAATTTTGGTTTATAGCCCCGACAGAGGCGTTTTCTTTATGCCACCCTTGCCCTCTCTCCACTTCATGAAAGGAAGTGATAGGGTTTAATTGTTTATTAGGTGTCGGGTGCTCCAGTAGCGGATTATGGACAATCCCCATGTCCGGTTGTGGCACGGGAGCTTGCTGTTGTGGAGGAGGTTGTTGAGCTTGCTGCTGAGCCTGCTGCTACCGAGGAGGTATTCGTGCTTTCAAAGTTGCAATGAACCGCCTCATCTCATCCCAGTCAATACCGCCCTGATCATTCATATCATATGTGTAATCCTTGAAGTGAAAGCAATGATCTATGTTGTGACCGGGCTGTCGATGGAAGACACAATACCGAGAGGTATCCACATTTTAAGGCCAGGCCGGCCTTTCTTTTGGCAATGTGAGCGCGTTGGCAGCCATAAGTACATTGAAGATATCAGGGAGGCTCTCGGGTAGTGGAGGATATTGGGCTCTTTTAGGGCCTAATGGTCTTCTCGGTTGCTGAGGGCCGTAGCTGGCGGGAGGTGGTACTTGGTGGTATTGTTGTGGAACTAGAGAGTTTTGCTGGACGGGCTGATTTTGTTGAGGGGGATGAAAGGGTCGAGGAGGGTTGTTTGCTTGGGGAATTGGGTTGAGGAATGAGGGTTGTTGTTGTGGCTGTGGGGGTCTTGGGTTAGAAGGGTGAGGGAAGGGTGCGAGATTGCCAACTACGCCAACTTGCTCGTTAGTAACGGTACCCTCGGTTGTTCCACCATTGCTATTGACAATGTTGCTCTTTCAAGCCATCCTCGGCTTTTGTTCAAACATGTCCATGATGGGCGAATCTTTCATCTGAGTTTGGATATAACGAGCCCTTTTATAAAGCTCCTCCATTGTATTCAATTTATTCATGGCCAGAATATGACAGAATTGCGGAGTAGCATTTGAAACTATCATCTTAACTTGCTCCAGTTCCAAGAGTGTATCTCTTAACTTTTCAGCCATAGCCCTCCATCTATCAGCAAATTGCACGAAATCCTCCTCATGTTTCATCTTTTCAGCAACTAGATCAGTGACGGACAAAGAGAGACCCACACGGTCTCTATGTTTTTGCAAGAATTTTCTTTGAACGACATCAAAATCACTGGCCTCAGTTGGTTAAAGGGAGTAAAACCATTCAAGGGCCGGACCATCGAGAGATCTTCTAAAAAGGTAAGCCAAAGATGCTTTGTTGTTCTGCCAAAAGGATGCCTCGTACATGAAATCTTTTAAATGAATGAACGGGTTGCCGTTCCATTGTAGCACCTGAAATTTGGCATCTCGGACGGAGGTAGATGGAAGACCGGCAATGTGGGGAGAGTAACCTCCGGAGTATCCTTAGGGGCCGAAACCCTCCTGAGTTGCTCCTCCATGCTAGCAATCTTTTGGAAGAGAAGAGTGTTGGTGTCAGACTCGGCCGGGCCGGATTGGTATGGAATTGGTGTTGAATAGGCCTTCTCAAAATTTGGGAGGTGGAGGATGTTGTGGCCTAACCACGGAATGGACTTGCCGGTTGGGCCGGCAGAACCATAACGGAGTTCGTGGATGGGATGAAATTTTCTGTGAGACCGCTTGGTCATTGAGGTGTTAATTTGAAGGCCACCCGCGGCCTGAGGGGATTTGAAGAAAGAAGGACGGACTTCCCTTTGAGAGCGGCCTGGACCGCTTGGCGTTGGGTATCGTCCAGTTGGGATAAGGCATTGATGAGATCATTCAAATTGAAAGATGGGGAAGCTTCCCCGGATGTGGATTGAGTGACGGGTTGGGCTTGAGAGGAAGGCTCAACCACTTGGGTGGTGTCTACAACGTAGACTTGAGAGGGAGGATATTGAGAATGAGAATGGTTCCCCTCATATTGAATGGAGCCTTGAGGAGGGACCTCATATTGAATAAGACCTTGAGGAGGGACCTCGTATTGGACAAGACCTTGAGGAGGGACCTCATAGGATTGGTCAAATTGACCATCCTCACAACCATCATATGAATACTCATAGTTGGCCATGTTGACAATTTTACCTGAACGAAGTTTCATAATTATTATAGGGAACTATTTCAAACAAACAAGGATGGCTTACAAACAAGCACTCAAGTAAATTGTTAACCAAGTTATGATGATTGTGCAAGGTTTTAATGTTCTTTGCGATTAGATAAAGATGGATTTTAATGAAGTAGTTAGCTCTCTCCTCAATGTAGATTCTAGTTTCAATTTGAGTGTAATCTTCGGGTCAACTAGGTTCTTTCTCTCTCTTCACAAGCGTAAGGGTTAACTAAACTCTGCGGTTCTTCAAAGGTACAACCAGCCTAGCTTCCGTGAGAGAATCCACGGGTGTGAGGACTTATGGAGACCTTGGTTAGGGAACTTCTAATCTAATGAGATGAAGTGCTCAATGGAGGGTCCTTCCCTTCACAAGAAAGTGTAGGAGATCCTAAGGATGTAGAGAGAAGAGGTTTCTCAACCAAATGCCCTAGAATGCAAGTTAATACAGATAGGATCAACAATAATATAGATATGAGCAATAATCAAAGCCACACAAGATCAAAACAACAGCAAAAAAGTAATTCTGTGAGAATAGGAAGAAATGGCGGCCAACACAGTGGTCGCTGAATCAGGAAATAGCGACTGCTTGACAGCCGCAGATTCTATAACCTGTGCCTCCTTACAGACGCACTGAATCTAGTAAACAGTAAGCTAAAAGGAAACTACACCTTCGGATTAGACGCTAAATCAGGGAGTGGCGCCTCTCTAGAGTGGCGCTGATTGTAATAACAGTAAAAAAATGGTAAAAAATAAGGTAACAGTAACTGAGAGAAATTTGCACCTTAGAGTTAGGCGTTGGATCAGTGAATGGCGTGTCACTCGAGGGGCACTTATTGTAATAATCAGTAAATAACAGCGGAAATAAAATGATGGGCGCCTCTATGAGAGGTCGCTGATTATAAAAATTGCGGCTGCTGAGTAGTCGCTCATTCTCCACAGAAACAGAAAGCAACATAGACATGGAAAGAAAGGAAATTTTCTTCTTCTAAATATTATGGGACAATCCAAAAACTGGTAAATCAAGTAGGAGATGTGCACGTGGTGCACAAAGGGAGTGGAAAATACCGTGCTACGTGGAGCACAAAGGAGTGGCACACGTGGGTGTCAAAAGGAGGGGCACACGTAGGTGCCAAAGGGGAGGGGCACACGTGGGTGCCGAAGGAGGGGTAATCAAAATAAAAACAATAAGTGTCCCACCGTGATCGCCAATTTATGAACGACGTCACATATACATTAAAAGAAAGAAAGGATGCAAAAAGGTGTAAATATATGATGATGAAAAGATGGGGGAGGGAGCATGCAATGCTACTAAAGGAGTGTGATCGCCAGAGGGGTTACCTCAAAAGAAGAAAGTGATCGCAAAATACCTTGTAAGTGGGGTGTGGTGTGAGTCCAACTTCCTCCTTCAACCGGCCGACTGATGAAGGGGGTTTTTGCTTTTGATTACCCTTGAAACAAAGACAAAGACAAATAGAAACGAGTGGATTAGAAAACCAAGTGTGTAGTATCAATGCTCTATGAAAATAAATCTACGCAAGATGGGCATAGACACACCTTGTGTTTTTTTTTGTTTAAACCCCTTAAGGAGTAAAGGGGAGGGAAATATGAATGTTAATGCAAATAAGTGCTAAATAATGATCTAGCATGGGATGCTAGATAGATGGGGATGATGGACGCGCAAACTAAACTGAAGGAATAAAAAAACAAATAATAGAAGAGGGGTGAAGAACGTGGAGGCGGTCCTCCAACACCACTGCAAGTAGCAGAAGAGAGAAGCATGCAGCAGGTAGCATAGAGGCTCACAAGCACAACAACAACAGTAGAGGAGAAGCAGCTCAAAGCACAACAGCAACAGCAGAAGAAAAGAGAGAGGAGAACTCAGCGACACGAACACATGTGATATTAAAAAAAACAAAAGTCTCTTTTCTCTTTTTGATGGCTTCTGCGACTACTCTCTCTCTATTCACGTTGTGGTTAAAGAACCGCCCGTCGACTTCAAAAGGGGTATTTCCTTGTTTTAATGGGATTAAAATAGGGAAATTGATCCCAGGACGTGGATCTCCCTTCCACAGAAGGATATGGAGCCAAAATAGACAAGGACGCCATGTAAAGGAGGCTTCAAACGAAGAGGACAGGGAAAGGAATGAGCGACCAAGACAATGTCATCAATTAAATGGGGGCCCGCGACACTGTCGTTCATTCTTGGATAAAATATGGAAATAACAGACTTTCCATTATTAAAAATAAGAAATGGCGTCTGCTTGAAAAGGCGTTCATTAATGAACACCTGTGCAAATGGGCGTCAATTCTTTAGAATTAAAATCTAGTGGAAAATCAAAAACCAGGAAATAGCGCCCGCGCTAATGGTCGCCCATTCTCATGAGTCGACCTACCGGAGGACCATGTCGACCTACAGTGGAGGAAAATGGCGACACTCCAGAAGGGTGTTCATTAAAATGGCATCCATAGAACCGTCACAAATTCCAAATAAATCAAAAAAAATAGAAAAATGTTCTTATTGGGCCAATAATGAAATCCACTTTGGGGCATTACGTCATGACATGAAATTTACTCAACATAGTATTGATTTTGACGTGTCTACAATAATCTCAAGAATCTCATAGTTTCTTCATTTCCTGTGCGCTACATCTCTGAAGGAGTTGTACTCTCATCTTAATGCCTTAACCCCCATTATTTTAGTCTTCATTTCATAGCCACACATTGTTCATGCATGTTCTTTGTCATTCAAATCCTTGCAATTGTTGAGGGGGAGTGTCTATTATCCCTTGTTCAAATTTCCACTCCCATTTGCATAATTTCAATGGGAGATTCTTTTCTAAGACTAACTTTCATTGACTGACCTCTGAAAGAAATCCCCTACATTTTATATCATGGGTGTTCGAATGAACTGAATATTTAAAGTCAATAATTTCCTGAAGTCTGAAAACAAGAAACTTGAAGGAGGGACTCCTCAGGTTTACTCCTGTTGATGCATTAAGTGTAATAAGTTCCAATGTCCCATGGTCTGCTGTTGACGCCTGGAAAATGAGCAAGGGCGGAGACAGAATTGAAAATAAGATCAGACTAACAGTAAAAGATCAATGATGAAGCTCGTCAACCATCTACCCGGCCGAAGCCTTTTCCCGGCCAAGCTGATGTCCGATGCCATTGTCAGTCAGACGACGGCACTGATGAAATAGCAGTCACCTAGCTGAAGTCTTTTCAGGCTGAAGCTGATGTCCGGTCATGTCACCATTCAGGTGACGATACCGATGAGATGATGTCCGACTTTGTCATCATTCAGATGGCAATGCCGATGAAACCCCTGTCTACCGATTGATGAAAATCTAAGAATGATCTCAATAGAAACTGTGTCACCAGTGGAGGGCCTTCTCGGGTTCTGATACATTTGAAGGACCAATAAAGGCCGAAGTCTATGTGAGGTCTTAAAGGCCCTAAATGGGCCTATAAAAGTGGCGTCGGGATCCCCTTGTCGAAGCCCAAAAGCGGCGCCGAGAAGCTTGAGTCCCACGCGCCGGGAGCTCTGTCTACGATTGAGGCGCGCCGGGACAAGCCTGCCGAGAGGATACCAAGGAGGGATATAAAACCCCCTCATTCGAAGAAAGAAAATGCACGAGCTCAAGTCCGAACAGATAGCAAAAAAAGGGGGGGAGAAGAAGAATAGATAGCCACAAAAGGAGAAGAGAGTGGAGCCTGCAATCTGATCCGAGAGAGGAAGAAGCAGAAGAGAAAAAGAAGAAAGGAGTTCGAAGCCTGATCGAAGGTGGCCAACGGGGAGGGAGAGGAGTCAATGCTCCGCCCTCCCCTCCCCATTTTCTGTAGTTCATTCTTTTAATTCCGATTGCTTCTACTTCTTCCCCTTTCTGATGTATGCTGTGATATCACAGCCGGTTTTACTCCGCTAGGGCAAAGCATAGTCTCCCTGTACCTTCTTTTATGTATTGCCTCCGATGTGCGAATGTAATCGTGATATTCGAATGAATGAACACTACGGGCTCCAGTTGATGCTTGCTGTCTATTTCTCCGAAACCCTATTGCTATCTCCCCATGTTTTCTGTCTCTTTTTAGATTCAGTAGCATGCTATCCCCCTCCCCAATTCGATTGATCGCCTGCCTATTCGCCTGGTTCTAGAACGCTACTCGTGCTTACTTCTGAGCCAGGGACAGACTATCCCTTGGCCTCTGAAGCAAAGCGTAGATGTATAGCAACCGCTGTTCCGTTTTAGATGCTATATTCATGCTCATCGACTTTGCTGAAGTCATCCCCGGGGCCAGAGACAGCCATCTCTTGGCCCCCAGATGATGAAGAGTATATCAAAATCATCCTCAGGGATTATTACGAACGATGGTGACAGAGACACCCTAAACCATGTTTCCCCCAAATCACTCTCCGCTTCTGGCCTTCCCTTTGAAACCCAAGCCAAAATTAGTTGCAGTCTGATGAATTGATCTCCTTTGATTTCCCAAGGCCCGTCTATCTTGGCCTGAGTCACCAGAAAAGCCCCTGAATCCTCAACAGATCCAAGAACAGGGTACCGTAAAGCTCTGTTTCTCATCCCGGCGCCCTCATACATCTCGGCTCCACAAACAGTCCTCGATGCGAGCCTTCCCGTGCCGAGAACTCCACCTCCTTACCTACGCCGAGAAGCCTGCGTCGGAACCTCCTTTACCTTATTGACCTTGCGCCGAGAGCCCCCCTTTGGCCCTCTTGCCATCTCGCCGGGAACCTCCTGTGCTAGCTTCCCGGTGCCCAGAATGGTCCCCCACAAAGCAACCTTCCCGGCGCGAGACTTCATGCGCCGAGAACCACTTTGTGCTAGCTTCCTGGCGCCCCAAATAGTGCCTTGCAAAGAACCCTTCTCGGCGCGGTGGTCTTCGCGACGGGAACTCATATACCCATTCAAATCCGTGCCGAGAAGCTGCCCTGCCACCCAATGAACCTCCAACACTTCTATCAAACCCACCTAGGGATGTCCATAAGTCACCAGAACTGTCCTAAGGATAAAATTAAAGGGAGTCAGACTCCCTTATGCTCCACTGATCCGTACCGGGTTTATGAGCAACCCCTTTAGCTAAGGTGCGCTCTGCAACTGCATGAGTGTCACCGGCTCCCATAAGGGAAGAGTCAAACGTTGCCCCAAGGCATACATGTGCAATGTGGGAGCTTCGCTCCCTCCTTTTCTCGGCTTTCATCCCGGCACTCCGTGGGTGATAGCCTATTCTCCCTTGGGCATAATCCAGATTATGGGGAGGTGCTGTCGAAATGTCGATCGATGTTTTAACCCCGATAAGTCCCGGGAGGTGCACATCACACGCCCCTCGTCCGGCTCAATCTTCCGGGGAATATGAATGCTGCGAGGCCCTTGGCTGGATGAGAAATATGAAAGGGGACATCTCCCCGATGATGGTCCGGATCCCGTCCCGCCACTGCGTGGACGGTGTCCTATTTCTACCCGGCACGACCCACATAAGAGGTGGTCATGTCGGTGTAGTAATCTGCTGTGCATTAAAATATCTTCCCAGAATAAAAAGAGCTTCAATACTACACACTGTTATTTTTCTTTTATTACCGCCCCGAGTGGCCTCTTATTTTGGCGTTTCATCAAGCGTTGTCCTTCTTAGGAAGGGCGTAATTAACGTCATAGCCTTTATGGTATGGCAGACTTTTGGTCCCGACTCGGACTTCACAATCGACTGACCAAGTCAAGTCGAGCGCACAATGAAATCGTCACACATGTGACTGTAGACACGCTATTCCTGACGTCTCCTGAGAAAGTCTCATATCACTATACAACGCCCCGCGACGGCTTACACGTTTTGAATCACTTGAGTGCTTCCTTTTCTTGAGTCTTCTTCCGCCCTTTTCGGCATCCGGAATCGTCTCGTCACGGCATTCGGACGGCATCAACACCAGTCAGACGCATCAGGAGGTTCCGGAATCAGGAAGGCTGTCTGCCGGGTGGCCGCGAACGCCTAAACCGAGAACCCGGGTGGGCCTTAATGGGGGCGTCCAGGCCCCTGGACGCCCCCATTCTTTTAATTTTTTTTTTCAAACCCAAAACATAAATAAAAAATAATATATTAGTGGAGGCGTCCAGGCCCCTGGACGCCTCCATAAAAACAAATATATAAAATATAAAATGCCAGTTGGCATTAAAGATAAAACCAAATAAAAAATAATATATTAATGGAGGCGTCCAGGCCCTTGGACGCCTCCATAAAAACAAAAATAAAAAATATATAATGCCAGCTTTGGCATAAAAAGATAAAATAAAACGAATAAAAAATATTTTTGGAGGCGTCCAGGACCCCGGACGCCTCCATCAACTTCCTCACGGGCGCCAGCCACCGAACGACGGTTTGTCGTGTGTGAAAAAATCCAAATTATGGAGACGTCCAGACAGCTGGACGCGCCCATTTCAAAATCACGAGGCGCCGCTCACAAAACCACGCGTTGTGCCAAATCGCGTGCGGCCGTCGGTGGTGTTCGGTGGACCTGTTGGAGGCGTCCGGGGCCCTGGACGCCTCCACGAAAATATTCAAAAAAATGAATAAAAATAGAATAAAATATTAGTTCGGCCCTGATGGAGGTGTCCAGGGTCCTGGACGCCTCCACCCTCCGGAGCCCTATAAATAGAGGCCCACCCCCTCAGTTCTGGAGGAGCTTCTAAGAGATCCGATAGGCTGTCGGAGCCCAGAGGCTACCGGAGTCATTTCTAACCCGTGGGGTCTTTTGTAGGTGGAGGTTCTGCCGGCTTCTCGGGTGCCCACGCTTGCGAGAGGGAGGTCGTTTTCATCCACCGCGCTTCCACGTCATCCCTACGCTGCCGGAGCTCCACCAGATCTCGCCTCCGGCTCATCCAATAAGCCTTTTCTTCCCCTTTTTCTCCATAGTTCTTTACATTCATCATACTGAATCCTCTATCTCCCTACATAAGGGCGCCGTCTCTTACATACTTCTTGCATTCATCATCGCATTTTCCTCCTACTCGAGTCCGAGAGGGGTTTAAAACCACACCAACCAGGTGTGTGTCAGGTCACGATCTCGTTACTTTTATTGCAAGGAACCACCCTAGTCATGGTTTGTCAGCCGACCCGCGAGTCTATGCTATGCACTCGGGTCCTTCTCATGAGCCCTCGCATGAGGTGCAGGTTATTACCGGGGACACATCCCCACCACAGGATATCTCTTCCTTACTGGGCGTCCTCGCCAACACGGAGCTTACCTCTGAACAGCTCCGGGCCTTCCAGGCCATTCTGAAGGGGAAATCTGTTTCCCCCACACCCCAGGAATCAACTCCGGCCATCGCACCTCTCCAAGAGTCCGTGTAGGCCATTCCATCTCCTTCATTGGCGCAAGCCATCCAGTCTCCCTCGCTTCAAGGACAAGCGAGCCAACAACCACCCTCATTCCAGTTCCCGTCACAATCTCAAACTCCCGTTGTTCCCCACACACCGCTCCAGCCAGGGCCAACTGTCGGCGGGCCGACAGCTCCCTCTCATTCCGGGTTCCCCCCTCAAGTCTCCGGGAGACAGTTTCTCCCCCAGTGGCAAGTGCCACCTTCACCTCCAGAGGAGCTCGCCCAATCGCTCCTCAATAGGTTCAATCGCATGGACGAGTAGTTTCAAAATCTGAGAAGGATGGTGGACGTGAAAGCCACCCTGGAGGTTGCTTTGCCAATCCTTCCCCTCATTCATCTTCCTCCCTCCGAGATGCCCACGTACCGCAGATACAATGGTACCGGCAACCCCTTCATTCACCTCAAGGATTTCATGTATAAGTCCTCCTACTGGCAAAACGATCAGAGGTCCCTGGCATACCTCTTTCGGAGATCATTGGATGGTCCCGCGCTTGAGTGGTTCTATTCCTTGGAGCCCCGCGAGGCCGAGAATTTTGAAATAGTCCAGAGAAGGTTCTTGCAGAAATATAGGGATTGGGTCGGTCCCTCACTCTCCATTACCGACCTAGTGGCCGAAAAGATGAAGCCGGGTGAGGATTTTGTCCGCTATGCTGATAGATGGAGGTCTCTGGCGGAAAGAATAAGGGATACCCTCTCCGAGCCCGAACAAGTGAAGATGATTGTGTCTAATGCAACCCCACAGTCCAGACACGTCCTGGCCATGAATAAACTTACTACAATGGAGGAACTCTATGAAAGGGCCCGGTACATCCAAACCCAGTTAAAAGACTCCCCCATTATGAACATGTTTGAGTCACCAAACCCAAAGTGGTCAGAAAGATAGGCGCTGGTGTCCCGGCGGAGCCACAGAAGGGGTCGTGACAAATGAGCAAGTGGGTGCGGTCAACAATGCCAACTATGCAGTCAACCCAAGGCCTCCACAAATGCCCCGACTTCCCCTCCAACCAGGTCCTTTCCCTCTTCGTCCTCCACCCCAAAATAATCCACCCCAGGATAATATGCCTCCATTACGTCAACCCCAGCAACAACAACCACAACCTCAGCAACAACAACCACCGCTTCAGTACAACCAGTTCCACCCCCGGGGAACTATGGTCCCCAACAGCAACAAAGGAGGCCGCTCGGTCCCAAGAGAGCCTACTATCCACCATTGCCAGAAACCTTAGCAGACATTTTTAATGCCCTCATGGCATCAAACCAACTCGCCCTACCCAGAGAAAGGCCCGTGTGGCCCCCAAATGTTGATACCTCCAAATACTGCGTCTACCACAGGCAGCCAGGACACACAGTAGATTACTGCTTCCATTTCAAAGATTACATCCACGATATGAATGATGAACATCAAATAGATTGGGATGAAATGAGACGATACGTCGCCGCTCTTAAGGCTAGGAGACCTCCTCATAGGCCACAGCAGCAGTTACAACAGCAGCAACAACAACAACCACAACAAAAACAACAACCTCAGCAGGCCCCACAACAACAGCCCGACATGGGCATAATCCAGAATCCATTACCGGAGCACCAACAGCCCAATCATCAGGTTAACCCCATCTCCTCCTTCCCGGAAGTCGGGCGAGAGCAGGTGTGGCAGCAGGAAAGTACCTCCATTCTTTCTACCGCCAATCCTATCGTCACGCAACACCCTTGCCTTGCCCGGGTAGCACCTCTCTCTCATCAACCCGCGTCAATATCACCTTCACCATTTCCACTACCATTACGCCCTCTCATCCGTACCCCGATCCCCTATCAACCGACACTCTCCACTACGCCTTCACACCCTCTCATCTTCTCCCACTCCCCCACTTTACCATCCACCTCTACCACATTTACCCCTACGCCTTCTAAACCCCTTATCATCCGTCAACCATACATAACCCCGTCTTTCTCCACCGTATCACCACTAATGCCTTCAAAACCACTCATTACCCATCACCCACCTCAAAATCATTCCCCGCTTCAAGCCCTACCCACTTCTACTTCGTCTCCACCTCCACCTTCCAGACCCCTTATCCTTCATAATCGCGCGATATCCCCTCTACCTCCACCATGCCTCCACCTAACAAACCCCTCATCAGAATCCCTGCTCCTGTCATCACCCCTGCTTCATCAACCATTCCTCCACCACTACCCCTCAAATCCCTGTTAAAACCCACTGCTACCCACAGAGGTACAAAAGCCGCAGGCAATGGTGCTCCGGAGTGGAAGGATTTTCCACAGGGTTTTCCCCCACAACAGTCAGAATCCTGAGCAATCTCAGCCAGAGAAGGATGATGGAGAACAACCAGAAAGAGCTATCCCTGGAACACAGTATGATCTATTGAAACACTTGGACAAGATGCCTGCTCGGATCTCCATCCTAGAGCTACTTCAAAAATCCACATCCCACCAGGCAGCCTTAATGGAGTACCTTCAAAGGGTCATGGTGAATGAGGACCTCCCCGTGGAGAAGATTTCGACCGTCCTGACCCCAACAGACACACAACCGGCCATCATGTTCCATAACTACGAGCTCACTCCCAAGGAAGCTCAGAAATATGCATTGTGTATTTCAATAAAAATTAATGGGGTATCCATAAACCCGTGTCTTGTGGACACGGGTGCGTCCATAAATGTGATCTCCATGAGCACTCTTTAGTTGTGTGGGGTCGACGAGGAACAAATAAGACCTTCCTCGATCACGGTCACGGCTTATGACAATAGCAAAAGGCCACCGCAGGGGATGATTATTCTGAAGGCAGAACTAGGCCCCATGACAATTCCCACGGAATTCCATGTCCTCGACATGGACCCCACATTCAAGGCTATACTGGGTCGCCCTTACATCGAAGCCATGGACGCTGTGCCTTCCACCAACCATCAGTGCCTGAAGTTTCCTTACAATGGGAGGATTATTAAAGTGGTCAGTACACCTGTCCTTCACACAGTGGATGCTATCAACACCTCTCTGCCCTCTGTTTGGCCGTCTCATCGGCCCATATTGTCACTACTGGACGTACGTGATTCATCTCACGTTCCACTAGCACCAAAGGAGCCGGTCAGGACAACCACAACATCATATCTCCCTTATCACTCCAAAGGTTGGGAGATTATGAGGAACATCGGCTACCAACAGGGTAAAGGTCTGGGCACACAGTTACAGGGTAGGCTCAAACCGCCAAAGGAAATTAGGCCGAACCGCAGGTTTGGCCTAGGCTTCAAGGGACCATTCAAGGCGGATTGGAAGCCCCTCACATGGACTCTATCAAACCACTTCAACAGAGGGTCCGTTGTTCAGATGGGAGATTACCCACGAGAAGCACATGGGGGATCACATGCTGTATATTTGCCTGAAAAATGTCCGAGGATCACCAAAAGAGGCAAGATCCAAGATCCGGAATGCGAGTGGAACAAATGGTTCGACATACGGGACATTTCCGCTGCACTGGAAAGGATGTTCTTGTCTCCGCAGCTTGAAGGACCACCATTGATCTCCGAAATACCAGAGAATATTACCACTCTTGCCAAGGTTCCAAACTATCCTCGTCCTCGCCAGAAGGACCCTGTCATCGACGGATCTTCATCCGTCCTCAACATTGCCGTCGACGGCTCATTAGCCGCCATCTTCTCCATCCACTCGTCTCAGCCTTTGCTGATATCTTCTTCCTGGGCCAGACAATTGTCTGATGATCTTCCCAGGTCCCCTTCTTGCTTACATACCTGCGCGGGCTTTTCAACCCGCGCCAGGTCTTCAACCATGATCTGCTCTATGAGCCTCACAATCCTCTAGCCATAACCACTTTTCTCTCTCCTCCAATCTCTTTTCACTGCTTTGTCATTAAAACTGAAAACGAAAAAAAAACGTCAATTTTCAAACTCCCCAACAACACATCTTCGTTGAGGAAACCTCCTACATCTCCCACGGGTGCGTCCGCCCTGCGGACCACCCGTCCAAGGTCCGATGAGCGACCTTTTCTACCCCTCCTCTGAGGGGTCTTCTCCTGTACATTCTACACCATCCTCTTCATCTTCCTCTTCTTCTGTAAATATTGTCAGTCAATCTAGGAATGATAGGCCAAGGGTAGTACCTAGGAAGAAATCCAAGGGTAGGCAGATCCCTCGTCGATTCCTTCTGGATTTAGCCGCCAGGTGTCAGGCCCTTCTCGCCATCCCCCAGTTGTTAGAAAACCCCATCCAGCTACCGAAATAGAATGTGAGGGCGACTGTGCATTTGATGAAGGGTATGGAGTCTACGAGATCACGGATGAAGAATGCCCCACTGAAGATGAGGGTGAAGAATATGAGGATGCGGCGGGCGCATACGCTAGTGGAATGAGGAGATTCGACGAGCCGTCAACCGCCGTAGAAGAATCCACCAAAGAAGTCAACTTGGGAACTGAGGAAGACCCTAGGATCATCCTCATAAGTGACAACCTACCACCCTCTGAAGAAGAGGCATTAATTGAGGTTCTCAAGGAATATAAGGACACGTTTGCATGGAGCTACGAGGATATGCCGGGTCTGGATTCAACCTTGGTCGAACACCGTTTAACCCTAAAACCAGGGTCCGTCTCGGTAAAACAAAGGTTAAGGCGTTTCCACCCTCAGATGGCTTTGAAAATGAAAGAAGAGGTCGATAAGCTCCACAAAGCCAGGTTCATTAGAGTCGTCCTTTATCCTCAATGGGTGGCGAACATTGTCCCGGTCATGAAGAAAGATGGGAAAGTCAGGATTTGCATCGACTTCCGGGACCTTAACCGCGCGTGTCCAAAGGATGATTTTCCCTTGCCTCACATTGATGTATTGATCGATAACACGGCAGGTTATGAGACCCTCTCATTCATGGATGGATTTTCAGGATATAATCAAATTCGTTTGGCAGAAGAGGATCAGGAGAAGACGTCATTCACTACCCCTTGGGGAACATACTGTTACGTGGTCATGCCGTTTGGGTTAAAGAATGCTGGAGCTACTTACCAAAGAGCTATGATGGCCATATTTCATGACATGATGCACATATATCTGGAAGTGTATGTGGATGACTTATTGGTGAAATCAAGGACCAGGATGGAACATCCAGAAGTTTTGGCTAAGGTCTTGCAGAGGTCAAGGGAGTTCCAATTGAAAATGAACCCGAAAGAAGTGTGTGTTTGGTGTGTCGTCAGGTAAATTGCTGGGGTTCATTGTGAGTAAAAGAGGGATCGAGATAGATCCCGACAAAGCTAAGGCTATCAGGGATATGCCGCCTCCCAAGAATTTGAGGAAGTCCGAGGTTTAATCGGGAGGTTGCAGTTTATTCGTCGGTTTGTGTCCCAACATTCACAAAGGTGTAGACCTCTCTACGAGTTGACCAAGCCAGGAGTAGAATTCCACTGGAATTCTAAATGTCAGAAAGCTTTTGAAGGGTTGAAGGAATATCTGGCTAGTCCACCCGTTCTCATTCCACCCAAACCAGAAAAACCTCTGATCCTTTACGTCTCAGTCTTGGATGACTCCGTAGGAGCCGTCCTCGCACAAGCTGATGAAGAAGGCAAGGAACGGGCAACCTATTACTTGTCCAAACTTCTCAATCCCTGTGAGCAGAAGTACACCGGCATGGAGAAAACCTGTGCTGCCCTCGTTTGGGTAGTGCAGAAATTGAAGCACTACTTCTTGGCTCATGAGGTCCACTTGATTGCTCGAATGAATCCTATCAAATTCCTTCTGGAGAAATCCGTCCTTACGGATAGGCTAGCACGCTGGCAAAGTTTTCTCTCTCAGTTCGACATCACCTACATCCAGCAAAAGGTGATTAAAGGCTATGCCATAGCCGAGCATCTCGCTCACCATCCTCTTCCCAAGTTCGATCCCGTCCAATCAGAGTTTCCAGATGAGGAACTAATGTCCATCAACCAATCAGATGAGCCAATGTGGACGCTATATTTTGATGGAGCTCTGAATTCTCAAGGGAGAGGAATCGGCATCGCCCTCCTGTCGCCTGAAGGCCTCACATTCCCATTGGCATACCAGCTCAAATTTCCAGTTACCAACAATATAGCCGAATATGAAGCTCTTCTAGCTGGCCTAGAACTCGCTCATTCTTTTCGTATCACTGAGTTGCGAGTCGTAGGTGATAGTCAACTCATCCTTCGCCAGGTGCTCACTAAATATCGCACTCGCGATCCCAAACTCAAGCCATACCAAGAACTCACTGCTGCCTTTGCCAAACTGTTCGCCAAACTGATCTTTGTTCATGTCCCTCGTCATCAGAATATTCTCGCCGATGCCCTCGCCTCGTTGGCATCATCCATAAGGTTCCCTCTAGGAAGATGGTTTAAGTCCATTTCCATCTACAAACTTCACGCCCCTGCAATCGATGATGCTTCCTACGTAAATATCAAAGACAGGATAGCAAGAAAGATCCTGCAGGAAGATATCCTTGAGAAGAGGGAAATCATGTTGGCAGAGGCCGAAGAGAACTGGCTGATGAAGAGAAACCATGGTTCTATGAAATTGTCAAATACTGCCAAGATCAGTCTTATCCTGAAGGGGCCACCACAGAGGACAAGAAAGCCATAAGAAGGGTGGCTCAGAAATATACTTTGGTTGGAGGTCTACTCTATAGGAGGAGCCTTACTGGTATTCTGTTAAGATGTCTTGGTGACGATGAGGTTTGGAAATGTGTGGAGGAGACGCACTCGGGTGTGTGCGGTGGCCACGTGAATAGTCAGATGCTCGCCAAGAAGATCATTCGCCAAGGCTTTTATTGGCCCACTATGGAAGAGGATTGTGCTGTCTATGTCCGTAGGTGTGTCAAGTGTCAACTTCACGCCGATAAAATCCATTCACCATCTTCCTCACTTCATCCAATATCCTCCCCGTGGCCTTTCTCCATGTGGGCATTCGACATCATTGGTCCCCTAGGTGATCCCAATTCCCTCACCAAGCAGAAATCTTTCATCCTTACTGCGACGGAATACTTCACCAAATGGGCCGAAGCGAAGCTTACGCGGAAATCAAGGCGTCAACAGTCTGCAAGTTCATCATGAAGAACATCCTCGCCAGATTCGGCGTCCCAAGCACGATCGTCACCGACAATGGGCCACAGTTCATTTCTCAGGACCTACAGGACCTCTGCAAAAGGTACGCAATTGCATTGCATCATTCATCGCCTTATTACCCACAAGGTAACGGCCAAGCGGAGGCCACCAATAAAACATTGCTCAAAATCATCAAAAAAACCTGCGAGTCTAGTAAGTTTTCAGACTGGCCAGAAAAACTTATCGAAGCCCTATGGGCCTATCGCACTTCAATCCGTACCCCCACCGGGCAGACTCCATTTGCCCTTACTTATGGTATGGAAGCGGTAGTCCCGTATGAGACTCTGATCCCTTCTCTCAGGGTACAATTGGACGAGGAATTTCCCCTCGACGATCGTCGTAATTCACTCCTCGCCCAGTTGGAACTCTTGGATGAGAAGCGACTGGCCGCTGCCGAACACGCGCGTGTGTATCAAAATAGACTCGCTCGCTTTTACCAAAAGAAAGTCGTTGAGAGAAAATTCAAAGTCGGTGAGATGGTCGTAAAAAGAATTTTTGTCAAACCTGGAGGTCCGCGTTCTAAGCTCCAACCCAATTGGGAAGGACCATTTGTAATTCAAGCCGTGTACCCTGGCAACGCCTACAAGCTAGTCAACGCCGAAGGGACCGAGTTATCCCACCCTTGGAATGGGCTTTATCTTAAGAAATACTACCCTTAGCACAAAACAAAAAAAAATGATGATGAAAAGATAAAAAACATTAAAAACAAAGAAATACCGAAAACCACTAAAAATATGGAAAATTCAAAATGCCGATGCCTGGAGTCACCATGTAGTTAAGTCCCTGCATCTAACCTTCATGTTAGGATAGGGCCCATTAAGGCTTGGTAGGCACCGGGTCTTGGTTTGCCAGAACCGTGGAGATCCCTGTCCGGCCACGTCGGCCTATGCTCGCTCGAAGGAAGCTAACATGTGCTCACTTATGTATTTTATTCAAAAAAGTCGGTAGCATCACCTACGGTGGGGCCCCACCCAGAAGATCTCCGGAAGCTGTAATCTTTATTCTTTTCTCTTCGACCAAATGAGACAGTCGGCGCCCTTAAAACGCTGAGCATGAGAAACCGAAACTCAAACCCCAAAGGCAAGAGTAGGATCCATTTCCTCGAGCATCGATCAGAGCACGAGAAGAGGGCAGTGTCCCCGCAGGCATACGAAAAGGGAGCCACACAAACGTCAAACGACTTTATCTCCCTCACAAAAAGAAATACAAAATCAAAATCAAGAGAAAAGCCTGGTCGTGACCGTGCCTGTTGCGATAAACGGAACCCCTCAAAGCAAAAGTCTGAATCCACAAAGGGGGCCGTGGAATGTAAATGCTCGAGATTTGGTCCGAAGTTGTCCGAAAGGAAAGAGTTAATGGGCCCTTATTCGCTCGCCGGGTTAACGGCTTTGCCGGTCCTCTCAGGAGGTTTATCCCCTACACTCTTCCTTCTCCCTCTAAAGATGAAGGTTCGATGGAGTTTCTGAAGGGTGAAAACTGCCTAGGGTCTGCGACCTTATTTTAATATACACATTTGGTTGCCTACTTTGAAAAGCAAAAGCTATTGCTGCAAAGGAGTCTCCGTGTTTCTGGCTGGTCAAGACCCCTGTTTACCACCTTGATGTCTTCTTGCTTAACCTTGGGCTTAGGCCAATGCAAGCGCGTCACCTATGGGTGCGACGGCGTCTGATTCCGGGTCAGCGCCGCGCGGTTGGTCGTTAGGGTTCCAAGGTGTTCCATCATATACCATCTAGAGTTGTGAGGAAATAGACCCGGGTCGGGCAAATCTTTTACCTCAAACATCTTTTGGGTGAATCCCTGTGGTCGGAAGCAACTGGGAGCCTAAGCATGGCATGACGGTATTGTCATCAGGGTAAGTCTTAGCCGGTGGGATCATCATTCGAGGGGTCTAGAGGTCCAAATCAACCTAGATGTGCACTTAGGATACCTGGGAGGTTAGTAAGAAACCCATGTTCTCACGTAGGTTAGGTGCCATTTGGGTGCTCGCCGGGCGTTAGCAACAAAAAAATCGAAATGATAAAAACAACAAAAAAGGAAAAAGAGAAAATGTACATATTTGCAAACAAAAAAATCTTTTTTATGATAAAACAAAAAAAGTGCCAAATATAAAAAAAAATAGATCAATTTTGCATGATTACATTTGCGTGCAGCATCTCATTTTAATACCGCTTGCATTCGTGTGCTTGCCTGTCGCATTTATCATCACCACTTTTTTCCCTTGCCTTCGTTAATAAAGGCTTGGCCCCTTGACCAGTTATCAAGGACAGTCACAGTGACCATTTGCTTATTGAGCAAGGGGCCAAGTCAGAACAGAAATTCTGATTTGTTTGTTTCAGTGATGTGTGCAGGGATTCAGGCAACAGAAGCAAAGGTGAAAATCAAACAAACCGAACCTTGTATTTTATTCCAAAAACCAAAAAATATTACATCAAGTTCCGCCCTCTCTCTCTGCATTACTCGTCCCACTACTCTCCGGGCAAAACGCTCTCAAAGGTGCTACCCAACTACGAAAAGCGGTACTCCTACCGCTCTGTACTCCCCTTCCTATTCCCACACCCCGGCATTGATCCACGGAAGCAGCAGAGAAGCTACCAACACGAAAGCCGCGCTCTCGTGCTCTTCGGTAGCGCTCCTCACCATCTCTCAGCCACTGTTCAGCAAGACCAAGGCTGATTCGGAGTTCGAATAGTTGGGCCTCCATGGCCCTTCGTTCCTCCCTTTCAGTCAATCTGTTGGCTCTTTCTCTCTCTGCGTCTCTTTCTTTCTCTGCACGTTCTCTCTCGCGGTCTTCCCTCTCCAACTGGAGAGTGATCCTCAGTTCCACGGCATCCCTAGAGGAGTCGTCATCAGGATGACGCCGCAGTTCCCTCTCCAGTTCTGCTATCCTAGCCTCCTTCTGCGCAGCCTTGGCAAGCGCTTCTTCCGTCTCCTTTTCCTGCCAAGTGTACCATCTCAGATACGCGATAAGGCGTAAACAAAGAGAACTCAACACTGAAACTTTTACCTGTATACAGAGCATCCCTTCTGCCTCCGCAGCACGCTGCGTGGCATGAGCAAGTTGCTCATGAAGCAAGTCAAGTTCTGAGGTGGGAATCCACAAGCTGGAAGAGGCACCACCTACTCCCATCGCTGGGGAAGCCGCGCCAATCTGGGCATGCTACGACCGTGTGAATTAGCAGCCAACATCTGAATCTGGGTTTTAATTAGGAACGCACTGTACACCTACCAAGGTGCTCGTAGCTCCACGGGCATCGCCCAACCGTTGCTCCATCTCTGCCAAGCGAGTTCGTAAATTCGCTATCATGGTATCGCGGACATCCTGCAGCCTTACGAGTCAGCGATTTCACCAGAAAACCAAGAAAAGAAGAAAAGAGAAAAAGGGGAAACCTACCTCCACAAGTCCCCGGGGTTGGAACCGCTCTGCGTACTTTGTCCTATATAGACGCAAGTAGTCCTCGCTATCCCGCGCCTGCGATTCTACAATCGTGCCACCCCGTTGCCAGTCTTCATACTGTTCGGGGAATCGCACGCGCCAGTCAATGCAGGTCGCCGGTCCTCGCGTCTCTCTCCCAACGCGAGGTGGCGCAGCTGAATCCACCCATTCTTGAGCCAGTCCCAAGGACCTCATAACCAATCGTAGCCGAAGCGGCTCGATTTCATTCAGGCAGTGCATCCATAATTCCCGTCCGAACCGGGCACGACTTGCTAGAACCCACGGCTGGTCGGCATCGACCATGTCTGAGTAGGGTCTCCAGTTTACCATCGCTGCAGGGAACTCCTGTAGCTCCCGCCTTAGCACCATCAGTTGGTAGGTTAGGGGTGCCGCACTCATGATGGGTTCCCACCGCCTGGCTAGCGGCACCATCGCGGGTCGCCAATGCCGAGATCTCCCCATGGGGAGGTAATAATAGCTCCACAGCTGCTCGGCACAGGTCATCAGTACCTTGCAAAAACACAAAAAATATACAAAACAAGCAAAACCAAAAATACCTGGATGAATGGTGTAAAACCACTCACAGTCATCTCACGATCCGCTTCTTGGAACAGGCCTGCAAACAAGTGTGCCAGCATGGCAGCTCCCCAGGCATAGCACCCTACTCTTTCATGGTCTGATAGCAGCTCCAGGAAGCGACATTGGATACCGTCCCCTTTCGAGCTCAGTACCAATCTCCCCAAAAGGAAGAGGAGAAATCTCCTCAAATCTATGTTGCATCTTTCCCAGTTGCCGAAATCTGTGCAGTACACGGCACGGCATCCTATTTCCATCCTTTCCATGAACTCTTCTGAGGATTCATCGTCCCGCCGACGAGTGTCGGTGAGCCCTAATGCATCCATGAGGGACGCCCTAGCTACCGACCTATTTTTCCGACCATCTAGGTCCAAACCCAGTAGCTTCCGAGCACCTTCTCGGTAATCCGCATAAGTGACCCCAGTCACTGCCTCGCCCTCCACCTTCAGGCTTGTGATCCGGACCACATCCTCCAAGCTGGGCACCATGTGCCCCCAGGGCATCAGGAATGCCCGACTCACTGGGTCCCATCTCTCACACAAGGCTTGGATCAGGACCAAGTCGAGCTGGATCGGCTCGATCCGAAGAAAGGTGCCAAAACCCATCACGTCTAGCCTGGCCTTCTGAAAATCTGGGAGACCTCGGTATGCTGCCACTACCAACTCCCATGAGATCTGTGATTTCATCACACTCTACGCATGCAGGGAATGGAGAGGAGGTTTGGTCAGAAAGAAAGGAAGAAAAGAAGAATGAAAAAAAAAGGGGTAGGAAAACTTGGCTTACGAGTTGTGATTGGGCCCTTTCACTGAAGTGCCCTTCGAGGTCCGAAAGCCTCCTGGAACTACTACCACTGGACCTGCTTCTCTTCGAGGAGTGGGAAGATTCGCCCTCCATCCAACTCTCGGAATTTTGAACTCCTCCTCTCCGTGAGAACTTGTGCTCCTCGAGTTAGCTCTCGATATACCTGGGAGGATAAAAGGGACAAGAATTTATAGAAATGGAAGGAGTGAGGCCAAGATTGCCTCCATCACCTGTTAATGGTAGCCCTCGCGATGAGGCACCTACCATGCGGTCCCGTGTGTCACTTCACCGCTCGCACAGGGTGATTGATTGGATGAAGAATATGACGACTAGCACCCTATGTTGTCTAGGGATACCCTATCATGTTTTGGAGGACGTCCGCAAAATTTGACACAACATCCGGGAAAAGGGACTAGGGCCGTCATTATTGACTTCGACGGCAGATTCCTGTGGAAATGGTCACAACAAGACGCGATTCTCCGCTCGGGCGGAGTCTCGGCAGACCCATCACATGGGAACAGTGCAAAGGAGAGGAAGTGTAGGGAAGAAGGAACGCACAAGAGAACAAACAAGCAGCAGAAAATCAAATCATTCCATTCATAATTCTACATAAGCTGTCATAAACACTACAATCATAGAGAGGTGGCGGGTCCACTAGCTCGCCAGCTCTGCCATTATTTTCATGCTCGTCCCTCTAGGCGTCCCTCTCCTCTCCCCCGAGGTGAGGGTCCCTCAGAAGCCTCCGGGATCCCCGTGCAGTAGCACCTGCCTCGCCTCTTGGCGCCTGCTCCGCAGCAGTGACTCGCTGCTCCTCCCCTGGCGTGGCGAAGAAGCCACTAGCGGCAAAGCGACCGGACTGGCGAGTCGCTCCCCGAACTCTCGCGCTCTCTCATAGCGCGTCTCCATCCCTCCTAGCCTCTGCACAACGGCCTGAAGGCCCAGCTGGAGCTCCCTCACTTGGGCCTCCAAAGCCCTCCTCTCGATCTGATCCCGCTGTCGCTCGGACCTTCTCTCGGCTTTCTCTCTCTCTGCCTCTCTCCTCATCATCTGCAGAAGAACCCTTAACTCCAGGATGTCTGGAGAAGGCCTCTCCTCACCACGATGCCGCAGCTCCGCTACAGTCGCCACCCAAGCATCACGCTCCTCCTCCGCCCGGGTCGCGCGGGCCACCGCACGTGCAAGTTGTTCCCGGAGGGAGGCAATCTCGAGAAAAGGGGCCGAGGAACTGGAAGATGCGCCACCAATCATCCCCGCCGCCGCTGTCTGCTGGGCACGCTAGAACAAAATAAACAACAGCCGTCAGTGAAACTCCAAAATCTGAAGATAAAAGTGCGGCACGTGACTTACCAGGAGCGACAGCTCATATTGAGCGACGGCCAGCTGCTGCCTAGCCTCTGACAGTTGGGCGCGTGAGCCGCCGATGCCACGCGTGTCCCCAGCTTGGGGAAGCCCCGCATAACTCTCTCTCTGTCACTGCAGGAAGTCGGCGCTGTCCTGCACCAATACACTCCCTTGCTGTCCAGGGAGACGTACGTGCCAGTCCTCGAGCCTCGCCTTGCCGCGACTCTCCCTCCTGACGCGGCTCGGCTCGTCCACACTCGGCCACTCATCGGCCAGGCCCAGGGCCGTCGCCATGTCCTGCACCAAGAAAGAAGGGCCTCGCATCATAACAAAGAACGCGTCCCCTGTCTAAGACGCGTCCATCATTTGAGTGCAACACTCGCCAAACCCTTTCCCCCCTCGTGCGGCTCGCTTCAAAACTCAAAATGGATCAGAAGAGGAAGAGATCGGAGGACCTACCAGACCATGTTCACCTCCCTCCGCGACATCGGGCCCCTCGGGTCTCTCGGGGGCCCGAAGCGGCCCTTCCTCCTCCATGGACGTCATTCCATGTTCTTGCGTGTCCCTCCTCGGGCGAGGAGTTCCTCGTCCCTCTCCACCTTCACCATGGTCGGGCCCACCGAACTCCATCGATCAAAAGAGGAGGAAGACAAAAAAGGGGGCAAGCGAGTTTCGGCGGAAGGCGGGCTCGTTTACGGGTAAGGCACGGGAGAAGAAAGGCCACCCGACGCTTTAAATTTGAATTCAAGGATTAAGACGCGTCCTTGCGTCTGGACGCGCCCAAAAAGGGAGAAAGGAACATAATCCCCCCGTGCAAAGTAGTTCCTTTCTGTCCAGGGCAAAAGTCTCGTGAAGCGTAAACAACATGGTACAAAAGAAAGTGCGGGAAAGAAAAGGGCACGCCACACGAAATCCATTTCATATAATAGTCAAAGTACATCATACAATGAGAAGGGTGACATGTACAAGCAACTCTCTAACTCTCGCTGCCACCCTCCTGGTCATCTCTCTCCTCCCTCCTCTGCCGGGGATCCCTAGGGGGCCTCTGCGAACCCTGAGAAGCCGTGCTCGCCTCGCCCTGCGGTGGCACCCCAGCCTCGAAGGCGCGACGACGCTCCTCGGTCAAAGAAACCAAATAGCTGCCCATGGAAAAAGAACCAGACTGATGAAGTCGCGCCCCACGTTCCTTCGCCCTCTGGTACCGCTCCTCGCTCTCCCGAAGCCTCCCCTCCGCCGAGCCAAGACTCAATCGGAGCTCCAGCAGCTGGGCCTCCAGAGCCCTCCTCTCGGTCTGATCCCGCTGTCGCTCCTCCCTATCCCTCTCCCTCTCTCTCTCCATGCTCTCTCTATCCCTCTCTCTCTCTCCTCTCTCTCCCTCATCGCCTCCCTCCTCGACAGCTCGAGGGCGATCCGCAAATCCAGCACGTCACGAGGGAGCTCCTCAGCCTCCCGTCGACGCTCCTCCTCCAGCTCCATAATCCGGGCGTCACGCTCCGCCACCCAAGTGTCGCGCTCCTGCTCGGCACGAACAGCACGCGCCAGGGCCTCTCGGATCTCGGCCATCTGTCAAAGCACGCATGCACCGTAAGAGAACAGTGATAGAAGGAGGGCAGCCAGAAGGAGAGTCGAGGTCAGGCAAACGCTCACTCGAGCCTCGCGGTCACGCTCGGCCTCCTCAGCCCGAGCCACCGCATACGCCAGCTGCTCCTGGAGGGCAGAAACCTCCGGAGGAGGGCCCCGCGAACTGGAACCCGCTCCACCAGCCATCCCGGCTGCCGTTGTCTGGTGGGCCCGCTGAAACATAGAGCGAACGATAGTTAGACGCCAAGTATCAAAAATCTAGGTCACAAAAAATGCATCGCATAAACTCACCAGGATCTCCAACTCCTGTCGGATGGCCACCAACTGCCGCCTGGCGTCCGCCAACTGGGCCCGCAGGTCGGCGATCATGTTGTCACGAGCATCCTGCATTGTACATAAGTTAGTGCTACATGCATATACATATAAAGAGTGAAGCATTCTCATTTCACTTACCCATGCCATACCACCAAGGAAGAGGCGGTCCCCGTACGTAGCCCGGTACCGTCTCAGGTAATCAGTACTGTCCTGTACATGGGACACCACTGGGACGCCGCCCTGCTGCCAATCCTGGTACTGTGCTGGGAAGCGCGTACGCCAGTCCACAACCTTCGCCTTCCCCTTGGTCTTCCGCCCGATGCGGGCCGGCTCATCTACATCAACCCACTCCTGGGCTAGCCCCAACGTCCTCATAACCAGCCTCAGCCGAAGCGGCTCGATCTCGTTCAAGCAATGGACCCACACGTCCCGCCTGAAACGAGGAAGACCCGCTACAACCCAAGGATGGCCAGCGTCGCCCATGCCCAGGTAGGGTCTCCACACCACCTGCATCACCATACATACATCATGTTAGTTACCATTCAGTCACATGCATAAACACAAAAAAAAATCATACGCATCATACCATGGCCTCGGGATACTCGCTCAGCTCCTGACGAAGCGACGCCAGCTGGTAGCCGTGGGGTGCTGCAACCACGACCGGCCTCCACCGCCGCGCCAGAGGCACGGCCCTCCTGTTCCCATGCCTAGCCCTCCCCATCGGGAAATAGTAATAGCTCCACACCTGCATCCATCATACATCATTAGTACAATAACTGCATATTTAACTGTGGGAATGCACAAATAAAATGTTTACCTAGAGAAAAGGTGCGAAGCCACTGACTGTCGTCTCCTTCTCCGAAGTCTGGGAGAGATCGGCAATCAAATGGGCAAGCAGAGCCGCTCCCCACGCGTAGTGTCCCACTCTGTCCAGATCCGCCAAGATCCCGAGGAAACGGCAGTGGATGCCATCCCCCTTTGTCCCCAGCAGAAGGCGGCCCAAGAAGAAGAAAAGAAACCTCCGGAGGTCTAGATCCACCTGCTCCCTCTCGCTCGGGTCCTGGGTGAAAGCTGCACGGGCATCTCCCTCCAGTCGTGCCAGAAACTCTGCTCCAGTCTCGCTAACCGGCTGGCGCGGGTCAACGAATCCGAGCGCCTCCATGATCTCCACTCGGCCAACTACCCTGCTGTCCCTGTCAGTCACGCTCGTCTCTA
This sequence comes from Amorphophallus konjac, assembly GCA_022559845.1. Taxonomy (NCBI): domain Eukaryota; kingdom Viridiplantae; phylum Streptophyta; class Magnoliopsida; order Alismatales; family Araceae; genus Amorphophallus; species Amorphophallus konjac. The sequence goes on from JAHNEJ010002003.1 coordinate 94,946, forward strand.
ACCACAGCAGGTCCAGGGCACTCTCTCGGTAGTCAGGGTAGGTGACCCCGCTCACCGCCTCTTCGTCCACCCGTAGCCTGGTGATCCGAGCCACGTCCTCTAGTGACAGCACCATGTGCCCCCAGGGCATCAGAAACGCCCGGCTCGGCGCGTGCCACCGCTCCCTCAATGCCTGGATAAGAGGAAGGTCGAGCCGAAAGGGCTCGATCCTAAGGAAAGCTCCAAAGCCCATGGCGTCCACACGCGCCCTCTGAAAGTCTGGCAGCCCACAGTATGCCGCCACCACTAGGGACCAGCTGATCCAGCCCTTCATCACGCCCTGCACACCACAAAACCAACAAAGAACACATCAGCATCATGGATAGTAATAAACAATAACACTATATATACTACTTATTTATTTTATTTATTTTTATTTTTTAAAAAATATTTATGTTTTATGGAGGCGTCCAACCCTTGGACGCCTCCTTTACATTTCTTTATTTTATTTTTAGAAAAACCCAAAAAATAAAAAAAATAAAAATAAATAAAATATATATATATATATCATGGTGGCATCCCATGCCCTGGACGCCTCCTTATTTTTAATTCTTTTTTTATTATTTACGTAAATAAACAAATAAACAAAAAGAAAAAGAAAATGTGGAGGCTTCCAGGCCCCTGGATGCCTCCATCCCTCACAGCCGGCGTTCTCCACACAGCCTCTCATCCGCCCTTTTAGCCCAGTGAACCAATAGAATGGAAGTCTAAGGGGCTTACCGGATCGTGCTCGTCCTCTCCCGCGTCGCCGGCATCCACTGCAGCCTCCAAGGCCAAAGGAAGAGCCTCCTCCCCCGCGGCAATCTCCTCCGCCGCAGCAGCCTCCTCGGCATCGTCCCTCAGCCTCCTCGGACGATGAGCCCGTCGTTTTCGCTTCTCTCCACCCTGGCTCGGCCCACCTTGCTCCATTGGGATGAAGAATGGGTCGTCTGGATTGACTGGGTGGTTTGAATGAACAGTAATTGAGCAAAGGGGGGGAGGCCAGCCCTTATATATAGAATCTGCCCTCTTTGGGGCGTCCAGGCGCCTGGACGCCCCCACTTTTTTTTTTCAAAATTCAAAAAAAATAGGGGCGTCCAGGCACCTGGACGCCCCCAAAACAAAAAACCAAAAAAAAAATATAAAATAAAAATAGGGGCGTCCAAGTCCCTGGACGCCCCCAAAATAAAAAAAAACTGAAAAAATTTATAAATAAAAAATTAGGGGTGTCCTGGCCCCTGGACGCCCCCATAATAAAAATTTTAAAAATATATTCATAATAAAAGAAAAAAAAAGATAAGAATATGTATCTAATCCAAACAAAAGAAAAAACACTAGAAAAACCACAAAAAATAATAATAATTAAGGGGACGGGGGTCCCAAAACATCCAAATGCCAGATTTTATTCCATCAGAAAAGCAGAATGAGCTACATCAGGGGCTTAGGCGCCTTAGGCCTTAACTTCCTCAGTTCGGTTATATAAGCCCTCCACAGCTCACATTCTTCCCCCACGTGCGCTAAGGCCTTTCCCGCAACACTTGTCTTCCAGGGTGCTTTGACGGCCTTCGCTTCCTTCGCATCCGCTTCAGTGCCCAACTCTCTCTTCTTCAAAGGAACAATGCCAGTCGGTAGTGGGAACGAATGGCGTGGGATGCCAATCTGGAGGCAGCACCGATGCGCATTATAAAGGACGAACTCGGTCGCACCGATCAGTTGAAGATCAACTTCGAGAGAAGGCCTCATGAGGAGATCTAGCGAAAGCAAACATGCCAGTGCGCAAGTAAAGAAGCCTTGTGTCACAGTGCGGAAGTGAGACCGCCAGTCTTCACGTTTCTTCAGCCACGGAACGCCGTTCACTACAGTACCACCGAAGCCTAACACGTCGGCTATGTGATGAAGCGGGCTTTGTTGGAAGAGCTTCGAAGCTGTTGGCATTCCCTCACGGTGGTCGAACTTGAAATGCAAATCAAGCCAGCAATTCAGGACAAGTGCGCAACCAAAAGGAGGCTTACCCATGCTCGAGGCAGTAAGGCCACTATATAGGTAGGCAAGGACAGCGGGTCCCACCCTCTTTCCACGCCAGATCCCGCAGATGGCACTTAGTTGATCTTCCTCCACCATGTTGTCGGTATAAGGAAACAAGAGAGCACCCGCCAGACAATAGTGAACCCCTTCATGATTCCTCTAAATAGTCATCGTCTGGTGACCCTCTCAGGGCGTCCATGACCCACTCCGCGAGCTTTTGGAGATCGATCCCCTTTTGAGTACGGACCTTTCGGGCTGCGTCGGGTGGCATGAAGCTTCCAAGGACGCTTTCAGAAGTCCCCCGTGTCAGCATCCGCATAGCCTTCACCTTCCCGTCACTCTTGAATTTCTTCAATCCGAGCAGAAGTTCCACCTCCTCGAGGAGGATGGTCACCTCGAAGGTCGGGAAGATAAAAGTGTGGGTCTGGGGATGCCAGATCTCCACTAGTGCGCCCATAGCCGCCCAGTCCATACGAATCTTCTCATAGTGTTTGGCGTGAATAAGGAGCCCCTGCAGATGCCACTTCGAGAGTATGGCCCTCATGCCGATGGAGATGTTGGAAGTTAGCTTTGAAAGCCATGGCAGTTTGGAAAACTTCCTCGGACCTGGGAAGAGTGGATATGGCTGGAAGAGAAAAGAAAGAAGAAGAAAGGAAGGAAGTAAGAAGAAGGTTCACGTGGAGAAATTTGAAATGAATCAGCTTACCATATGCGACATGATCGTCCCACTCAGATGACCCTCGAGGTCAGAGAGTCGCCTGATCTCGCTGCTAGGCCTGCTCCTCTTCATAACGCGGGAAGACTCTCCTTCCATCCTGAAATCTCTAGATTCTCCTCTCTTTCCTCTCCTGAGCTTCCAAAACCCACCTTGGTACATTTGAATGAACTAGCCTAAGGGGAGTTCTTATAGGAAGGGAAGATCGCTACAGGACAAAACATGTCACATCAGTGGTCATTGTCAAGATTTTGTCTGGATCTCCTTTGTACTGTGGTGCGATTCTGCTATGATTCTGCTACTTTCTGATGTTGCTAACCTTTGCTAGTCTGTGCAGGTTTTACTAACGGACGTCTTTGTCCTGTCTCCTGTCCCACCTTTCAATGGTTGGTCCCACCATGTCATGCATCATAGTATATGATACCTACGCTACTAGAACATGTCAAGGACCTTGCGGCCCGAACAAATCTGGGATTTGAGTTCCCCTTCAACAAAAACGGTGATGATCCCGGAAGAATTTGGGTTGTACGGATAGGCCGTTAACTTGTGGTAGCATGGGGACGACGGTTCCATTCAGTGAGTTGGTGCGCGGATAAACGGGCCCCAGCCCAGTGTCGGCTCACCGGATCGGTATCCTGACCCGTTCTTAACAAGTTGACAATATTATCCTTGGCTATTTTCTATTTAAGTTTGTTTTAAATTTTTCTTTAAGCCCAGCATGCATTCATATAGGACTTTGATTTATTGCGGAAGATCATTCAAGTGATTCGATTGCGAAAGCCGCTGTGCTTCAATTCTTACCAATGTGAGACATTCCACTCCGAATGAAATACTGAGTTTCCTTGAAACAGCCCTACGCTGCTCTTCCAAAGGAGACCCTTGTTTGGACAGACCCTCAGATATTCCTTTACTTTTTACCTTGTTTGACCCACCTTGGCCGCAGCACTTCCACATTGGCTGGTAATCGCTCCCCAAAGGTGAAACCTCCGGTTTATGACCCAGGTACTTCCACACCGAGAAGTTGGTCTCTTTTTCGTGCCTGAGCGCACATCTCACCCTCCCTTATTTGATCTCCGTCCAAGCAATCGTCAAGATTTGAAAGACCTTCTTCAAAGGTTGCCTCATTGAAACTCCAGGAAAGATTCTAAACAGTAACGTCAAAAGCGTGTCTCATCACACCTTGGCATCAACTTATCAGTCCGCTCCCACTTCATTTCACTCCACTTCTATACCATTCCACTACGTGTCGCTCCCTTGCAAAGCAGACGCCAAGGCGGGGCAGCTGTAGACACGCTATTCCAAACGTCTCCTGAGAAAGTCTCATATCACTATACAATGCCCCGCGACGGCTTACACGTTTTGAATCACTTGAGTGCTTCCTTTTCTTGAGTCTTCTTCCGCCCTTTTCGGCATCCGGAATCGTCTCGTCACGGCATTCGGACGGCATCAACACCAGTCAAACGCATCAGGAGGTTCCGGAATCAGGAAGGCTGTCTGCCGGGCGGCCGCCAACGCCTAAACCGAGGACCCGGGTGGGCCTTAATGGGGGCGTCCAGGCCCCTGGACGCCCCCATTCTTTTAATTTTTTTTTTCAAACCCAAAACATAAATAAAAAATAATATATTAGTGGAGGCGTCCAGGCCCCTGGACGCCTCCATAAAAACAAATATATAAAATATAAAATGCCAGTTGGCATAAAAGATAAAACCAAATAAAAAATAATATATTAATGGAGGCATCCAGGCCCCTGGACGCCTCCATAAAAACAAAAATAAAAAATATATAATGCCAGCTTTGGCATAAAAAGATAAAATAAAAATAATAAAAAATATTTTTGGAGGCGTCCAGGACCCTGGACGCCTCCATCAACTTCCTCACGGGCGCCGGCCACCGAATGACGGTTTGTCGTGTGTGAAAAAATCCAAATTATGGAGACGTCCAGACAGCTGGACGCGCCCATTTCAAAATCACGAGACGCCGCTCACAAAACCACGCGTTGTGCCAAACCGCGTACGGCCGTCGACGGTGTTCGGTGGACCTGTTGGAGGCGTCCGGGGCCCTGGACGCCTCCACGAAAATATTCGAAAAAAATGAATAAAAATAGAATAAAATATTAATTCGGCCCTGATGGAGGTGTCCAGGGTCCTGGACGCCTCCACCCTCCGGAGCCCTATAAATAGAAGCCCACCCCCTCAGTTCTGGAGGAGCTTCTAAGAGATCCGATAGGCTGCCGGAGCCCAGAGGCTACCGGAGTCATTTCTAACCCGTGGGGTCTTTTGTAGGTGGAGGTTCTGCCGGCTTCTCGGGTGCCCACGCTCGCGAGAGGAGGTCGTCTTCATCCACCGCGCTTCCACGTCGTCCCTACGCTGCCGGAGCTCCGCCGGATCTCACCCTCGGCTCATCCAATAAGCCTTTTCTTCCCCTTTTTCTCCATAGTTCTTTACATTCATCATACTGCATCCTCTATCTCCCTACATAAGGGCGCCGTCTCTTGCATACTTCTTGCATTTATCATCGCATTTTTCTCCTACTCGAGTCCGAGAGGGGTTTAAAATCACACCAACCAGGTGTGTGTCAGGTCACGATCTCATTACTTTTATTGTAAGGAATTGTTACTACACTGCCATTTTCTAATTCTGTTCGTTTATTGTCCACTGTTTTGCAAGGGTACCCAAGGAAAGCCCTCTCCGTCGGCCGGCCGAAGGGGGAGGAAGAAGCAACCCGCCATCTCCCGCTCTTGAGGTAGGCGCGATCACTTTCTTTATTTTGGGGTCTTTTGGCCCCTGGCGATCACATCTTGTTCTCGAGGTCGCGGCGAGTCACTTCCCCAATGGCCGTTTAAATTTCCCGTTCTTATATTCTCTTTATATTCTGTTATATTCTGCTCATATTCTCGAGGCCGCGGCGAGTCACTTCCCCAATGGCCGTTTAAATTCCCGTTCTTATATGTTATATTCTTATCTATTCATGTTCTCGAGGCCGCGGCGAGTCACTTCCCCAATGGCCGTTTAAATTCCCGTTCTTATATGTTATATTCTTATCTATTCATATTCTCGAGGCCGCGGCGAGTCACTTCCCCAATGGCCGTTTAAATTCCCGCTCTTTATATTCTTCTTATGTTCTGTTATATTTTTATCTGCTCATATTCTCGAGGCCACGGCGAGTCACTTCCCCAATGGCCGTTTCAATTCTTGCTATTTAATTTCTGCACCATTCCCGTCCCCCCGAGGCCGCGGCGAGTCACTTCCCGCTATGGCCGTTTAACCCTCATATCTTGCTATATCACATTTGTCCCGCTCGCCCCGCCGGAGCAATCTCCCGTGGTGGCCCCTTCTCTTTTCTCTTATTTCTGTGTTGCAGTAAAACAAAAGAGGAGCCCGCGCGCTCCGCGTCCTCTCCGCTCCCCGAACCGCGTGACATCGCTCATAGTGACTGGCACGCCTAATAAATCAAATAAATAAATAATAATAATAATAATAATAATAATAATAATAATAATAAGAGGAAAAAAAATCCCGCATCCACAAGTCTGGCACGTCCGGTGGGACCTAGTCTCCCTTCATCTCTACGCCAAGATAGGAGGCCCAGTGGGCCCCCCCTCAAATTTCTGATTCTGTGCTTTCTCTATTTTCAGGAAGCTACGATGACGGCTGGAATCATGTCTGTATGCTTTGATCAACAAGCGGTCGATGTGCATGTTCGAGAGGGCTACCTAGCGGTACCTCTTTCGTTCGGATCGATGCCGCCTGCTGTCGGGATGCCCAACTGCCTGGGCCTCATCTTCACTGACTTGCTTGAAATTGACAACCAGGAGCAAAGGACTGTTGTCGAGACATTGACGCAAGCTACCAGCCCCAAGATGAGCCAGGTGATGCAGGATACTCCTGAGGTCGTGTCCTGCTTCATCCATCACGAGGTGAAAAGGGGCACATCCTCCGCTGTTGGAAGAAGGAGGAGATCCGACAGGAGAACCCGATCCACTGCTGCGGGTCATCGGATATCCAACTCAGGAAAGACAATGCTGATTGGAGATGTCCGGGTAAACCTCAGTGGTTGCCCAAGGGTGGTCAAGCCATACGTGATCATCCCGATGGTGCCTACTACTAACAGGTTCTGGGTACTAGCTGCCAGGAGGGTCGACATGAAAGAGGAGGATAGAAGGCCACTGGCACCGAAGCCGCCCAAGTTCAGGCAGATCTGGCGGCCGTAGAAAATCCTGAGCTGGGTCCCAGCTCGAGAGGAAGAAAACATTGTTGATACCACTGTTGTCCGCTTCAGGGTAGGAAGCAGAAGAGGAGAAGGAAAAGACATAAGAAATGCTGTTGCTGTTCACCCCAGGGCTCGAGGTAGGAAAGATGAGAAAGAAAATGAAGGAAGAAATCTGACTACTATTCGCCCTAGAATGAGGGGCAGAAGATATGAGCAGAAGGAAGACCTCACGGACACCCACCCCATGGCTGGGGGCAAAAGATGGGAAAGGAGGAATTATGCTGCTGCTGCCAACCGCTGCCAGGATGGGAGTAGAAGGTTCAGGGAGGAAGAAGAAATGAGAATAAGCGAACCAGTCGCTGCTGCCACTCTAAGAAGACCAAGAGCCTGTGCCAGACAGGCCGATATATTCAAATACTGCAAAGCCGAGTACTTGACTGCTCAGGTGGAGAGTGTAGATTGGATTAAAATCCACACGTTAAATAAGAGGAATAAAATGGATAACAAGATTGCATGAAAGTGGAAATATGATGAGGAGATGGTAATAAACTCAAAGAAAAGCACGTGGTGCTAAGAGGAGATGTGATCGTCAGAGGGGTTACCTCAATAAGAAAAAGGGATCGCGAGTACCTGGTGAAGATTCGGATGCGGGATGGATGTGGAATTCCTCCTCCTCCTTCAATCGGCCGGCCGACAAAGGGGGGGTTTCTCTTTATTGATTATCCTTGCAAAAATAAGGCAAAATAAACAAACAAAACAAAAAGGGAGGATCAGCCGATGTGTAGAATCAATCCCAAATGAAGAATATGATGTTGAAGAGAGAAATCAACATGCGCACCTCTTTTTTTGATTTTTTTAAACCCCTAGAGAAGAGCTAGGGAAGGGGATATGATATGACGATGGAACTTAATGCAATAAAAAAAACTAACAGTGGGACGTATTAATGATAGTAAGATGACGCTCACAAACAAAATAAACAAAAAAGAACCCTGCTGTCCCTGATGACAGTAAAGGGAAACCAAGGGAAGAAGATGTTGATGGGAAGAAGATGAAGCAGTGAACGCAAGCGGATGCCGAGGAGGAAAACCGATGCAGAGGAGGAAGCGGCTGCTCCACCTGATTGCACGGGAAGAAGAAAAAAACGCTGCAGCAGCCTTTCTATCCGCTGTATATGGGTGTTAACCCTATGACGATCGATCCAGACTCCCTTATATAAGTCTCAATCGGATGTGATCAACAAGGGAAGATAAGAACGGGCAAGGAATATCCAGGGAAAGGATTAAAATCGAGCAAGAGTTTGAACAAGGCAGGGAACTGTAAGGGAAAGGTAGAAAAAGGCAGGACTCTGACATGAAACACGACTTTCGGAAGGGCGTCAAATCACAAGTTGACGACCTACATCAAGACGTTACTCAAAACACGACCTCTATTAAGGGCGTCACTTCTTGGATTTAATTTTGGCAACAAAACTTACTTTATTTGAAAATTATGAGAACACGCCTGAGATGAAGGCGTTAATTAAAAACACGCCCTGAGGAAGGACGTTAACCAACAATTTAAATTGATTTTGAATTTTATTTTGGAACCGGATAATACCAGGAATTGAAGCCCTCACATATAGTCGTCCGTTCTTAAGAAAACGCCCTAGGTAAGGTCGCTATTTAAATAACGCCCCTCCTCAGGTCGCTAATCAGAAAATGCAGGAACAAATCAAAACCACACAAAAATATAGAAAAACTTCATATTATGAACATATTGAAGTTCACTTTGGGGCGTTAACATAGTGACATGAGATTTGATCAACATAGCGTCATTTTTGGCGTGTCTACAGCTGCCCCGCCTTGGCGTCTGCTTTGCAAGGGAGTGAGACGAAATGAAGGTGAAAGTGCAACAAGCGGAAATGAAGTGGAACGAACTGATAAGGGGACGCCAAGGTGTGATGGGACACGCCTCAGACACTAAGCATTGGAAATCTTTCCAAGATTCTGAACGAAACATCTCCGAATGATTCCAAGGAAGTATCAGTTTGCTGGATAAAGGAGACTAAACTAAGCAAGTAAAAATGTAAGGCAAAAGGGTGTGCGCCCGGGCACGATAGGGAAAGACCATTGGAGAGCGGTTACCAGCCAACGTGGACGTGCTACAACCAAGGTAGATTTGCAGAAAATAAAGAGAATTGAGATGAAGATCCAACAAAAGGACATTTCCAAGGAATCAGCCTGAGCGGCTTCAGATAGAACAAAGTACTTGATTTGGAATGGAATGTCTCATGCCAACTCAATAAAGAGCGAGTGACCTTCATTATTGCCATAATATGAAGATTTTCATCATGAATCTCAAGGTCCTACATGATGCATGCTGGGCTAAAAAAAAAGAATAAAACAAACTAAAAATATAGAAAATAACTAAGGATAATATTGCTAAGCCATCTAGATTTGGTCAAGAATCCAGATCTCTAAGCTGACACTAGGCCGAAGCCCGTTTGTCCACGCATCAACTCAGAAAAATGGAACCATCATCCCAGACCTTTAAACGACTCAACGGCCTATCCGTGTGATCAAGACTCTCCTGGAATTATCACTGTTTTTGATGAAGGGGAACTCAAATTCCAGGTTCATCAGAACACAAGGTCCTTGATATACTATAATAGCGTAGATACCATATAGTAACATCAAACAAATACAAGATGATGAGCGCGATGTTACTCCCATGATCAACCCAAGCGTCTCGAAACCTGCAATCTTCTGTACTCAAAAGTTCATTAGTTCTCTCAAAATTTTAATATAAATAATTCAAAGTATGACATGATCATAAGTGCTAAATAAAATAGAATTCCAATAAAATAATAGCACTTAAGTTCATCAGAGCACGCGAAAAGCAAATTCATAAGCTCACAAAACACGCCTGCACTGAACGGCGTCAAAACAATGAAAGGCGCCTTATCGTGAGGGCGTCAAAATGAGAAACACGCCCTTTATCAAGGCGTGAACATCATCGATAGTTCAAGAAGAAAATGACCCTGGCAAGGGCGTTACACAACACACGACTTATGCAAGGTCGTCAATTCAAGAATTGACGCCCTCACAAAAGGCGTTAATCAATCCAACGCTTCCGTTTCCAAATCGAAAGCAAAACCAAATCCTAATAGCCCTCAACCTTCTAACTCCGAACAACCTTTGGGACCCTTCAGGCTCCTATAAAAGGCAGACACTTCCTTAGATTCAATCAAAGCAATCCTTCGAGCTCTGCAGCCGGCTCTGTTCTGCTTTTTTGTTCGTTCTTATTCTGCAGGCAACTTGTCCGAGCTTCTTCTGCAAAGCAAAAGATGGAGAGGGTGATCAAGAAACCCAGATCTTCCACCCCTAGATTCACTGAAATACAGGGGCACATCTGCAGCCGAATTGCCCAAAATCAGGTTGGCGAATTCTTCTGCTCTTCCTCTGCTCATATCCTTTTTTTTCTTTCCTTCTTACTGAACTCTTTTGTTGCTATTTCTTATATATGCTCATGCATTCTCCTTCTTTCCTTTCTTCCATAGGATTATCCAAATGTCCCAGGAGCTAGGAGATTTACAAAAATTAAGTGGCTGCCACTTATCATTTCCAAGTTTTCTTCGGATATGAGGGTATACGTATCTAGATGACATCTTCTGAGCCTAGTTACCCATGCAAAACACTATGATCAAATCCACTTAGATTGGGCAGCTATAGGAGCTCTTGTAGAGATATGGCATCCTTCTACTCATACCTTTCTCTTCTCAACTTTTGAAGCCACCCTCCTATTGGAAGAATTAGAATTGATCTTGGGCTTAAAGCGGATGAAACAAGGGGATGAAGAAAAGATGGCCATCATGCCAAGGCCAATCTCCTCTCATGAATTACTCACCTCATTGATATCTAGCCCAAATCTAGTGAACCAAATCAAGGTCACTAAAGGAATCAACCTCTTGAAGCTCGCCTCATGGGTGTACAAGAGAGCGGATCAAGCTAAGGAAGAGGAGGAGATAGAAAAGATAGCAAAGGCCTTCGTGGTGTGCTTAGCAGGAGCACTCTTATTTCCATCCACGGAGGACTTTCTAGAAGAGGCCCAATTAAGCGCCGTGGTGAGCTTATGGGAAGGAGATAGAGTTGGACCGGCTATTCTAGCCTATCTCTATAGCGGGCTTACTTCGGCGGCCATGGGAAGGCCCATCTACGGATGCATGTTAGCATTCTCTAGTTGGGTTGATCTTCATTTCAAATTCGATCCATGTGGTGAGGCCCAACAACCCTCAAGAATCTTCTCAAAAAGCCCACTCTCTTATATGACCGGTTCACTTGGGATAAGCAATAGAGTGATGAACCGAATTCCTCAAATCAAGAAGAGAACGGAATGGAGATAGCACCTCAAAGTAATGCCAAAGAATCTCTTCACTTGCGCGCTGGGAATACTCAAGACTCAAGATATCCATGCAAGATTCTCTCCCGGGACAGACCTTCGTCTCATAGGCGCTTCAGAATTCGTTCTATATAATTCACACCGGTGCCTCCCTCAACTCGGGCATCCACGACAAATCCTCGAAGATCCATCTCATCTTCCTCCAATCAAGACACGGGATCGAGGCGGCAACGAGGATGGTGAAGAATGCACAACAGTTCAAGCTTTGTGGAAGATCTGCAAGACTTATCAACCTGTAGAGAATTTAGAAGAGGACAAAGAACAGTGGAAAGCATATGTAACAGCCTTGAGGAAATTGAGGCCCAAGATAGCCCATTAAACATTGTAATCTTTTCCTTTCAATAACTCAATGACATTTTCTTTATTGAGCCCTCTTATTGTTTCTGATCAACTCTTCCAACGTTCTGATTCTGCTGCAAATAACGCCTTAAGCAACGCCGTGAATTCATAAAAGGACGCCTTCACTACAGGTCGTCTTCAACATTCTAGTTCACAAATTTGACGCCTTTATCAATGGGCGTTAACTAAAAAACGTCCTTGGGCAAGGCGTTAATACGATTCATATTCCAAAATATATTCGTTGAAATTCCAAAAGTAACGCCTTTAGCAAAGCCATGTTTAATATAAATAACGCCCCAATCCAAGTCGTTACTCAAAAACAGTAATGATTATTCCTATCAAATCAATCAATTGCCATTAAATGTGTCTGACGACAGTTATCATTCCCCATGCAAACAAAAAATAACGCCTTAAGAAATGTCGTCAATTATTAAGAAACGCCTTAATGTCAGTCGTTTATTCCACAAGACGCGGCCTTCCTTAAGTCGTTAATTCCTTTCGACCGTTCGACTTAACTTTCCCTCCTTTCTTCTTCTTCCTCCGTCCATTTCCCCTCTTTCTCTCTTTCTTCTGCAACCCTAACCGAGAACCCCCTTCCCCCAATCTCTCTCATTCTCTCTCTCTATCTCTCTCCCTTCTACACCCTAGCCCTAAGCTATGGCCGGCGGAAGTTTGAAGCAGCAGAGGGTGGCTGCCCCAGAGGTCGTTGACCTGGGCGATGATGCCCACGGCGAGGAAGTCCCTCTCGCGGCGGCCGAAGAAGATGCACCGGCGGTGGCGGCCGGCGACGAAGCTGAAGAAGGCCAAGAGGCCAACGAAGGAGGTGAAGAAAACGAAGAAGGAGATGGAGAAGATGGAGAAAATGAAGAGGGGGGAGAAGAAGGTGAGGAAGAAGAGGAAGGAGGTGGTGAAGAACCACTGCCTATGGCGGCGGCCACTCCCCGTGCCGGCCAACTCCGGCTACCGCGTCAGCCACGGCCCTAGCCACAAGGACCAAAGCACAAGAAGGTAGGCCCCCAAACCCAATTCCCAATTTTTTTTATTTTAATTTCATTTTTTATGCCATTTCCATAGCTCTCGGGGTATAAACCCTGCAACCCAGAAAGAAGGCGCCCTCAGGGGCGTCACGTTTTAAAAAGACACGCCCAACCCAAGGGCGTTAATTAAATTATTTTCCTGAAAAATAATTAACCCCATGAGAACACGCCCTAAAGCATGTCGCCCATTTAAATTCATGTCATGCTGTTAATTTCCGTTTATTCCCATGCTTTAATTATTTCAAATATTCTTCCATGAATTTGTTTCGCATGCCATTATTTTTATTTATTTTCTGAAAAACTTGAAAACAACACCTCCCATCGGGGCGTTAATTCAACAAAAGACGACCAAACCAGAGGTTGTCCATTCATTAATTCCAGATTAATTAACGGACCCATTTTGGAAAACGCCCCACCCAAGGGCGTGACTTGAAATATTTTTAGGAATTCAGAAATTAACCGTAGAACCACGCCCAACACAGAGGCGTTGTTTAGATGAACAGCGACCTAGGATAGGTCACAAATTCAAAGCACATTTAGAACCACGCCCTCCTCAGGGGCGCTAATTCAACAAACCACGACCTGAGGATAGTCGTTAATTAAAATCAAACACCAATATAATCCAAGGCAATCAAAATGAGATTCAGCATGAATAATCAACATAATTAAGTGAAAAATCTTTACTTTACATGCAGGGCTTGATGAGGACACGGATCTCCTGGGTTATGGTCCGGGCAGCATACTACGGCCTCCCCGAGTTTCAGAGAGCGAGGGTAGATGCTATGGGGTTTGGGGCCTTCCTTAGCATAGAGCCAGTTAGGCCAGACCTACCACTTATCCAGGTTCTACGGGAGAGATGGGACAGGACTAGCCGGGCATTCTTGATCCCATGGGGGCACATGATTCCCACTCTAGAGGATGTGGCTTGGATCACCGGGTTGAGGGTAGACGGTGAGGCTGTGAGTGGGATCACCTACCCAGACTACACCGAGTTCGCCGAGAGGTTGCTAGGATTGGAGATGGTTTATGAGACGCCTAGCAAGTGTAGGACGATCTTCCGCACCGACCTCACTACAGTGATGGGCTTAGGGAATGCTAGGCACAGGTCAGGGGAGACCCTAGAGCAGTTCTCGCAGAGGTTGATAGACGGGGCTAGGGCAGTCTACTGCCAGGACCCGGCCGACAGAGAGAGAGCAGATCGAGACTTGAGGAGGTTCTTACTGCTGCTACTGGGGAGGCTATTGCTCGGGACAAAGGGCGACGTCATCAACTGCCGATTCCTGGGGATACTCGAGAACCTGGAGGCAGTTGGCAGCTACGCCTGGGGAGCGGCGCTGCTGGCGCACATGATGGCCGACTTGTCCACGGGGACAGGTCGAGAGACGACCGTCAGTGGCTTCTCACCTTTTCTTCAGGTATGCATTTTTTCTTCTTTTCTTTTCTTTTATTTTTGTTATGCATGTGAATGCCTTCCTAGTGTGATGCATGGATGCAGGTTTGGAGCCATCTCTACATGCCGATGGGGCGCGTTGACCCACGGCCTGGAGGTGAGGGAGCTTTCCCTCTAGCACGGCGCTGGGTGCCGATCGTGTTTGGTGCCCCACTCGCCTACGAGTTGTGGGTGCTACGGAGAGAGTTCCGCGACTTCCCTCCCTCGTTGGTATGTGTGAATGTTATGCATCTTTCTTTTTCATTTATTTTGAATTTATTATGATGATGATGAAATGATGACATGTATGCTTATGAATGCAGGTGCAGTGGAGACCTTATGAGGGGATGACGGACGAGGGCCAGCCGTGGGTCGTAGCGGGCCGTCCTCGTTTTGAGCGTGAGCTTTGGGTTCACTGCTTGAGCGAGATCGAGCCGTTACGGCTTAGGTTGGTGATGAGGACGCTGGGCCTTGCCCAGGAGTGGGTAGAGGTAGGCGAGCCGCGGGGCATTGGGAAGAAGACGCGCGGTCGTACGAAGGCGACCGACTGGAGAGTGCGGTTCGAGGAGCAATACGCCGACTGGCAGCGAGGCGGGACCAGAGTCACCTCCCGGGCGACTGACAGCTCCGAGTACCTCCGGCGCTACTGGGAGGTATACGCCGGCCGACCCCAGATGAGTGTCTTAGGGGTATGTATGAATGTAATTATTTTTAAATGCAAATGCTTATGTTTCTATCATGTGACTAATATGTAGTGAATGCAGGATGCGCGGGATATAGCGGCGATGGATGCCCAGGCCCACCTACACAGCCTGGAGGACCAGCTAGCCGCCACACGGGCCGACCTAGAGACCCTGGTGAGTGTTTAAATTATTTTCTATATGCAAATGTATATTTTTGTTGAATTATTGATGATTAGCCACTGACGATCTCAATGAATGCAGTGTGCCCAGCAGGGAGCATGGAGGAGAGACCCAGGGGAGGCCTCCAGCTCGAGAGGACCCAGTGCAGAGGTGACTGCACTGGCAGAGCAGCTAGCAAGAGCGGTGGCACGAGCCAAGGCAGCAGAGCGCGACCTCGCTTCACGGGTAAATTCCAAAACACAGATCCATTCAAATATTGATTATATAATTGTGCACTGATGAAATTCAATATACAGACTAAGGAGCTTCAAGCCGCTCTCACTTGCATCTGCGAGGGACAGCAGGCGATGACTGCCCAGGTGAGTTTTTATTTAGTCATGTGTTGCTTTATTTCAAAAAAAGTTGAATTATTGATGATTTGTCACCTGTTTGCAGAGTACACAGCTACGGGCGGCACGTACTGAGTTGGCGATCCGCGATCAGCGGATCTCAGAGTTTGAGAGGTCCCTGAGGCGACGAGAGGAGCTTCCTCAGGACGTGGCCGAGCTGCGGGTGGCTCTTGAGCTGGAGCGACGGGAGCGTGCCCGGGAGCGCGAGGAGCGTGCTCGCGAGCGGGAGGAGTACCAGGCGGAGCGTGCTCGGTACCAGGAGCAGGTAGCAGCACGCGAGCAAGAGTTGGCCAACTCGAGGACCCAGTTGATCCTTTCTCAGGAGCGGCTACGAGTGTCCGAGGAGCGTCTCCAGCGAGGGCGCGAGCGAGCACGGGCTGCGGGATACTCGTTCACCAGCTCCACCTTCGTGGCGGGCTCTTCCCTCCGAGAGAGAAGCGAGGTAGGGGGACACGTTCGGGTTCCTGCTTCTTCACGAGGGCCCATGCCTCCTCCACTAGCGCGAGCTCGGGACGGCGAGGAGGAGGTTGAGAGTAGGAGAGAGGAGGGTGGAGGCGAGAGCTGAGAGATTTACTTGTACTCCTCCACCCTCACACCTGTACTTACACATTCATGATGTATATATACATGAGATTGAGATTTTTTGTTACCTGAGCACTTTGTGTAGTTGTGGTCTTGTGTTTGTGTACTTTCCTCTTTCCACGTTCTTCGTTTTTGCTTTGCTTTGCCCTGTTTCTGCAGCTACTGTTCACACTTGAATAAACAGGTTAATTCATCTGTTCGACTTGGCCCCTTGCCCAATAAGCAAGGGGTAGCAACATTTCGACCTTAATGACGGGTCAAGAGGCCAAGCCTTTCATCAAGTAAGGCAATAAAATAGCTGATAGCGGGGAGATGCCTCATGCAAGCATACATCGTGAAGAAATGCATTTTTTTTCTTTTGTTTTTGCTTATTTATATTTTTTTGTTATTTTTCTTGAAAAACGCGCCTTAGAGTAGGTCGTGATTCGCGTAAAGACGCCCGAGGAGACGGCGTGAATTTGAAAAGGAAATCTGATTTTTTGAGAAAGTAACGACCTGCTGAGAGACGTTATTCTGAAAGAGACGACCTAATCTAGGTGGTGAATTCTATAAAAAGCGCCTTAGCCGAAGGCGTTAATTAAATTATTCTGTAAAAAAAGGCTTCAAGGCTATCAAGACCATGAGTCTTACACAGTCACCATCTAAAATTCATTAACCTTTCTTGAGTGGTTAAAAGGGGGTTGACGTGACCATAATTGACTTGTATTCGAGATTTCGCATAATGCAATTTCTTAAGTCCGTCTTGACCATCCTGCCAGTTCGTGACTTTACCGCATAGAAAGGGTGGAAGAAAATATAAGGGAAGCCCATAAGGGATTCTGAGATGCTCAAGGCAAAGTTACCTCCCCTACCCTATGCCTGTTGGGGTTCGGTCTTTGGTGTAGGGAAATTTATTACCTTTTTACCCATTGCACGCATACGCCCAAGATTTTCCTTGCGGGGACTTTGCCCTCTTGACATACTTTTCTTTTCACAACTTGACTTTCACTTTGGAATTGATTTGCATTGATGAATAAAAAGCTAATTGTACTTGGGCTTTTGTGGCATTTGCTCCCTTTTGGGCCCTGACTTCCACCTACTAGGGCGGCGGATAGGCTTGGTGTGTCTACCTCGAGGTCTCCCTTCCTCCCTTATGGGCCGAAGAAGAAAAGAACGGGTATTGCTTTTCACTTTTAGTCAGGTTTTTGACTTTCCATCGGATTTTACACTGCTTGAGCTCAAGAATAAAGCGTGTAGTGTGTGCGTGAATCAACCCCCTTTTAAATTAGTAAGACTGATGAATGAATTCTGAACTTTGACCTTTCGGACCTTGATCCTTCGTATGCCATGGCACCAATTTTGAAGAATCTCTTTTTTGATTTTGAAGAATTTCTATTTTTGGAGGTTTTGAATCAATTTTTTTTTTGAATTTTGAAGATATATATTTTTTGGATTTTTTGTTGAATCAAGGGTAGTATTTCTTAAGATATAAACCATTCCAAGGGTGAGTTAACTCTTCCCCTTCAGCATTACTCAGTTTATAAGCATTACCAGGATAAACTTCTTTTATGATAAATGGTCCTTCCCAATTGGGTTGGAGTTTTGAGCGGGGGCCACCCGGCTTTACAAAAATTCTCTTGATTACCATCTCACCGGTTTTAAATTTCCTCTCAATTACTTTCTTTTGATAAAAACGCGAGAGCCAGTTTTGATAAACGCACGCAAGCTCAGCGGCGACCAGACGCTTCTCGTCTAGGAGCTCCAATTGGGCGAGGAGTGAATCACGACGTTCATCCATAGAAAGTTCCTTATCCAATTGTACTCGCAGAGAGGGAATAAGAATCTCATAAGGGACTACCGCCTCCATTCCATAAGTAAGGGTGAAAGGGGTTTGCCCAGTGGGTGTGCGAATGGAAGTGCGATAGGCCTAGAGAGCTTCAACTAGTTTATCTGGCCAATCCGAAAATTTATTAGCCTCACACGTCTTTTTGACAATTTTTATCAAAGTTTTATTAGTTGCCTCTGCTTGGCCATTGCCCTGCGGATAATAGGGAGAAGAATGATGCAATGCAATGTTATACCTGTTGCAGAGATCCTTGATTTCTTGAGAGATAAATTGAGGTCCATTGTCGGTGACGATGGTGCTTGGGATGCCGAACCTCGTGATGATGTTCTTCATTATAAACTTGCAGACGGTTGACATTTTTATCTCCACGTAAGCTTCTGCTTCCGCCCACTTGGTGAAGTACTCCGTTGCCGTGAGGATGAATGATTTTTGCTTGGTCAGGAGCTTCGAATCACCAAGAGGTCCAATGATATCAAAAGCCCACATGGAAAAAGGCCATGGGGAGGACGTAGGATGGAGTGAAGAAGCAGGAGAATGAATCTTGTCGGCATGCAGTTGGCACTTAACACACCTTCGAACATAGATGGAACAATCCTCTTCTAGAGTTGGCCAATAGAAACCTAGCCTAAGGATCTTCTTAGCTAGCATCTGGCTATTCACATGACCACCACACACTCCAGAATGCGCCTCTTCCACAACTTTCCATGATTCATCATCGTCGAGGCATCTTAATAAAACACCGGTGAGCCCTCTTCTATAGAGCACACCTCCAATCAAAACATATCGCTGAGCCACTCTTCTAATTGCTTTCTTTTCTTCAGCAGTGGCTTCCTCGGGATAGGATTGATCATTGCAATACCTGGCAATCTCATAATACCAAGGCTTCTCTTCGTCAGCCAATTCTTCTTCCCAGTCTAAAAGCATGACCTCTTTACCTTTAAGAGATTCCCTCTGCTTAACCTTTTCAAGCACTTGATCCCTAATATCGAGGAATGCGCGATCCTTGATAGCTGGCGTGTCACGCTGATGAATCAGGGGAACATGAAAATCACGCTCAGGAGGGAAGACTAAAGTAGAGGCCAAAGAAGCAAGAGCGTCGGCCAAGATGTTCTGGCTACGAGGAACATGGACGAAAATCAATTTGGTGAAGAGCTTGACATAAGCTGAGGCGAGTTCCTGGTAAGGTTTGAGCTTGGGATTGATAGTGCGGCACTTGACCAACACCTGGCACTGACTATCGCCCACGATCCTCAAATGGGTGACACCATATCGATGAGCAGTTTAAAGACCGGCCAAAAGAGCTTCATACTCAGCTATATTATTGGTGACGGGGAAAGTGAGCCGAGCAGCAAATGGGATGGTGACCCCTTCTGGTGTCAAAAGAACCATGCCGATCCCTCTTCCTTGGGAATTTAGAGCTCCATCAAAATGTAATGTCCACATAGGATCGTAGGGTTGATTAATGGACATCAGTTCTTCATCTGGAAACTCCGAATTGACAGGATCAAAATGAGGTAGAGGGTGATGAGCAAGGTGTTCGGCAATGGCGTAACCTTTGATAGCTTTCTGTTGAATGTAAGTGATGTCAAATTGAGAGAGGAAGCTTTGCCAGCGTGCTAATCGATCAGTGAGGACAGATTTTTCAAGGAGGAATTTAATCGGATTCATGCGAGCAATGAGGTGAACCTCGTGAGCTAGGAAATAGTGCTTTAATTTCTGCACTACCCAGACTAAAGCGACGCAAGTCTTCTCCATGGTTGAGTACTTCTGCTCACAGGGGTTAAGAAGTTTAGACAAATAGTATGCTGCCCTCTCCTTACCTTCTTCGTCCACTTGAGCTAGGACAGCACCCACAGAGTCATCCAGGACAGAGACATAGAGAACGAGTGGTTTGCCTAGAATTGGCGGCCTCAGGACAGGAGGATTGGCCAAATAATCCTTCAATCCGTCAAAAGCTGCCTGACACTTGTCATCCCAATTGAACTTGACTCCCGGTTTAGTAAGCTCGTAAAACGGCCTACATCTTTGTGAGTGCTAGGAGACGAAGCGGCAGATGAATTGTAACCTCCCGATTAATCCTCGAACTTCCTTCAAATTCTTGGGAGGAGGCATATCTCTAATGGCCTTTGCCTTGTTGGGATAAACTTCAATTCCCCTCTTGCTGACAATAAATCCAAGCAATTTCCCTGAAGAGACGCCAAATACGCACTTCTTGGGGTTCATCTTCAACTGATACTCTCGTGATCTTTGCAAGACCTTAGCTAGAACCCCAGGATGCTCAATCCTTGTCCTTGATTTCACTACCAGGTCATCCACATACACCTCAATATAAATATGGATCATGTCATGAAAAATCGCCATCATAGCCCTCTGATAGGTGGCTCCAGCATTCTTAAGTCCGAAAGGCATGACCACATAGCAATAAGTACCCCATGGTGTAGTGAACGAGGTCTTCTCTTGATCTTCCTCAGCCAGACAAATTTGATTGTAACCTGAAAAGCCATCCATAAAAGAGAGAGTCTCAAATCCTGCCTTGTTATCAATTAGAACATCAATATGAGGGAGGGGGAAGTCATCTTTAGGACACGCTCGGTTGAGGTCCCGGAAGTCTATACAAATCCGGACTTTTCCATCTTTCTTCATAACCGGGACGATGTTAGCCACCCAATTGGGATAGAGGATAACTCTAACAAATCTAGCCTTATGGAGCTTGTCGACCTCTTCTTTCATCTTTAAAGCCATATTAGGGTGGAAACGCCTCAACCGTTGTTTGACCGGGACAGACCCTGGCTTCAGTGTAAGGCGGTGTTCAACGAGCGCAGGATCTAATCCAGGCATATCTTCATAACTCCACGCAAACATGTCCTTGTATTCTTGCAGAACCAAAATGAGCGCCTCCTCTTCGGAGGGCGGCAAATTCTTGCTTATGAGGACAATCCTAGGGTCTTCCTCGGTACCCAAATTAATTTCTTTGGTAGGCTCTTCTACAGAGGCTGATGGTTCGTCAAATCGCCTTATGCCACTAGCAAAAGCATCAGCCTCGTCCTCATATTCTTCATAACTTTCTTCCCCCTCTTCAATAGGGTCTTCATCGTTCATGATTTCATAGACACCCAAACCCTCATAAGAAACAACAGCATCCTCATATTCTAACTCTGGCAGGATGATCGGGTCCTCCACAAATTCGGGGATGGCTAAACAAGCCTGACATCTAATGGCTAACTCTAACAGAAACCTACGGGGAATCTGCTTACCCTTGGACTTCTTATGTGAATCTACCCCTTGAATCTTAGTGTTAGCAGAAGAAGTGGAGGAGGAGCAACTAGCTTGATTAGAGGGGGAGATGAAAAAGCGGATACAGGAGGTGATACAGAGGAAGGCCCCTCACCAGAGGGGGAGAATAGATCTAACAATGAATCTGGAAGGAGCGACCCCTGGGTCGGGACGCACTCAGAAGAGAAATAGGAGGTCTCCTCAACAGAAATGGAGATTTGGAAATTTGGGAATTTGGCATTTTTTTTCGTTTTTGTTTTTTTCTTCATTTTTATTTTCTTTTTCAAGAAGAAAGCAGTGTGAAGGGAGAATAGCAGGAGGAGTAGAAAAAGATTGAATCAGTGATGGCCCGCGCGGGGGTGTGATGGAGAGTTTAGAAAATCACTCGAGGAGCGAAGAAGGAATTGTGAGAGAAACTTGGATTGTATCTGGAGACAAATTGATTATAATTGGAGGCGGTCTTGGCACGCGACCAAACTGATGAGAGTATAAAGAAGCAAGCACAGATGGATGTATGGAAGTGAGAGAAAAGAGGCCAGCCCACAGCCTGTCCACAGTAAAACCTTCTTCAAACAGAACATCCGGCTCTCCAGTATCAGTGTAGTCACTCAGCAGCTGCCTCTTGTCTGTAATTGCAGCTGGCATTTCAATCAATTGGTGTATTAATGGCGGCCATTCTGGATCAGTCGGCATGAAAAGGCGGCTCAAGGAAATAGTGATATCCTGCATATCGGACCACCTGTACCAGTCACATTCTGGGTCATCCATTTTCCTTCTCTTGTCAGGCCTTAAAGACTCCAGGGCTTTATATGTGGCCAACGGGGCGATATGACGAGCAAACTGTCTAGCGTGAACATCTTGACAGTCTAGCAATGAAGTAATTACTGTAGTCTGCTCTTTGTTTTGAAATCCACCTGTAACAAAATGTGTTTTTAATGTCCACGTGAGCGGCCGGTGATCTGTCTTCAGAGTGGATGTCATAAATGCCCATGGTTCATCTTCATTTTTGCATGGCCCCTTATAACCTAGGCCGCCTCGTGCAGGCAGTTTCTGAGGCTTAATAGGCCTAACCCTGCCCCGACATTTGGCACCCAGGCCTTTGCCATCTTGATACCCCATTCTTATCAGAATGTTCCAGCCGGGGGTGTTTATCATATTCTTCTTCTTTTTCCCTCTGGAGGGTAGGGGAGTCATAGCAACTGTTGTGACAGTTTCAGATGGCGTTGGCTGTGGACAAGGGACGTCCAGCACAGATAATAGTGGCTTATTGGCAGGCCACATAGAAGGAACTGACGAAGCCACATGAATATCCTCCTCTGGAAAAATTGGCATACTGGTGACTTTAATAATGCTGCCCTTGTGTGGAAATTTAAGGCATTGGTGATTTGTGGAGGGCACCGCATCGAGTTGCTGAATGTAGGGGCGTCCCAGAATGCCATTGAATGTTGGATCCATGTCCAGAATGTGGAAATCTGCTGTGATGGCTGCAGGACCCAAACTCACCTTTAAAGTAATCATGCCTAGAGGAGGCTTCTTCGTGTTATCATATGCAGTGACTGTGATAGTGGACGGCCGGATTTGGCTTTCCGGAATACCACACAACTTCAGAGTGCTAGGTGGCAAGACATTGATGGATGCCCCAGTGTCCACCAGACATTGCTTGACAGCCACCTTGTTGATATCAACTGTGATGCACAAAGCATATTTTCTTGCTGGGAGTGGTGCCAATTCATGTTCATGGAAAGTAATCGCCAGCTGGCTGCTAGCAGGCGTTAAAACCGTGACTATCTGCTCAACTGGAATGTCCTCATTGACCATCACCTTTTGCAGATATTCTTTCAATGCTAACTGATGAGTGGTGGACCGTTTGACCAATTCCAGGATTGAAATCCTTGCTGGAGTCCGGTCCAAATGCTTTAACAAATCATATTTAGTGCCCGGTATGGACCCTTGTTCTTGCTCTTGCTCTTGCGGCCCCTGCACAGGCTCTAGCTCTCTTTGTGGAAAAATACGATGGAAAATCCGTCCACTGCGGAGCGGTGCCATGCCTTGTAGTGCCTCTGTCGGGGCAAGTGTGGGAGGAGGATTAGAAGAAGAAGAAGGTGTGTTGGTGTTAAGAAGTGGTGGAGTGGGAGTTCCCGCAGAGGGAATCCCTGTAGAGGGTGCTGGTGCCCTGGTAGGAGGCGTAGAGGTAGAAAGGGATACCCGAATGCGGGGGGAATTGGTGGAGGGTGGAATGAGAAGGGTTCTGGGTACAAAAGGTGGCGAAACCGATGGTGGTGGGATCCTTGCCGGTAAAGGAGTAGTGATGGCGGGCGCAGTGGGTGTTGGTGATGGGCGGATGAGGAGTGGCCTAGATGGCAATGGTGAAGGGTTGGTGGTGGATGGTTTTTGTGGTGGCGTAGGCTGTGGAGGTGGTATACGCGTAAGAAGGGGGCGAACCGGCAAGGTCGTAGAATAGGCGGGGGTAGGTGGGTTAACAGTGTGCAGAAGGGATCGGGCCAATTGAGGAGTAGAAGAAGAAGAATGGGTGCGCAAGAGGCGCGGAGGCTGATTTTGATTGTGATGAAGTGCCCCGACAGAGGCGTTTTCTTCATGCCATCCCTGCCCTCTCTCCACCTCATAGAGAGAAGTGACAGGGTTTACGTGCTGGTTTGGCGGGTGTTCCGGCAGTGGATTGTGGACAATCCCCATATCATGCTGAGGCGCTGGAGCATGTTGTTGCTGCTGTGGAGCTTGTTGCTGTGGCTGCTGAGCTTGTTGCTGCCGAGGAGCCCTTCTTTCTTTCATGGTAGCGATGAATTGTCTCATCTCATCCCAATTGATGTCACCATGGTCATTTAGATCATAAATGTAATCTCTGAAGTGGAAGCAACGATCAAGGTTGTGACCAGGTGCACGATGGAAAGCACAGTAACGGGACGTGTCAACATTAGCGGGCCACGCTGTCCTTTCCCTTGGTAACATGAGCAAATTGGCGGCCATTAAAGCATTGAAAATATCTGGGAGACTTTCTGGTAGTGGAGGATAATGGTCTCTTTTGGGGCCCAATGGTGGTCTCCGTTGTTGTTGGCCGTAGTTGGTAGGTGGTGGTACCTGGTGGTACTGTTGTGGAGCTGGAAGGTTAGCGCGGTGCACTTGGTTCGGCGGTGAAGCAAAGGAATGTTGGGGTGCGAATTGGCGTTGTGGAGTGGAGTTGAAATGGGGGTTTTGTTGTGGAGGTGGGTTAGGTCGTGGGTTAGCTTGGTGGTGTGGGTGGCCAACTACACCAACCTGCTCATTCGCAATGGTGCCCTCAGTCGTGGGCCCGCTATTGTTGACAGTTGTGGTTTTCTTGAATAGCCACGGCTTCGGCTCAAACATGCCCATAATGGGCGAATCCTTCATCTGTGTCTGAATATAACGGGCCCTCTCATAGAGCTCCTCCATGGTAGTTAACCGGTTCATGGCCAGTATGTGTCGGAACTAAGGAGTGGCATTGGAGATAATCATCTTAACTTGTTCCGGTTCCGACAGTGTCTCTTTCAACTTTTCGGCCATAGACCGCCATCTATCAGCAAACATTATGAAGTCCTCCTCGGGCTTCATCTTTTCTGCGACCAGATCTGTGAGTGAAAGGGATGGTCCGACCCGGTCTCTGTATTTTTGCAAGAACTTTCTTTGAACAATATCGAAGTCACCGGCATCAGCAGAGTCTAGTGAATAAAACCATTCAAGGGCTGGCCCCTCTAGAGACCTCCTGAATAAATAAGCCAAAGAGGCCTTGTTATCTTGCCAAAAAGAGGCCTCGTACCTGAAATCCTTCAAATGAATAAAAGGATTGCCAATCCCGTTATATCGTCGAAAGTTCGGCATCTCAGATGGTGGTAAGTGGAAAACTGGCAATGTAGGAAGCGAAATTTCAGGGGCATTCTTAGCCATAGTAACTTTCTTCAGTTGCTCCTCCATGCTGGCCAATTTCTGGAACAAGAGAGCATTGGTGTCGGATTCGACCGGGGCCGGATTTTGAATAAAGGAATGCGGTATAGGCGTGCGTAGAATTCGGGGAGGTTGGAGAAATTGGTGCCTAACCGCAGAATGACTCGCCTGTTGGGCCGGCATGGCCGCGCTGGGCGTTGGTGGACGGGAAGGAGGTTTATGCAAGACCGCCTGGTCATTAACGGGGTGATGGCCACTCTCGGCCGGAGGGGGATTAGAAGATGAAGAGGGAACCGACTTCCCTTTCAAAGCGGCCTGAATAGCCTGCCGCTGGGAATCGTCTAACTGAGATAAGGCATTAATTAAATCTGTGACATTGAGAGATGGGGAAGGGTTCCCCGAAGTGTTGGAAGGCACAGTTTGGGAGGAAGGCGCAACCTCCTGAGGAGTGGCATCAACCACATGGATTTGAGGATGATGGGACTGAGGAGGAGGGTAATTTCCCTCATAATAGATGGAATCCTGGAGGGGGGTCTCATATTGACCAAAGACATTCTCATCCTCATCATCATAAGAATACCCGTAGCCTGCCATGTTGATGATCTTACCTGAACGGAGTTTCATTTTTAAGAGGAGAGACAACTTTACGAAGGTACTATCAAACAAACAACCACTCAATCCAAACAAGTCAAATCAACCCAAGCAAGTGTATGCAACCAAGTTGAGATGAACGCAAGGTTTTAGTGTTATGCTTGAGATTAGAGTGGATTAAGTTGATGAGTAGTTCACTCTTGTTTGCAATGTGGGACCTAGTTGATCCAAGTGTAACCTCCGGGTCAACTAAATTCTTTCTCTCTCTTTACCAACGATAGGTTCTCTATACTTCGGGTACTTCAAGGGTACAACCAGCCCGGCGTCCGTGAGGGAATCCACGGGTGCGGAGACTTATGGAGGTCTTGGAAAAGGGATTTTCGGTCCAAAGAGACGGAATGCTCAATGGAGGGTCGTCCTGATTCCAAGAGAGGTGTGTGGAATCCTAGTGTAGAGAGAGGAGGTCTCTCAACCAAATGCCACAATATGCAAAGTAATATGATCAAATCACAGCAGTATAGGCAATATGACAACCAAGCAGACTACCACAGACAGCAACAGGAAGCAAGGTTCTGTAAAACGTAGGAAAGAGACGACCTGGGGCAGGTCGCTATCAACCAAAGCAACGACAGGGTCACTGTTGTGAATCACTGCGAGAGGCTATGAGCCAACAGCGAGCAACAAAGACACGCCTCTGGATGAGGCGCGAAATATGAAAAGGGCGCCTCTTGGTAAGGGCGTCAAATCTGAAAGAGCGCCTTGAGATAAGGCGCTACGCAATAAAAGAATGCCCTGGGGAAGGGCGTGAATTCACAGATAGCGTAATAAAAAGCAGTAAAATGATGAACACGTCTTGACAGAAGACGTTACACAGTAATAAGACGCCCTGGATGAAGGCGTTAAACTAAAAGGTGCCTCTGGTTGAGGCGTGAATTCAGAAAATACGAGCAGTCACACACTGGCTGATCCCGGGGAGTGTGCAGGGTGCACAAGGGAGAGTGCCCGCGGGGCACAAGGGAGGGGTACCGTGGGTACCAAAGGGGAAAGGGCACACGTGGGTGCCTAAGGGGAAAGGGCACACGTGGGTGCCGATGGGGAAAGGGCACACGTGGGTGCCAAAGGGAAAGGGATAATCAATAGAAAAATAGTGGAGGTCCCACCGTGATCGCCAATTTGTAGATTGGATTAAAATCCACACGTTAAATAAGAGGAATAAAATGGATAACAAGATTGCATGAAAGTGGAAATATGATGGGGAGATGGTAATAAACTCAAAGAAAAGCACGTGGTGCTAAGAGGAGATGTGATCGCCAGAGGGGTTACCTCAATAAGAAAAAGGGATCGCGAATACCTGGTGAAGATTCGGATGCGGGATGGATGTGGAATTCCTCCTCCTCCTTCAATCGGCCGGCCGACAAAGGGGGGGTTTCTCTTTATTGATTATCCTTGCAAAAATAAGGCAAAATAAACAAACAAAACAAAAAGGGAGGATCAGCCGATGTGTAGAATCAATCCCAAATGAAGAATATGATGTTGAAGAGAGAAATCAACATGCGCACCTCTTTTTTTGGTTTTTTTAAACCCCTAGAGAAGAGCTAGGGAAGGGGATATGATATGACGATGGAACTTAATGCAATAAAAAAAAACTAACAGTGGGACGTATTAATGATAGTAAGATGACGCTCATAAACAAAATAAACAAAAAAGAACCCTGCTGTCCCTGATGACAGTAAAGGGAAACCAAGGGAAGAAGATGTTGATGGGAAGAAGATGAAGCAGTGAATGCAAGCGGATGCCGAGGAGGAAAACGGATGCAGAGGAGGAAGCGGCTGCTCCACCTGATTGCACGGGAAGAAGAAAAAAACGCTGCAGCAGCCTTTCTATCCGCTATATATGGGTGTTAACCCTATGACGATCGATCCAGACTCCCTTATATAAGTCTCAATCGGATGTGATCAACAAGGGAAGATAAGAACGGGCAAGGAATATCCAGGGAAAGGATTAAAATCGAGCAAGAGTTTGAACAAGGCAGGGAACTGTGAGGGAAAGGTGGAAAAAGGCAGGACTCTGACATGAAACACGACTTTCGGAAGGGCGTCAAATCACAAATTGACGACCTACATCAAGACGTTACTCAAAACACGACCTCTATTAAGGGCGTCACTTCTTGGATTTAATTTTGGCAACAAAACTTACTTTATTTGAAAATTATGAGAACACGCCTGAGATGAAGGCGTTAATTAAAAACACGCCCTGAGGAAGGACGTTAACCAACAATTTAAATTGATTTTGAATTTTATTTTGGAACCGGATAATACCAGGAATTGACGCCCTCACATATAGTGGTCCGTTCTTGAGAAAACGCCCTAGGTAAGGTCGCTATTTAAATAACGCCCCTCCTCAGGTCGCTAATCAGAAAATGCAGGAACAAATCAAAACCACACAAAAATATAGAAAAACTTCATATTATGAACATATTGAAGTTCACTTTGGGGCGTTAACATAGTGACATGAGATTTGATCAACATAGCGTCATTTTTGGCGTGTCTACAGAGAGACTGGCTTATCAGCAGAAGAGACAGGAAAGATTGATGCTCCAACCAGAGCCACGATGGCACGATCAAGAGGAGATGAAACAAGTGGCTCAAGACTACTTTCACTACCTGGGGAACTCCGCCCTCGAGCAGCAAAGATTATCCTGGGCCTTGGGCACCATGGATGAAGAAGAAGAAGAAACCCTTCAAGAAGTGATGCTCGGAGTCTCCTCCTCCGATTCCAATGACTATGAAGAAGGCCACAGAGCCGGATATGGGAAAGAAGACCTGCACAGGGAAGAAGCTAGAGAAAGAATATCAGTCTTTGACCGACTCAAATACCCCGATCAGGTGAGAAGGAAAGTCTACAGGCAGAGGGAAAAGATGCAAATCTTTGCCTGCAATATGGCCGGGCTTGTCAAAGGGCAGGATATGTTACCGACACAGCCAGATGAACTGCTCAGACTAGCAACCAGACCAGGCCCCGTCACAAGAAGAGGCCAGACGGCAAAAGATAAGATGAAGACTAATGATGAAGCCTGCAAGATCACCACTATGACAGTTAATGTGGTGACAGCGGAAGATGAAGATAATCCCTTCGTCGATGATGCTGAAGGGACTTCAGAAGATCTACAAATCCCGTCAACCCTGGATCCCATGATCTAGATGATGTTTAGAAGATATCAACAAGAGATCAATGCTCTCAGAAGACAGCTAAATGAGAGGCATAAAGTTACACCGGTCTCCAAGCAAGCCGAGCCTGTGGGGCAGACTGCCAGCTCAACAGAAATAGCTATCCCAGCTAATCCTCTCCCGGCTGATAAGGGCAAAGCGCCGAGCCAACCTGTTCTGCAGCAGACGGTAGCTCAGCCCTCTGTATCTAAGACGCAGCCTGCCGCGCCGACCTTACGCGCAATTGTGATGACAACTCCTTATGGTCAGCAACAAGCTCACTTCTTCTCGGAAAACATAGATCCAGCCATAGCCCAGAAGCTGATGATTGAAAAGATTGTGGAGATGAAGCTGTCTGAAAATACTGGTGATGATGCTAGTACCTACGATGTGTACAGGGTACCGTATCCTCCCCAGTATGTTGCTAAGAGACTACCGCCAGGCGTCAGTAAGCCACCGAAGTTTGAAAAATTTAATGGCCAGGGCTCTCCCAGGGAGCACATAGCTTACTATACCACAATTATGGGTGACTTGACAGCTGATGAAGCTTATCTGCTCAAATTCTTCGGCTCATCCCTCACCGGGATAGCTTTTGAATGGTATTCAAGCCTGCCGGCTGGGTCAGTGACCGATTGGCCTGATATGCAAAGAAAGTTTCGCGACAGATTTCACGTCACAGAAAGAGAGATTACAATAGCAGAACTATATGCAACCAGGCAAAAGCAAGATGAAACAGCACTGGAATACATCAAAAGGTGGAGGAACTTAGCTATGAGATGCAGAAGACCTCCTCATCAAGAAGATTCAATGCAAATATGTAAGCATAGCCTCAGGAGAGAGGTACTGGAAAAGATGATTGGTGCAGATGTCAGAACATTTGACCAGCTGAACAATATAGTGGCGGAGGTCGAGACGTTCCTGTCTAAGCGTCCGACGGCCAATGCTCCAACTGTGCCGAAAGGGAAATCTAATGATCGACGACCGTCGCACTCTGACGCTAACACCGTCGATTTCAGAACCTTCGAGCATCAGAAAGGGAAGAAGGGGGCAGATGAAGCTCCCCCGCCAGCAGACACAGCAGAAAGAAAAGATAAGGTCTCTCTAAGAAACAAAATGAGAAAGCCATACTCTTTCCCGAAAGATAAGACAGCCGCACTATTCAACTGGGCATACAAGTTCAACAAGGTAACATTGCCTGAGCCAAAGAGACCCGATGACGCGGCAAAGAAAGGTGATCCACTGTTCTGTCCATATCACCGTGCGCTAGGGCACGCAATTGAAGATTGTTACGTCTTCAAAGATATTATGGAAGGCATGGTCAAAAAGGGCGAGCTACAGCTGGGAGATTACCAGGTAGAGCCACCTCGTCCACATGAGCCTCCGACATTAAAAATGGCCGCCAATATGATTTCAATCTACCAACAGCTGCCTAAGGAAGCCGTCGAGGAATGCACCAGGCATACTTATGAAGTTTGCTTCCTCACCCCACTAAAGGATCAAGAAGGGTGGCAGATAAAGCCAATGAAGAATAGAAAGAAAACTCCCGCAGCCAGTATCAGTGGAGCAGTTATCCGCGGTGTCACACCAAGGCCCGAACCACCTCCAGTAAAGCCAGTATGGCACGCGGCTGAAACTGAGCCAGTCATCCGGATCCCCACTCATAACCGGAGAAGACAAGTCTCCCTACCTGTACATAAGGAAGTAAGTCCTGCAGCCAGGCGTTTACAGTAGTATATTAATGGGCTCGATGAATATGAACAAAAAAAGCCCGGGCACCTGCTGGTGAAAGACTGCATACTCTGGGAACAGCTCGAAGAATTGAAAATTGAAGAGCAGTCAGAGGCAGAACAAGAAAAAGCTGAGACTGAACCCTTCTGGGGGCAGGGGCTAATAAAGCCAAATTCCCAGAAAAAGAAGAGACAGCCCAAGTCCAAGAAGGGAAAGAGGGTCGTGACAGTACAATGTAACACCCTGTCGGCACTCTTTACCTCGCCCGGGGAGAATGATGAGTATGAAACATCAAATGCCCCGCTAGAAGCCAACCATGCCGAGTCCTCAACCTCAGCACATGCAACACGCTCCGGAAGAAGGTGGGGGCACCCACCACCAGCTAATCATAACATTATGTTCAGAGGGGAACAGCCCTACCAGATTCCCGAACCGGAGGTACGAGGTGTCCAGGTTTCTCCCCCTGCCAGCTTGTACCAAGAAAAGAAGAAAGGAGGTCAAACTCCAACATTCCTGGAATTTCTGTCCAGTCTGGAAAATGGGCAGTCGACACAGGCTGGGCCAGATAAAGGCAAGAGACCTCAGCAATCGGCGCCTATAGCCTACAAGCAGAATAAGAAAGAAGGGGATAACTCTCTGACGGCACCAGGGGCCGTTGCTATAGAAGAAGCCCCCCAAGAAATCAGTCCAGATGTTGAAACCAGCACTGGTCAGCAGAGGCCACGGGCACCACATGAACCTCCAAAACCCCGATGGGCGGAAGAAATGAGACTGTCTAATGTCCGGGTGGGCAGCAGGATCATGAAAATGCTAAAGAAGCTCCCTACCAGATTCTCCATCTGGGAGATCCTCTCTCTGAATGAAGAGGCTCGCCAAGCAATTGTTGATGCCTTGCAGTCGCCGGCACAATATGAAGCACTCTTGACAGAAGTGAATTCTGGGCCGTCAGTCACATTCACAGAGGATGACATGCTGATTCCGAATTCCTGCCATAACAGACCGCTGTATATGAGGGGCTCCCTGAACTGTCAGCCACTGAGCAAGATACTGATAGATCCCGGGGCTGCCGTGAACATTCTCCCATACCGCATCTACCAAAAATATTACTTTGATCTTCAGCTTACCAAGGTCAGAGACATGAAAATTGCGGGATTCAACTAGAAATGTGAGACGCCCCTTGGGGTGGCTGATTTTAACCTCACATTGGGGGATCTCACTACCATGGTACGATTCTATGTAATCGACTCCAACACCACATATAAGGCCCTGCTGGGGAGACCGTGGCTGCATGAATATCAGATAGTGCCGTCCACGCTGCATCAGTGCATTAAATACTGCCATGAAGGAAAAGAAGAGAGGGTGTTTGCGGATCTACACCCCTTCGAAGTATTCGAGTGTCATATGCTCGATGCATCCTACTACACCGAGGTGTCGCAAAATTGTGAAGGGAAAGAGGCTGGGGTCAGCCAGAAAAAGCCGGCGACGAAGGTAAGAAACTGGTCTCCCCCGCCACCAAAGGGCTATATTAAAAAGCATGAGGTATCCCACATCTCTTATGCTGGTGACTTTGCTCGGATCACCCCTCCTAGCATTCACCCGGATGATATCGATGAAGAAATGAAAGAAAAGTACACACAGGTGGAGGTTCCGCAGGGTTTAGTCAAGCCCATCGCCAGCCTAGAGTACCAGACGGTGCTACCACTGAAGACTATAGAAATCCCTCGCTTCTGCGAGCCTCCTACCATATTCTACACCGGGGAGTCAGTCGAGGAAGATGATCAAGACTGCATGGTCCCTGAAGAGGCTGCAAACCGGATGGTGCCGATTACAGGCTTGGATTATACTACCCAACGGGTTTCGCAGATGTTCTCTAAGATGCAAATGCCGTCATTGCAGCCCGCTGCCCAGAAGAAGGCGTTCAAGGAGCTATGGGATCCGCCTCGGGATAATAAAGAACTGAGAAAGATCACTCAGCACTCGGGATCGGGTTATACCCTTTAAGAATACTATGAAGCTGAGGTGGACGTCATCTCTGTCTCCTACCAGCATGAAGACCCTCCCGAGGTGGGATATGACAAGTACCCCTCGGAAGATGAAGAAATCATTTATCAATCCATAATGAACAATGAAGCCCCAGACACTCAGCCGGAGACGGGGACGTCTGATGAAGCAAAGAAAGATTGGTGCTGGGAAGACCTACCTTCCAAAGGGGATCTGTTCCATGCTGAAGCAAAGTTTGATACGGGAACCCCGGATGAAAACCAAATAGCCAAAGAGCTGAGGGAATGCCTGGAGTTTGAGCACATCCTGGAAGAAGTCCGGGCTCTACAGAATGATGATCTCTCAAGGGAGTCTGCATCAGAAGAGCCTCTAAGGGCGGAAGACTCCATTTTTGAGTTTCCTGCTGAGCCAGTCACGTCCTCGGGGCAGACTAAACAGAATCCAACAATACTGGCCGTATATGATGAGCCAGCACCCG
The DNA here is from genome assembly GCA_022559845.1 of Amorphophallus konjac. Classification (NCBI taxonomy): domain Eukaryota; kingdom Viridiplantae; phylum Streptophyta; class Magnoliopsida; order Alismatales; family Araceae; genus Amorphophallus; species Amorphophallus konjac. The sequence continues at coordinate 128,009 of JAHNEJ010002003.1, forward strand.
CTGATGACCAGTATGATGAAACAGAGAGTCATGAAACTGAAGAAGATTATATCCCGGGAAGCTTCATTGACTTGCAAGAAGCCCCGCCCGAGGTCGAAGATGGAGGTCAGGCCACCGTCGATGAGCTTGTGGAAATAAATCTGGGGACCGCAGATGAGCCAAGGCCGACATTCCTCAGTGCACTGCTGGAGCCAGCTGCCAGGGAACAGTATGTACAGTTCTTAAAAGAATTCCGAGACTGCTTTGCATGGACATATGATGAAATGCCGGGACTGAGTTCTGATGTGGCACAGCACCGATTGGCAATAAACCCAGAGGCTAGCCCTGTAAAGCAGCCTTCCAGGAGAATGCGCCCTAAATTAATAAATCAGATTAACAAAGAGGTTGACAAGCTGATTGATGTAGGCTTTGTTGAAGAAAATCAGTATACTACATGGTTAGCCAACATAGTGCCTGTAAAAAAGAAAAATGGGCAGATCAGAATATGTGTTGATTTCCGGGACCTTAATAAGGCCTGCCCAAAAGATGATTTCCCAGTGCCAATCACTGAAGTGATGATCGATGCGACTACTAGTCATGAAGCCCTGTCATTTATGGATGGGTCATCCGAATATAAGCAAATCTGGATTGCAGAAGAAGACAGAGTGCACACTGCGTTCCACACTCCGAAGGGGATATTCCACTACAAAAGGATGCCGTTTGGCCTCAAGAATGCCGGCGCTACCTACCAAAGAGCTATGACCAAGATCTTTGATGATTTACTCTTCAAGAAAGTAGAGTGCTACATTGATGATTTGGTAGTAAAAACTAAAAGAAGAGAAGACCATTTGCAAGACCTGAGGGTAGTATTCCAGAGACTGCGCAAATATGAACTCAAGATGAATCCCATGAAATGCGCCTTCGGCGTGTCCAGAGGAAAATTCCTCGGGTTTATTGTCCGGCATAGGGGCATTGAAATCGACCCATCCAAGATTAGGGCTATCCAGGAGCTCCCTCCACCAAGGAATCTGCCCGAACTGAGATCTCTGCAAGGGCGTCTGGCCTATATCCGACGATTTATATCAAATCTGTCGGGAAGATGCCACCCCTTTCACAAGCTCATGATGAAAGATGTGCCGTTCCTCTGGGACGATGGATGTCAGGAAGCCTTTGATAAGCTGAAAGAATATCTCAAGACCCCTCCGGTGCTGGGGGCACCAATTAAGGGCAGGCCCTTAATACTATACATCGCAGCCACATACTGTTCCCTGGGGGCAATGCTGGCACAGATAAATGAGGAAGGTAAAGAACAAGCCTTGTACTACCTAAGTAGGAGGCTGATTAGAACTAAAGAAAGCTACAGCTACATAGAAAAGACCTGCTTGGCACTAGTCTTTGCTGTCAAAAAGCTCCGACACTATATGTTGTCACATGAAGTCAGATTAATATCTGCAGCAGATCCGCTCAAATACATATTGACTCAGCCAGTACTGAAGGGCCGGTTGGGCAAATGGGCAGTGATCTTGATGGAATTCGATATTACCTATACACCCCAGAGGGCGATAAAAGGACAGGCCGTGGCTGATTTCTTCGCAGAGCATCCTGTGCTGGAAAATGATATGCTAGGGAATGAGTTACCCGATGATGAGACACTCGAGGCCTGCCAGACCCAGTCAGTTATATGGCAACTATTCTTTGATGGAGCATCTTGAACAGAGACAGACTCCGATGGAAAGATCGGAATACGGGCTGGAGCCGGTATTGTGCTGAAGGCACCAGAAGGGGAGGTCGTGCATACTTCCTGTTCTATAAACAAGCCCTGCACCAATAATTAGGCCGAGTATGAAGCTCTGATAATCAGGCTATATATCAGCCTCAACATGGGTATCCAAATGCTTCAAGTATTCGGGGATTCGATGCTGATAATAAAACAGATCCAAGGGGAGTTCGAAGTGCGGAAGCCAGAATTGAATCCCTACCACCAAAAAGTTGTGCGCCTCATGGCGAAATTCTACCATATTGAGCTCAAGCATGTGGGCCGTGGACACAATGCCCAGGCTGATGCACTGGCAAAGCTGGCCAGCTCACTAGCAGTCCCACCAAATAAGACACTGAACATTATCATTATAAACCGGCGGCAAGTCCCCAGCATGCTAGAAGGGTGCCCCGAAGAAGACGAAGTTGCCACCATCAGCACAGAACAAGCGCCTGATTGGAGACAGCACTTGCTGCAGTGGTTTCTACACCAACAACTGCCGCAGAAAAGAGAAGAAAAGATAAAACTCCTAAGAATCAAAGATTCTTATGAACTCAGGAATGGGATTTTGTTCCGAATAATGGCAGATGCTCGCAAGAAGATTCTACTTCGCTGTCTGTCCACTGAGGAAGCCTAGCAAGCGATGAAAGAAACACATGCTGGGACAGCAGGTGCCACCAGGCTGGTCCCAAGATGAAGATAGAAATCAAGAAGCTGGGCTACTATTGGCCCACCATGTTTGAAGACTGCTGTAAATTTATAAAATCATGCCAAAAATGTCAGGAGCATGCCACTGTGCCTAAAAGGCCTCCTACGACTCTGCACCCTACAATTCCCAGCTGGCCATTTGCACAATGGGGAACTGATGTAGTCGGGCCACTGCTGACTTCCTCGGCCGGACCTAAGTACATACTGGCCATAACAAATTACTTCTCCAGATGGGCGGAGGCTATAGCATTAAGAGAAGTGACTGGTGAACTGGTCGCCAGATTCATCAAGCAGAACATTATCTTCCAGTTCGGGATCCCCAGCCGAATAATATCCGACAATGGAAGTCATTTCAGAAATCAGAAGGTCTATCGGCTTGCTGAGAAGTACAAGATCGAATGGAGGACTTCCACTCCTTACAATCCACAGGCAAACGGATTGGCAGAAGCTTTTAACAAGACTCTCTGCACCTTGTTGGCCAAGGTCGTCAGTTCTAATAAGATGGACTGGGAAGAGAAAATGTATGAAGCTCTGTGGGCATACCGCACTGTCTTCAAGACACCTACAGGATGCTCACCATACTCGCTGGTATACGGCTCAGAGGCAGTGGTTCCGCTAGAGCTGGAAGCCCCGTCACTCAGAGTGGCAGTCCAATATGGCCTGGCCCGTGGCGAACAGACCAATGTAGAAAGAAGACTAGAAGAACTGGCTGAATTGGAAGGGAAGCGCCTCCGAGCTCAGAAGAGTATCCAAATGTATCAGGCCCGCATGGCCACTGCATTCAACAAACTCGTAAAAGGATGAGAATTCAAGAAAGGTGACCTCGTCATGGTCAAGAAAAAAGAAGTCATGGCGTCCAACCCAAAAGGAAAGCTGAATGCTAATTGGAAAGGTCCTTATGTGATACAGAGGGTCTACGAGGGAGGGGCCTACGTGGTTGTTAACCATCGAGGGGAAATCCAATTCTCGCCACTCAACGGAAGACATCTGAAGCTGTATCATACAGCACAACCAACATTCCCCGAGTAATCGGGCAAAATCTACCCTTTTTCTTGGTCTAGCGGCACTCCGCCCTAGCCGAGCTACCCTTTCCTTGGTCTAGCGGCACTCCGCCCTAACCAAGCTACACCCTTCCTTGGTCTAGCGGCACTCCACCCTAGTCAAGCTATCCTTTTCCCGGTCTAGCGGCACTCCGCCCTAACCGAGCTATCCTTTTCCCGGTCTAGCGGCACTCCGCCCTAGCCAAGCTACACCCTTTCCTTGGTATAGCAGCACTCCGCCCTAACCAAGCTACCCCTTTCTTGGTCTAGCAGCACTTCGCCCTAGCCGAGCTACCCTTTCTTGGTTTAGAGGCACTCCGCCCTAACCAAGCTACCCTTTCCTTGGTCTAGCGGCACTCCGCCCTAGCCGAGCTATCCTTCCTTGGTCTAGTGGCACTCCGCCCTAGCCGAGCTACCGCTTTCCTGGTCTAGTGGCACTCCACCCTAACCAAGCTACCTTCATCTTGAGCTGGTGGCGTTCCGACCGGTCACCCTCTAAAAAAAGAGAGGAAGGAAGAAGAAAGAACAAAAAGAAAAAAATGGGGTTAAAAATAGAGATATCCCGCTAGACTTGCTCCTATATTAGGGACAAGTGCGAAAATGGCCCAAAACCCAGCTGTGGTGAAAACCCGAAAGGGCACTGCAGGCAAAATCGGGTACCTCGCCACGTGAAAACCCGAAAGGGCCCGTGGGCAAAAGTAAGAGGGGGCTGGCTCCGGCGAAAATCCGAAAGGGCGCTTGGGTCGGTAATGTGGTGATTCCAAAGAAAGCCTTACCTCCCACCATAAAACTCCTCGTCGATCGACCGGCGCCTTGCCCGATCAATGATTAAACCCATCCGGAATAGACCTTACGTCTATTCTGTTGAAGCCTTCATACATTGCTCAAGAAAAATTCCCTCGATAATAAGCCCACCTCGGGATAGACCTTCCGTCTGTTCTGATAAAACACTTCCACTTGTTTTTGTCTGAGACCCACCACGGTAGAACCGGCCCGATTTAGACCTTACGTCTATCCCGATGAAACCTATCCTACGTCTCACCGTGATGAAACCTGCCATTGATCGAGGCACACTGCCCGATCAACAATGAAACATGTCCGGTTTAGACCTTACGTCTATCCCGATGAAACCTATGAAATCCTTGCATTGGTATTAACCCAATACTGATGATGAAACCTGATACTGATCGACCGGCACATTGCCTGATCAGCAATAAAACCTTGTCCGGTTTAGACCTTACGTCTATTGCAACTAGATCTACAGGTCTCTTTACGTCCCGCCGTGATGAAACCTGCTGTTGATCGATTGGCACACTACCCGATCAATGATGAAACCTATCCAGTTTAGACCTTCCGTCTATCCTGATGAAATCCATGAACTCCTTGCATTGGTATAAATCCAATACCGATGATGAAACCCACCATTGATCGATCGGCATCTCGTCCAGTATCAATGATAAAACCCTATCCAGCTTAGACCCTACATCTATCCTGATGAAACATATGAAATCCTTGCATTGGGATGAGCCAATACCAATGATGAAACCTGCTATCGATCGATTGGCACGCTGCCTGATCGACGCTAAAATCCATCCAGGGTGGACCTTCCGTCCGCTCTTACATAGCACAACACTGCTCTTTGAATCGATTCAGACCCTCCGTCTGGATAGATCATGAAACTCTATTCCTTTGAGTTAATGTTAAACCCCACATTAACGATGAAACTCATATTTTCAGCAAACGGCCTCGTGCCCGAGCTGCTATCTATATCCTCTAAATCAATTCGGACCTTTCGTCTGGATAGATCATGAAACCCTATTTCCCTTTACATTGATGTTGACACCCACATCAATGATCGTGTGTCCACAATAAACATATGGCGTCATGGTCCATAGGATAAAAGTTCGGGTCCCAGAAAAGACAATGAAAAAGGAAAAGAGAAAGAAAATGACAAAAAGTATATATAAAAAAAAATGGGGTTAAAAATAGAGATACCCCGCCAGACTTGTTCAGGCATTCTGGACAAGGGAAAAAATGGCTAAAACCCAGCTGTGGTGAAAACCCGAAAGGGCACTGCAGGCAAAATCGGGTATCCCGCCACGTGAAAATCTGAAAGGACGCGTGGGCAAAAGCAAGAGGGGGCTGGCTCCGGCGAAAACTCGGAAGGGCGCTTGGGTCGGTAATGTGGTAATTCAGAAGTTCCATGTCAACCGGCACGTTGCCTTCACCTCCCCTTTTACTGATGAAGCCTTCCGTCGGTCATCTGGCTCTATGCCCCACCGATGATAAAGCCTTTCCGGGGTAGATCTTACGTCTACCCTGTTGAAATCTACATACCCTCTTTTCACATGTCCCACCAATAATAAAACCCATCACCAGTCTGATAATGCCTGGCCAGTTCAGACCTTACGTCTGTCCTGATCAAACTCCTAAACCTTCCCTTGATCGATCGGCTCCTTGCCCGGTCAACGATGAAACCCTACCAGGATAGACCCTACGCCTATCCTGATGAAACCTACGTATTTCTTGGCAAAGTCCCACCCGCCATAAAACCCGCTGGAATAGACCTTACGTCTGTTCCGACGAGACCTACACCTCTACATACGTCCCACCGGTGATCGACTAGCACCTTGCCCGATCAGCGATGAAATCCTCTGTCCGGTTTAGACCTTACGTCTATACTGATGAAACCTATGAAACTCTTTGCGTCGATATAAGCCCCATATCGACGATGAAATCAACCATTGATCGACCGGTACCTCGCCCAATCAGTGATGAAACCATGTCCAATTAAAACCCTGCCAGTTTAGACATTTTGTCTATTCTGATGAAACTTCTAACACTTTCTTTGCATCGATATGAACCCAATATTGATGATGGAACTAGCTATTGATCGACCGGCACCTCGCCCGATCAATGATGAAATCCTATCCAGTTCAGACCCTACGTCTGTCCTGATGAAAACCATGTACCCTTCAAGGTCCCACCTGTGATAACCTCTACCCAGTCTAGACCTTATGTCTACTCTGATGAAACCTATAAAAACTCCTTTGCATCGATATAAACCCAATATCGATGATGAAATCATATACTGGTCGATTGGCACATTGCCCCGACTAGCTTTGAAATCTGCCCGGGATGGACCATTCGCCCGTTCCGGATAGTGCTCTGAGCCTCTTCGTTCACATTCTTGCAAACCGTCTCCCTTGCGGCACGTATGGCCAAGAAGGACGTTTGCTACCCCCAACAGAATTCGGTTTAAAGCACCCCCCGGAGGCCGTCACGCGGTGGAGTGAGTTCCCCATCCTTTCTCTGAAGGGGTGCACGCTCTCCTGCTAGGTACGGGCTATTCCCATAGGGACCGCTGAAACCGCTGCCAAATCGCCGTGAAATATTGATGGTGCGATAAGTAAAGAACAAACCACATATGAGGCTAGTGTAAAGATTCCTTTCCATTGAATAAAAAAGGGAATACAAGAAGGGCCCCTGAGGGGGAATTGTATTACAAAAAGGGGGAAACATATATTCACGGGCTATCCGATAGTCTCGCATGCCACCCACTGTGAAAGTTCGGATGAACGGCATTAAGTGGCGGTCCTTCGGAAGATCCGGCCGATAGTCATTGCCCCGTCTGAAGCATGTCTCCATTGCAGTGGAATATACCCTCGATGTTGATACTGTATCCGTCTCAGAATCAGACGATTCGTCAACTGCAGCAACTTTGTCATACCCGAAGTCCAGGCTATGCACGTTCAGCCAATTTACTACAGCCCGTGATATATCTGGCTACGCTGACGAGCTTGCCCCAACAGCTCCAGAAGATGCAGCAGCAGAGCTGGAAGCCATTGTAGTATCTGCAGCCGAAGAAGAGATGTGAGTGAAAATCCCAAAACAAGAGGCAGTCTTGTAAAGATTGTAATATGAAACCCTATAAAAATTTCGGCAGCATCTCCTCTTGTCCAGAGTCTGCCCAAGAAAAATAGGGAGTCACCCACCAAGAGGGAGTGATCCCAAACATAAAATGGGACTCAATCCCGTATGACGATCCTACCCGAGAATGAATCGGTCAAAAAGGGGGGGGGGATGAAGTAAGGCTCTCGGGGGAGAAACTCGCCGCCGAGGAGATGAAGAGAGAGAGAGGGCCGATGAAAATGAGGGGAAAAAAGCCTCTCGCGAGGTTAAAAAGAAAGAAAGGGGAAGGCTTCTCGGCGCGAAGAAAAGCGCGCCGAGAACCCCCCGTTGGCCGGAAGAAAAGGGCGCGCCGAGACGCCCGCGCCGAGAAGCCCGCCGAAGACGCCCGCGCCGAGAAGGTCACGCCGAAGATGCCCGCACCGACAACAGGTCGCGCCGAGAAGCACCCGCTCCTAGAAGGGTCCTACCTCGTGTCGAGAAGCCCAAGGCAAGGCCAAGAAGGCTCCAAAGTGCTGACAATAAAATCAGAAGATATGGAGATGAAAAACATGAAAATGAAAGATACATGTGCATAATATTGCTACAGCAACATGATTAAGCCGAAGGACAATGTCAAAGAGAAATTGAGGAGGATACCCTCAAATGATGAAGGGCACCTGCGGACCCCATGCTGCTTATTCTGCACTTACGCCGTCCGCAGGTGGGGGGCATTTGTTGACGCCTGGAAAATGAGCAAGGGCGGAGACAGAATTGAAAAGAAGATCAGACCAACAGTAAAAGATCAATGATGAAGCTCGTCAACCATCAACCCGGCCGAAGCCTTTTCCCGGCCAAGCTGATGTCTGATGCCATTGTCAGTCAGACGACGACACTGGTGAAATAGCAGTCACCTGGCTGAAGTCTTTTCAGGCTGAAGCTGATGTCCGGTCTTGTCACCATTCAGGTGACGATACCGATGAGATGATGTCCGACTTTATCATCATTCAGATGGCAATGCCGATGAAACCCCAGTCTACCGACTGATGAAAATCTAAGAATGATCTCAATAGAAACTGTGTCACCAGTGGAGGGCCTTCTCGGGTTCTGATACATTTGAAGGACCAATAAAGGCTGAAGTCTATGTGAGCTCTTAAAGGCCCTAAATGGGCCTATAAAAGTGGCGCCGAGATCCCCTTGTCGAAGCCCAAAAGCGGCGCCGAGAAGCTTGAGTCCCACGCGCCGGGAGCTCTGCCTACGATTGAGGCGCGCCGGGACAAGCCTGCCGAGAGGATACCAAGGAGGGATATAAACCCCTCATTCGAAGAAAGAAAAGGCCCAAGCTCATGTCCGAATAGGTAGCAAAAAAAAAGGGGGAGAAGAAGAATAGATAGCCACAAAAGGAGAAGAGAGTGGAGCCTGCAATCTGATCCGAGAGAGGAAGAAGCAGAAGGGAAAAAGAAGAAAGGAGTTCGAAGCCTGATCGAAGGTGAGCAACGGGGAGGGAGAGGAGTCAATGCTCCGCCCTCCCCTCCCCATTTTCTGTAGTTCATTCTTTTAATTCCGATTGCTTCTACTTCTTCCCCTTTCTGATGTATGCTGTGATATCACAGCCGGTTTTACTCCGCTAGGGCAAAGCATAGTCTCCCTGCACCTTCTTTTATGTATTGCCTCCGATGTGCAAATGTAATCGTGATATTCGAATGAATGAACACTACGGGCTCCAGTTGATGCTTGCTGTCTATTTCTCCGAAACCCTATTGCTATCTCTCCATGTTTTCTGTCTCTTTTTAGATTCAGTAGCATGCTATCCCCCTCCCCAGTTCGATTGATCGCCTGCCTATTCGCCTGGTTCTCGAACGCTACTCGTGCTTACTTCCGAGCCAGGGACAGACTATCCCTTGGACTCTAAAGCAAAGCGTAGATGTATAGCAACCGCTGTTCGGTTTTAGATGCTATATTCATGCTCATCGGCTTTGCTGAAGTCATCCCCGGGGCCAGAGACAGCCATCTCTTGGCCCCCAGATGATGAAGAGTATATCAAAATCATCCTGAGGGATTATTACGAACGATGGTGACAGAGACACCCTAAACCATGTTTCCCCCAAATCACTCTCTACTTCTGGCCTTCCCTTTGAAACCCAAGCCAAAATTAGTTGCAGTCTGATGAATTGATCTCCTTTGATTTCCCAAGGCCCGTCTATCTTGGCCTGAATCACCAGGAAAGCCCCTGAATCCTCAACAGATCCAAGAACAGGGTACCGTAAAGCTCTGTTTCTCATCCCGGTGCCCTCATACATCTCGGCTCCACAAACAGTCCTCGGCGCGAGCCTTCCCGTGCCGAGAACTCCACCTCCTTACCTGCGCCGAGAAGCCTGTGCTGGAACCCCCTTTGCCTTATTGACCTTGCGCCGAGAGCCCCCCTTTGGCCCTCTTGCCATCGCGCCAGGAACCTCCTGTGCTAGCTTCCCGGCGCCCAGAATGGTCCCCCACAAAGCAACCTTCCCGGCGCGAGACTTCATGCGCCGAGAACCACCTTGTGCTAGCTTCCCGGCGCCCCAAATAGTGCCTTGCAAAGAACCCTTCTCGACGCGGTGGTCTCACGTCGGGAACTCATATACCCATTAAAATCCGTGCCGAGAAGCTGCCCTGCCACCCAATGAACCTCCAACACTTCTATCAAACCCACCTAGGGATGTCCATAAGTCACCAGAACTGTCCCAAGGATAAAATTAAAGGGAGTCAGACTCCCTTATGCTCCACTGATCCGTACCGGGTTTATGAGCAACCCCTTTAGCTAAGGTGAGCTCTGCCACTGCATGAGTGTCACCGGCTCCCATAAGGGAAGAGTCAAACGTTGCCCCAGGGCATACATGTGCAATGTGGGAGGTTCGCTCCCTCCTTTTCTCGGCTTTCATCCCGGCACTCCGTGGGTGATAGCCTATTCTCCCCTGGGCATAATCCAGATTATGGGGAGGTGCTGTCGAAATGTCGATCGATGTTTTAACCCCGATAAGTCCCGGGAGGTGCACATCACACGCCCCTCGTCCGGCTCAATCTTCCGGGGAATATGAATGCTGCGAGGCCCTTGGCTGGATGAGAAATATGAAAGGGAACATCTCCCCGATGATGGTCCGGATCCCGTCCCGCCACTGCGTGGACGGTGTCCTATTTTTACCCGGCACGACCCACATAAGAGGTGGTCATGTCGGTGTAGTAATCTGCTGTGCATTAAAATATCTTCCCATAATAAAAAGAGCTTCAATACTACACACTGTTATTTTTCTTTTATTACCGCCCCGAGTGGCCTCCTATTTTGGCGTTTAATCAAGGGTTGTCCTTCTTAGGAAGAGCGTAATTAACGTCATAGTCTTTATGGTATGGCGGACTTTTGGTCCCGACTCAGACTTCACAATCGACTGACCAAGTCAAGTCGAGCGCACAATGAAATCGTCACACATGTGACTGGCACACCTAATAAACCAAATAAATAATAATAAATAATAATAATAAAAATAATAAGAGGAAAAAAATCCCGCGTCCACATCTGCTTATGCACATTCAGTAACAATTTTGGTTGATAACCTTCACATTGAGTATTGTGATCAAACAATCATTTTTTTGAGATTTATCCGAAGCACTCATTGCAGAGCAATGGTTGAGACTCACTGAGTAACTGGGCACACTTCACCTAAGACGTGAGGTGGTTAGCATCAAAAGGTAATGTCTTGACTAACTCTGATTTGGTAGAATTAATTTCAAATAATAAAAAAAAAGTTGAGCTGAAGGAGCTTAACAGAGCAATGGCCCTTGTCCACTGAGAAACTGTACCCCTTCACCAATGAAGTGATAAAGGGTCAGGCATGAAGTGGCAAGCTAACTCTGGTCTAAATGAGACATGACAGTTAACTGCACTGAGTAACTGGGGCACTTGCGTCTAACAAATGTGACTCCTTACGTAAAAGGTGTCAGTTGAACTTGATTGTCAATTCAGCTATTTTTACACACTAGAGGAGCATAAATGGATACAATATCACTATATCGGCTTCTTTGGCTTCAATACTAATGGTAGTTGATCGTGAAAGGTCACTGGATCTCAATGAGCCAGACTGAACGGAATATCAAGGACCCTGGTTCACGCTTGTGCATCAACTTCAATAATATTGAGTGAGCACTCTCTTGTTAGTTGCTTAAATTCTAACACTTCTAAAAGTTAAAGATTTTAATCCATCAATTCATACTCTATTACCATGCAATGCTCTTGTGCTGGGAGATATCTGAATTTGGGACTGATTCCGTCATCTACTTAGGCTTGTCTTAGACATGAATCTTTCTTCTAAAATTTTCTCCACATCTCATCTCCACTGCTCATTCTGAAAACACTCCTACTGTTTTGCTGATGTCAAAGGGGGAGAAGTTGTTGATGAGTCATCATCTGTATGAGTCTCTTATTCTACATGTCTATTTTCACTTAGCATGCATGTTCTCACTGCATATCCTGTTGGGTCCTTCATGTATTCAAATCCTTGATGTGCTTCATGATAGTTATGTTAAAATCTGTATGATAGTTTAATGCATGACAAAATTTGCTGTCAAAACTGTGAGCACAATGACTCATATTTTCCATCATCAAAAAGGGGGAAACTGTTATATAAATTATGTTTTGATGATGTCTCACTATAAGTCATTGGCCAATTATTTTAGAAAATCATGAAACACCCTTTTATTTGGCTAGGTGTGAAGAAGTTTAACAAAGTTTAAAGGCCGCGTCGACCCCACCATGGGATGCGTCAACTCATTTGATCAAAAAGAGGAATAAAAGACCAAACAGGTCATCAATTGCGTCGACCACATGATCATGCAGTGTTAACTCCGGACGTAGTTCTAGCATGGGAATTGAGGGTGTCGACCCCTCGCTGCTAGTGGTCTGTCGCGGCACGTTGCGTCGACCCCATCAACTCAGGGCATTGACGCAAGTCTATTTCCAGAAGCAGACGTCAAGCAGCTTTCAAACCTGCGTTGACCCCATCATCTCAGGGCGTCGACGTAAGGCTCTTCCAGAGATCGTTATGGACGCATTCTTCGAAGGATGCATCGACGCACCCCACTTGTTGTGTCGATGCACAGCGTGCAAGCCTGTAAACAGTTCAAGCGAGTCAATGGCCGCGTCGACTCCAGCCTCAACCTGGCGCCTGGCAGCTCACAAGTCTTGAAGCCGCGTCGACGTAGGGGACCAGGTGCGTCGACGCACAAGAAGCCTTCCTGAATAAAATATTCTTCGTCAAATCATCACGTCCTCGACCATCAACGGTGGAAACGTCCAAATCTCGTGCTTCAAGGTCTAAAAAAGGGATCCTAGGACTCACAACTATCCTCTATCATCATGAGATAGTTTGGACACCTTTCGGGAGAAAGATATGTCAATACATCATTTGGGAAATGCCTTTTTCTCAGCTGTCGTTTCCCCTGGAGTCAGCCAATGAGATTTGAGTCTAGAAATGTCTTTAGGATAGAAGGGCGTCCTTTCTGCAGCCAGCTAATGAGGAAGAAGATGCTGCAGGATCTCTTGTTCAAAGAATACTTATTTTACTCAGCCAATCAAATGGCAGGACCTTGGACGGAAATTTTTTGCTCCCTACGTCTATAAATTGGACGCCCTCTACATGAAGACTACTGCTGGGGCTGCAAGTGTGCTTGGAGAAGAGCTGAATGTGAGAAAGAAAAAAAAGAAGAAGGAGTGCCTGGTCTGAATCTCCAGCAGAGAAATTGAAAGTAAGAGAGGAAGAGAAGGAGCCGCAGCCAAGCCTGTTAGTCGTGTTTTCTTGAATCATTGATTTGCACCTCTGATTTGGTTGACGTTTTCACTCTATAGTAGCTGGATTTTGTGTTTCTTTCGTTTGTTTGTCCTTATTTCAAGTTCTTCATATCAAACTCAAGTGTGTGTATGGGACGTCATTCCCGTGTGGTGCTGTGTACAGCACTGTGAGGACTGTGCCCTCATGAGGGGTTTGCTCCTTGTCTAAGCTGTGTATCAGTGGTGTCTAAGCTATGTATCAGCGGTGTCTAAGTTGTGTATCAGCGGTGTTCAAGCTGTTAGTCAGTAGGATGCCCCACCGGGTTTGGTGAGGGGTGGACGTAGGCATGCTAGGTAGCAGCCAAACCACCTTAAAAATTCTGGTGTCATGGTTTGATGGTTGAACGCCTTTTCTTCTACCCCCCTTTCACAGGTGTTGTGACTCATTTGGTATGTCTCATGTTATTGTGTTTCAACTATCTCATGCATTAGTATAGAACCGTGCTTGAGATCGCTCCTGTTATTCTTCAAGTTTTTGATTGTTTCAAAAGTGGTCAAAAAGAGTGGGATCTATTCATCCCCCCTTCTAGATCCTCTCATACCACTCAACAAGATCACCCATCACGTTGATGTAATAGGCTATATGTTCTTTTGACAATCCTTGCCCATTAAATTTATCGAACTTTGGTGGCTTGTTGATGCCAGGGGGCAACCTTTTAGTGGCATGATGGATAAGGTAGGGTACATTGTACACATCGAACGAGGCATAATCATCACTACCTCTATCATCCCGCTTCATCTCAATCATTTGTTCTATCATTAGTTTATTCACTATTGTCGGGTTCGTCGGATCTGGGTGAAAGTTAGCTTGCTGCATCTGCGGTGTGGTCAACACCATTACTTGGGGTGTAGCGGTAGTCCCCTGGTACGGAGGAGCCAGATGTTGTATCGGGGCCATGCCCCTGGTGTGACTAGGTATCGGTGGTGAGGCCGCTATCTGTGGTGAAGCCTCGAGTGCATCAACACCTTGCCGCGACGTCTCGGGAGGAACTTCAATCTGCTTTGAGGCCGAAGCGTGCATACTCTGCTCGCTAAGCTATCTCTTCAGCATTTCAACTTCTTGCTGGTACTTCTGGAGCAGCATCAGCATAGCCGGGTCATGGGTAAAGGGGCTGGGAACCTGGCTTCCCCCTTCCAATGGAATATCGGAAGAAGACATTGGTCTCTCGCCATCATCTTCAGCAGTGACCATGTTTATAGTCAACATGACCACATTTGCACTCGTTCCGCCAGTGAGGGTTTGTAATGCCTCGATTGTGGCCTTCTTTCTTCTTTTGAGGGGACCCGGCCTCTCGATGAGCTTGGATATTTTTTTTCTGATCTTCGGGTAGAGCCCCATAGTGATTGGCTATCCCAGCCATGTTGCAGGTGTAGACCCGAAATTGTCCACTTCTTCGTATTACCCTTATGGCCGATCGACCAGGAAAGGTTAATATGTCAAACCCCGAAACTCTCGGTGCGACCTTCTCATGGAGGAATGGCCCATAGCAGCCTGACCCCGCATCTTCTATGTCCTTTGGGTTGACTCATAGCTTCTGGCCTTCTTTCGTAGCATCCACAGCCTCAAGTAGTCGCTGTGTCCCTAAGGGGGTATTCCCAAGACCACAGAGGTATCCCCGCACAGTCCGGGTGATGTCACCTTGCCCATCAGTAGGGCATATCACAGGCGGCGGAACTCTCGCACGCGCCGGGGGTTTATAGGCAACGCGCCATTGTCTGGCCATCCCGCCATAATTCATATCATGCAAGGAAATATCTACATGTCAAATGCAGGCCCAGACGGCTGGCTTGCGAGACGCCTGGAGTGGCACCTCGGTCTCTTCCTATTGTTTCTCCTTCTTTCTTTCAAATTTTTCGACCATGATAGGTTCTAGTCAAGGCAAAGCTAGGGCCCACACCTGCTTGGGCACCCACATTTGTTTGAATCTGGTTGGCTTTCGGGCCAACCCACCCTTCAATTTGGACCCGGTATGGTCCGCTTTGTCTTGGGCCAGTGCCTGAAATGAGTTGCGCACTGGCACTACCGAGATTACCCTATCAGGTGTTGTTTCGGCCTATCGATCATTCAGGAATACTCAGATGCCTCCGACTAGTACGGACTTGCCCGATGCAGATAGCCGACCTTGCGGCGTACCGGCATTCTTCTTGGCCATTCTCCTTGCGGCCGCAGTGCGTCTCTTGCTAGTAGAAGCGCGAGAATCAGTGTGGTGGACATAGTAGCCCACCACCTTCGTTGTCTTTGGCGCCTCAGCAACATTGGAGGCTGCTGGCTTCATCTCTTGGGTGGCCAAGAGCTCCACGAAGGCAACCCCCAGGAAGTCGGGGAAGCCCATGATAGGAGGAAAATTGTTGAACTTGGTCGGCATCGCTAAATAGCCATGCTCAACATGGCTCGTGACGAAAAGGGGTCCAAATGTCACCGCCATTGAAGTTGTCAGAATATGACCCTGCAAATTCAAACTTTGAAAAGTTAGAATTTTAGGAAGAGGCCACGGGGCCCCAGATCTCGGCAAAAAGATGAAGGGAAGTTCCAGTACCACCGGGCGTGCTAGACTTGTGGATGATGATATTATTTATTTATTTGATGTGTCTTGTTTATTTATTTGATTTATTTAGTGCGAGGGCCAGTCACGAGATGACGATTTATTCGGGCTCCGAAGACGAAGGTGGTCCGGAGCCGCTGGTGCGCGCCATCTGACTTGATCAGACGAAAGTGAGTATCGTGTCGGGACCAAAATCTGTCACGCCGTAAAGGTCACAACATTAATTACATCTCCCCGAAGGGGAGAAAACCCTTGATTAGTCACCAAAAAAGGGGCCCTATAGCCTTAAAATAGAATGATTGATTTGAAACGTATGGAAAATCCCCCGTATTGGGGCGAGGGCATTTAAGCTAGTTTATTTGCTCATCACGGGCTCCATGCTCGGAAAGTGTTCTGAGTCAGAAGCAAAGCGGAAGTATGCATGGTATTAAACTATGTTTGCTAGGAATACGACAAGTTTGATGTTTTAGCAAAAGAAGCGGTGCAGATCCCAGTGAAAATAAATCAGATTCAGAGAGTTGTTGGCCTAGGGAAAAGTCAGGCCATGGTCATGACAGGGCAGTCCTCGAGGTCCAAGCATGACTTGCGAGGGCATCGTTGATATTCCCTTCACATAGGGTCTAAGGGGAGGAGCCCCGAATCAAACGCCATTGATTTCTTAAGGGTGGTATTTATATTTATATTTCTATTGTTATTATGTTTTCATGCCATTATCATTATAATTATATTGTTATTTTTATACTGTTATTATCCATTATTTACCATTTTTTAATTAATAACTGTTCGATGAAATTAAGTCGACTTAAGACTCAGGTCGATTGATTTTTTTTGTTTGTTCTTTATTGTTGTTTGTTGTTTATGATTTACTTTAGTTTTCTTTTCTTTTGTGTTTGTTAGTTCCTTATATGCATTTTTTTTATTTGAGAAGCAAATAACTGCCCTGGGTCGACCCAACCAATAGGTGACTCGACCTGGACTTGGAGCAGGTCAACTTGCTCATGGAGCAAGTCAACTTGCTCCCTAGGTCCAGAGATGAAATAGGGGCATGGCTAGGGCGTGAGTCGTAGAGCAAGTCGACTTGCACCCCTGTTGCCAGAAACAAGAGGAGGGTAGGGCCAGGGCGTGATAGAGCAAGTCGACTTACTGATGGGGCATCAGAGGTGATTTCCTTACACGGGTGGAGTGTATTTGTGTGTTATGGCTTGTATGAGATTATAATTGTGTCATTTCTTTCATTTGGGCTCCTTGTAAGGCTTATATCAAGCCAATGGGCCATTTGTAATGTAGAGTCCATGGCTAGGTTGCCATTAGTAGAGTCCATTAGGAGCTTATTCCATATTGGGTCTTAAGGCCATCATTATGGACCTTAATAGCCACTTAGGCCCAAATAGGCTTCTCTCTCTCATGGGCCACCAAGGGTGGAAGAGTCTAGCATGGTTAGTGGGCTTGTAATATGGCATTTGACCACACTTGGCCCAAGGGAGGCCCATGAAGGGGGCGCCCCCTTCTTTGGCTCTATTAGGCTAGTTAGGTGTGATTTAGGTGAGGTTGGAATGGAATTAGTCTAAGTTTGAATTGGAATGGTCAAGATAGATTAAAAAAATTGTATTTGGTGTGTTATTCACACTTCATCTCAGCCATTCAATCCCCAACCCTTGATCCAAGGGTCCATATTAGATTTGATTGGAGTCATATATAACCATGTATTTTCATAAGAAAATCAATGGAAAAATCAGAATTTTTGTGAGTGTTCAAGGAGCTTGGTGCGCCCCTCTCTCCTACCTTGCTGTTATTCCTTCCCCAACCCCAGATCTAGAGTGTATCCCTCTTCTATCATTCCCTCTCAACCTCCGGTGATCGTCTGTGCCGCCGCCGCCGCCGTTCATGCCGCCTTCGAGCCGCCGTGGAATCGTCATCAAGTTTCTATCCTGCTAGATAGAGGTGTATTTCGAGAATTCCTGAAGCCAGCCACGAGTTCTGATCGATTTAAAATTTTGAGGGTTGGTTCTTGTCTTCTAGACCCTTCTCCAAAAAAAAATCCAGGTTCAAAATCCACCGTTTCATATCTTTACCATTTCGTTCAACTCTCAATCTCAGATCTGTTCTGTCACTGTCTACAGTGACAGTAGTCTTGAGTTCTCCACCTTCGACCACCCTTTTGATTTTTTTTAGACCTCCCAATTTAACTGGGTGTTCTGTCCATCGTCCCCTACCACCACAATGTTTCTTAAATTTTTATCATCCTTCTACCTATTTTTAAAAATTCACGTTTTACCGGAGCTACAGTACTTTCAGTCAGATCCCAGATCCAACCTTCGTTCAGTAAACAAATCACAGAAAATCATAGACACATCCAAACGTGTCCAAACCACTATTTCTGTCTTCTCAACTCAATTTCCCACAACTATTCTGAAGAACACAACCCCAGATTCGAACGTCTACCTCACGGTCAAAGGTAATCCACAGTCAAGTTCTCTGCAGGTCTGAGTCTTCGGTTACTGTACAATAGGAGATTAAAAATTCCATAAGTCAAGATCCGAGAAGATCCAGGTCAGATATTTGGGCCTAGGTTGAAGAACTTCAAGCTAGCTTTCCAACGGCGCTAGTCTCGTGTCGATCCGACATCGAGGCTGATCGCAGCGCCCATTCTCGCCGGAGCGCGCGCCGAAATACAGAACCGGCAGATTTTCGATCGGGTTTTCCGACCGGTGCCGAACGGATCCGCCGGGCCTCCGGCCGGTGAACCAGCCTGCCGCCATCCCAAGGAGCGACCCTCCGGGCATCCACCACTACAGCGGTGCCACCGGGTCCCACACGGCCCCTCCAGACAGCACGTGGGCCCCACCGTCACGTGTTCGGGTGTTGCCGAATCAACGCGAGAAGCCGCCCGTCAACCCGAATTCGGTCCTCCCGGACCCCATTGTGTAGCCCTTTACCTCCCTGCGTGGAGTGGGCAGCGAGTTGCATTTCTGTAATATTCGTGTATAATTGTTCCGGGAGTACGACTTCGGCCGGGTCCGTCTTCCCCACGCCGAGCGCGTGGAGGTATCGTCTTCGCTCCTACACTTGGCATTTCGCTTATTTCATATATGCTTGTTTATGCCGCTGCTAGAGAGCATGTGTAGGGATATCTAGCTCGATATATTTTTATATCACCGCTACTGCGAGAGAGAGTGAAGCTGTTCCGTGACCCGATCCGGGCACGAAAGTGCGAGCCGACCACCCTAGCTCTTGCCGGTTTCTCAACCGCGCACGTCCGACGCTTCCCTCGTTAAGGGACGATCGCGACCTTGTCGTGTCCGTGTCTCGTCCCGCATCAATTTGGTATCAGAGCGAGGTTGAGTCTAGGGTGTCAAAAAGAAAAAAAAAGAGTGTCATTTACATCGAGTCATTAGTCGGTTTAAGTCGAGTCTAGGATCATCATTGTTTTAAAACACAAAAAAGAGTGTCTTTTCGCATTGCATCCCTTTACTCGGTATATCAAAAGGTGTTGTCTGAACGTTAGGCCATGCCTATCGGGAAGGCCGCACACTTGTGCGAGTGATCTTCGGATCAGTTATCTCCGCCACGTACCGAGTCTTGGTTTACGTCTAGGGTCCTTAGTGTGCATGCATTCCAAACTTGCATAGTCGGTCTAGTGTCTTGTCACCGTGTGTATGCATGTCCATGTCCATTACCCATGGCCGATCCCCAAGACCATACGTCCGAGTGGTCAACTTTTGTGGCCAAAATGAATGTCCTCATGGACCGAGCCTTTGGTTTTGCCCCTCTCATTATGAAAGCCGCTCTACCCAACGGGTCCACAACGGAACTCCATTTCACCGATAGGGAGTCAAATAATTGGGTTTCTCTTGACATAGTGGAGTCTCTCTCCAAGACAGGCGAGATTATCCGCGATGGTGATTTTGCTTGTGTTGAGTTCTATAAGAGGATCGGCTCTGTTCTCTACACCGATGGCGCATGGTGCAGGATCGGCACACTTGCTGGTTCATGCATTATTTTAGGGCAAAAGTGGTTAGGAGAGAGAAGGGCCAATCTTGACTGGGACAAGAGGACTTGCACCTTATGCCCACCATACCTACCCGGTAAGATCACCCTTAGGGACCCCGTATGTCCAGCCACCTAGCCCCAGCGGCCCACTCCACCTTCGGATTCGCGCTTGGAGCCACCTCATCCCGAGCCACCCGTATTCCTAACGGGTACATTATACATAGCCGAGCCGCTTCTTAGTTGGCTCAAGGATGGCTTGGTCCCACTCCCTTACCCGTCTATGGACCCTACCCTACCTTTGGTGTCCATCAACTCCTACCACACAACTTTTCGGTCTAGTCACCATGTCGATACTTTGGATGACCTTATTATGGGATTAGATTCACAATGGGAGTTGACGCACCTTTTGGCCCGAGGCTTTGACCAACCCGCTAGTCTTAGCTTCACCCATCCGGCCTTAGGATCCATTACCTCCGTGTGCACCGTGGGGTGTGTCACCACGGAGATTCTTCTACTCCTCCCGATGCTGGCCGAGTCCGACTTCATTTCCTTTTGCCCGAGGGAGGAAGTTTATTTTCTTCACATGACCATTGTCCCGTTCACTATGACGGATGAAGGTGAGCATTCACACCTTCAAGAATTTCACGATTGGGACCATGTCATGGAGGAACCCATCTCTCGGGGTCATACCTTCTTTGACCCTTTTGACCCCTCCACTAGTGAAGCTCCCGAGCTATCACATTCCCTCCACCTCTTCCAAGGAGTTCACTATTCCACCCATACCCCTCGGTCTAGTCGGCAAGCCGTCTCTACATCTAGGGATGATGACGAAGGTAGTTTTGGATCTCCTAGCCCTTCTTCACCCAAATCCCATCGGTCACCAATGCATGAGTGGTACATCTTAGGGTGTCTAGGAGTCCTCCCTTCCATCAACCATCGTGTACATCTAGTATATGCATGGCACATATTCGGGTGTCCTGGTCCGCCGTCACCCATGTACGGGTCGGACTAACAGTGTGCTTTTTCTTTGTGTGGTTTGTTTTGAGTGATTTGTTTGCATGGTTTGTGTGTCGTTTGTTTGTCTGCATGCGTCTAGTGCAAGCTCGTTGTCATTCTCTTATGAGTAAGAGACGAGTTGACTCACTCGATGAGTATGGGATCGGTTCCACATCTATACCCGGATCAGTCACTTATAGGGACTCAACGGTGATTCCTAGTGAGTCTTCGAGCTGTTTTCTTCCCTTTTGAGAGTGCCCCTTCGGAGTGACCACCTTTAGCCCATAGCAGTTCGCATATCGAGTATATATGGAATGAGCAGGTGACGATCACTTGGAGCGGAGCATACCCACGCTACTTGGCACGGTGACGGATCCGCCGGGGTACTCGAGCATCCCTACCCCTACTCGACGGGGTCGAGTTCCTCTCACCCGGGGAGAATTGATGGGGCATCAGAGGTGATTTCCTTACACGGGTGGAGTGTATTTGTGTGTTATGGCTTGTATGAGATTGTAATTGTGTCATTTCTTTCATTTGGGCTCCTTGTAAGGCTTATATCAAGCCAATGGGCCATTTGTAATGTAGAGTCCATGGCTAGGTTGCCATTAGTAGAGTCCATTAGGAGCTTATTCCATATTGGGTCTTAAGGCCATTATTATGGACCTTAATAGCCACTTAGGCCCAAATAGGCTTCTCTCTCTCATGGGCCACCAAGGGTGGAAGAGTCTAGCATGGTTAGTGGGCTTGTAACATGGCATTTGACCACACTTGGCCCAAGGAAGGCCCATGAAGGGGGCACCCCCTTCTTTGGCTCTATTAGGCTAGTTAGGTGTGATTTAGGTGAGGTTGGAATGGAATTAGTCCAAGTTTGAATTGGAATGGTCAAGATAGATTAAAAAATTGTATTTGGTGTGTTATTCACACTTCATCTCAGCCATTCAATCCCCAACCCTTGATCCAAGGGTCCATATTAGATTTGATTGGAGTCATATATAGCCATGTATTTTCATGAGAAAATCAATGGAAAAATCAGAATTTTTGTGAGTGTTCAAGAAGCTTGGTGCGCCCCTCTCTCCTCCCTTGCTGTTCTTCCTTCCCCAACCCCAGATCTAGAGTGTATCCCTCTTCTATCATTCCCTCTCAACCTCCGGTGATCGTCTGTGCCGCCGCCGCCGCCGTTCGTGCCGCCTTCGAGCCGCCGTGGAATCGTCATCAAGTTTCTGTCCTGCTGGACAGAGGTGTAGTTCGAGAATTCCTGAAGCCAGCCACATGTTCTGATCGATTTGAAATTTTGAGGGTTGGTTTCTGTCTTCTATCCCCTTCTCCACAAAAAAATCCAGGTTCAAAATCCACCGTTTCGTATCTTTACCATTTCGTTCAACTCTCAATCTCAAATCTGTTCTGTCACTGTCTACAGTGACAGTAGCCCTGAGTTCTCCACCTTCGACCACCCTTTTGATTTTTTTTAGACCTCTCAATTTAACTGGGTGTTCTGTCCATCGTCCCCTACTACCACAATGTTTCTTAAACTTTTATCATCCTTCTACCTATTTTTAAAAATTCATGTTCTACCGGAGCTACAGTACTTTCAGTCAGATCCCAGATCTGACCTTCATTCAGTAAACAAATCACAGAAAATCATAGACACATCCAAACGTGTCCAAACCACTTTTGTTGTCTTCCCAACTCCATTTCCCACAACTTTTCTGATGAACACAACCCCAGATTCGAACGTCTACCTCGCGGTCAAAGGCAATCCACAGTCAAGTTCTCTGCTGGTCTGAGTCTTCAATTACTGTACAATAGGAGATTGAAAATTCCATAAGTCAAGATCCGAGCAGATCCAGTCCAGATCTTTGGGCCTAGGTTGAAGAACTTCAAGCTAGCTTTCCAACGGCGCCAGTCTCGTGTCGATCCGACATCGGGGCTGATCGCAGCGCCCATTCTCGCCGGAGCGCGCGCCGAAATACAGAACCGGCAGATTTTCGATCGGGTTTTCCGACCGGTGCCGAACGGAGCCGTCGGGCCTCCAGCCGGTGAACCAGCGTGCCGCCATCCCAAGGAGCGACCCTCCAGGCATCCACCACTACAGCGGTGCCACCGGGTCCCACACGGCCCCTCCGGACAGCACGTGGGCCCCACTGTCACGTGTTCGGGTGTTGCTGAATCAACGCGAGAAGTCGCCCGTCAACCCGAATTCGGTCCTCCCGGACCCCATTGTGTAGCCCTTTACCTCCCTGCGTGGAGTGGGTAGCGAGTTGCATTTCTGTAATATCCGTGTATAATTGTTCCGGGAGTACGACTTTGGCCAGGTCCGTCTTCCCCACGCCGAGCGCGTGGAGGTATCGTCTTCGCTCCTACACTTGGCATTTCGCTTATTTCATATATGCTTGTTTATGCCGCTGCTAGAGAGCATGTGTAGGGATATCTAGCTCGATATATTTTCATACCACCGCTGCTGCGAGAGAGAGTGAAGCCGTCCCGTGACCCGATCCGGGCACGAAAGTGCGAGCCGACAACCCTAGCTCTTGCCGGTTTCTCAACCGCGCACGTCCGACGCTTCCCTCGTTAAGGGACGATCGTGACCTTGTCGTGTCCGTGTCTCGTCCCGCATCACTTACACCCTTGCTGCCAAAAATAAGAGGAGGGCAGGGCCAGGGTGTTGCCCTTACCCCCTTTTCTCCTTCTCTTCTCTCTTTCATCATATTTTCTTGTATTCAGGATGTGCATTCAGCAAAGTGGATTAGGGGGGGTTGTTAAACTCCCATCGTTTAGTGTACATTTCATTTCTTTCTTTCTTTCTTTTCATTGCTTCTTCGTATATGGGTAGAGCTTGCATATATATATATATATATATATATATATGGGAGAAAGGGGTAGAGAGAGCCTGCTAGCTGTGAGATGGAAGCAAACCACAGAAGGCTGCTTGCATTGCTTGGCAACAGACCACAGTTGCAACCTGCTTGCCTTGTTCTACTCAAATGCTTTCTTTATTTTTTTTTGCTTCCAAAATGATAGTCTTTAAGGCATGAGACAGCCAGAAGACCAGATTGGATCACTGCGGCTCGAACCAGCCACCCTGGCCATGAATGGGTCGACGCATCCTGCACCGTCCGTTGACTCACCCATGGGTCGGTCGACCAAAAATGTAGGTCAGTCGACCGAACCTATAGGTAAGTCGACCGAACCCGCAGGTAAGTCGACTTGGGGCTAGGCGAGTCGACTTGTCCCATGCCATTCGTGTAGGGTGGTTCTTGGTACGAGGTGGAGTATTTCACTCATGCATGGCAAGAGTTTCCGGCTATACATAATTCAGCTCTCCACAGCTCACCGTTTGATATACCAAGAAAACCATGGCAAGCAAGCATTTAGAAATCAAGGCATGCCTGAGGTTTTATCTGCATTGCTTGCGTAGGATCTGGATGGATGGTATACTTAATCTAAAAAACAAAGTGGAGGGGTAGGTATGCCCATGTTCATGCAATTTCAGTGGAGACCCTATGCAATTTCAGCATGCATATGCAGTGTTTGATATTATTACCAAGGGGAAAGATGTCCTGCAAAGTAGTCTGTACGCAAGGGAGTCGACTCCTAGGGTCGACTCCTGTACAGATTTCTACACATGGCTACTCTAACAGAAACCGCACAATAGGGGGTCGGCCCACACAACAGTAGGCTCCCAGCCTGATCCAAAGAGGGTTTTTATGCACTGATCATACATACATATATATATACATGTGCATACAAATTGTTCATTTAGTGATTTTCTTATTTGATCTGAGAATTCTTATTTTCTTTTCTTTCTTTGGTTCCATCTTCTTCTATTTTTTTGGACAGTCCTTGGATCTTTATCATTACATCACTTTCTTTGTGTTATCATCTTCGTTGTTCTGCTGCACATCTATCATCATCATCTTTGCTTGATTCATCATTTTTTAGGAATTTTTGTATATATACCCTTATAAAGTTTAGTTTTGTCAAATATACCCTTCATCAGAGCATATTATCATGAATATCCTCGAAATATGAGTAATAACATGATTATGCCCTCGCCGTAACTCTCGTGTGTTTAATCCGAGTTAAGTGTGAGTTAAAGGGTAAGATTTTTGTATATATACTCGTGTAAAGTTTAATTTTGTCAAATATACCCTAGATCTAATGACTGTAGATGACATATTTCACGGAAGATTCTCCTCCGTCGACGGCAGTAAACGAAAGGGATATAACCGCAACATTTTTTTCTAAATGAAGGATATTCATGATAATATGCTCAAATGAGGGATATATTTGACAAAACTGAACTTTATGGGGATATATATGTAAATTTTCCTTTTTTTATTACTGCTCTTGCGATTCGTCCAAGTGCTCTGACAAAAAATTGATAGTACCTCCCCTAGACCCAGAGTGTTTGGGGGGTGTAAAAAGGAAACTCATCCACGGAGAGTCCGAGATGGTCCCTTAATAATAAGGATGTGAAAGAAAGTGGCAACATCCGCAGCGGCCTCCTCATAAGCTCCAAGGAAACATGCTGTTTAATTCAAAACGCCAATCGTTTAGAAATTCAGATCTTGCTAGGACACATGGAACCTGCTGATTACAGGAGAGTAAAACTGCGAGATCGGTCCATATGAAGTTGCTGGATCAACTGTGCAGTAGCTTCTGGATCAGCATTGTGGGTAGCTGCCGGGTAACCACCACAGAAGAGGATGCCGGGTTGGTGCATGGGTGCATCAAATCACTCAAAGACAAAGCTTAGTATCAGAAAAAGGCATCAAGGAGGGCCATACAGAGGCCTAAGGGAGAGGGCACCTTCATGAACACAAAGGCCTGGTCTCCCCATGAGTTTCCTGTTCCTCTGATGAATTATCGAGAGGATGGGAAGAAAATTAAAAGCATCTGAACTTGAGTAGTGAATCTACGCTAGTTCCTAGTGAGAAAATAGAAAATGGCAAGTCTATGACAATGACATCACAGGGGAGTCAACGGATGAGTAATTTCATAGAACACCTGGCCGAGCCACTTGCCATATCTCCCTTCCCTCTGATGAAATACAGAGAAAGAGATTTAGGCTTGATGCTCTTCCTCCTCCACAAATAGAACTCACAGCAGGAAGAGAAACAAAGGGAAACTTCAGATGATTTGTAGCCCCGGGGTCCTACTCATTACCTTGAGCAAACTCCGGGGTGTTAATCATCATAGCAAAAACAAAACAATCATTCAGGGAGGATATCATGAGTGGCGAAGAAAGCGTCTATTCGGGGAGAAGGGAGCAAACACAGCAGAAAGAAAATGACCTAGATCAAAAGAACTGCGCCAATATTCATGGATCAAGACCAGAGGCCCAATGTTTCATTCATTCACAGAAAAAGAGTACATGAGATGTAGCCCCATTGGGCATGGAGAAGAAAAGAAAGAAAGAAAAAAAATACAAGCAGACCCACCCTTCGAACGGACATCTTCTTCCTCTCCTTCCCTCTTTCTCTCCCTTTGTTATGAACTTCTGCTTGTTTTCTCCCCGTGTTCTCTCTCTCCTCTTCTTATTCTCTCTTTTTATATCCACAGAGGTTGCACGCCCGTTGGCATGTCTTCCGCCTTCTTGCCGTACAGCCATGGACTCTTGGCGTGTCCTCTTCCTCTGTGTCGCATGGGCATGGGCGCGTGTTGTGTCCTCCCCCTTCTACGCCGCTTGGGTGCACGCCTCTTGGCGTGTTCCTTCCCTTCGTGCCGCGGGGAGCAGAGGGAGGCCGGTGTACGTGTGGCCTCCGCTGAACAGAGGCCGTCGTAGCCGTATGGGTTGATACCGCCGGGTCGTCGGGGAGCTGTCGGATCGACATGCTACCGTCGGATCAGCCTGGGCTCTACCGGATGGAAGTGTTGCTGTTGGATCAAAGTCCCTGCCAGATGGAAGTGTTGCTGCAGAATCAAAGTCCCTACCGGATGGAATCAAGATCTACCGGATGAGAACTTCAGAATACCTTCCGCTGGTTCAACCTACTACCGGATGGCCTTGGCAAGAGGCTGCCTGATGGGGGATGAACTCTGCTAGTTGAAACTAGCGCGCACGTGCCATTTCAAGGGGGGTATAGCCCCTGCCGGATCGGTGGAGAAGCCCTATCGGATAGAGGCCACCGCGGGCCTGCCAGTTTGAGAACCCTGTCGGATGGGGGCTTGGCGGTCGCTGGTAGTTCAGAGATGATGCAAGGTCCTGTCGGATGGGCTTCAGGACTCCTGCCGGATGGTTGCTTGCTGTCGGCTGGAAGTGTCGTCGGATGGGCAAGGCTACCGTTTGCGGCTGGGAACTGCCGGTTGACGGATGCTACCGGATAGGCTCATGGACTACCGGGTGAGGCAGCGTGGGCTTCCAGTTCAAGGGTTTGTGTGCCCTACCGGATGGGGCATTGGAGGCCGCCGTTGCTGTCAGATGCGCACTGTCGCTGCTACCGGATGGGCGCCGCGAAGGGGCTACCAGTTCAGGGCCTTGCTGCCCTGTCAGATGGGGCCTTACAAGGTGCCGTTTTGATGCCCACAAGGGGCCGCGGGATGGAGGTCACTACCGTATGAGTGTGGGGGAGCCTGTCGATTTGCTTGAACAGCTACCGGATGGGCGCCGCGAAGGGGCCGACAGTTCATGGGTCGGGCGAGGTTGTCAGTTGGATAGTTTTTGGGGCGACACCCTGCCGGATGGGGGAGTGATCACCACTGGATGAGGATGCTACCGGTTCAATGCATAGCTGCCGGTTGAGAGCCCCTGGGCTTGCCGGTCCACCCCCTTACTCCCTTTCTCTTTTACTTTCCTTTTCTTCCTTTTTTGTTCTTTTCCTTTCTTTTTGTTCTTCTTTTATTCTTTATCGTCTTCCTTTTCTTCTTTTCTCGTTACGGGACTTTGCAAAAAAAAATTCTTGTCGTCATTTCTACCTATTTTCTTTTAACTACCCTAGCTCAGCTCGGCGAAGCTTGTCGCTCTTGATGGCAAATTTCAAATGTCAACAGTGGGCCACCGCATGCAGCAGCATCCAAGGGAAGCTTCTCCCATCTTCTCGTGGTTGTGTGAAGCATGTTTGGTTGGCTAGGCAAGTTCCACGAGAGGCATAAGGGCAAGAAGAAAGGTTCAATTGACTAGGTAGGCTCCACGAGAGGCACATGGGCAAGAAGAAAGGTTTGGTTGGGTTTCCATGATATGGACATTAGGTGAAGCTTCTCCCTTCTTCCTGTTGGTCATGGGTTTCCACGGTAGGCACATTAGGTTTGATTTTGCGAAGAAAATGGAGGATGGATATAGTCACCCCATGTCCCCCCCTCCCCCCGCCAGGGATGTGGTCACGCATTTTAGGTGGGGTGACTTTAAGAAACTAATAATATCTTTATTAGTTGGTTATAAAATGGCACTGGCTAGGCTTCTTTACGTAGAGTTCCTCACGTAGGTTATAAGAGGGGGACTCATCCCTCTTCTCTTCTTCTCCGCTATTTGTTGTAGTTTTTGTTGTAATTTTAAGTTTTGTTTTAGCTTAATTTCAATTATAGTCTTTGTTATCATTTGTCTCTCTTCTTCTTCTTCTTCTAATTTTCCCTTAATCTTCTTTTATTTTAGCATAATTTCTCTTCTATCTTCACTCTTTCTCCATATTTATTCTTCCTTTAATATTTCTTCCAAAGATGGCTCGAGAAGGGTGGCTTCCACGACTCCAATATGAGTGCACATAGTCTTTCTTCGCAACTCGTGAATCAAAGGCTCGAGGAGGACAGCGCCATCACCCTCACACCATGGCCACAGCATCCTCTTCTCTAGCTCTTCCTTTGGTACTATTTGTCATTTATTTTCTTTGAGTTATAATTTCATTTGTGGCACTTTCATATCGTAAGTTTATCCTTTAATTAATAAAATTTATATTTATTTTATTTTCTCTCCTTAAAACTTATTCTCTCTATCTCTTATCTCTCTATTTCTCATCTCTCTCTCTCTCTTTCTCTCTCTTAATACTCAAATATCATTAGATATATTTATTCCATGTTCTTTAAATTCTAAAATCAATCATCAATTTTGCTCTAAAATAAATACAAGGTTTTCAATTTAAAATCTCAACCTCCCTGTGAATTCAACCCATTCTCCCCCTAATATTACGCTCTCTTTATTCATTGTAAGTTTAGAATTTAAGATTGGTTGTTGTGTGTATTTTTAACAACAAACTTTCTGGCACATAAATTTTTGGTGTTGTTTCTAGGGACGTTTATGATTTTTAAGTAAATTATCTTATATTTTTGTACATAAATTGACGCTAACAATTTTTCTTTTCTGTTTTGCAAAAAAAGAGAAAATCTGACAAAAAATAAAGGAAAAAGGTTAGAAAAGGTGTCATAGAAAGCATTGAAGCATAGGTAAAGGTCCTTTTCAAAAATTCAAAAAAATGTAAAAACATAAAAAAAAATATTGTGTCTTCTTGAGGTAAATATTATGTCGTCTTATTTCATTATTTTTTATTTTTCTAATAAAGAACGAAGGAATGCGATCAAGGTTAGTATTGTTACCCTCTTTCCCTAAATTTAATTTTCTTATTTTTTAATTTTTATATTTAGATAGTTTTCATATTTATGAATCGTCTTTAAAAAAAGAAAACAATCTTGTTGGTTAGATAGATTCATTAATTAAAAAATAAAAAATCACTTGTATAAAAAACATAAAAAAACTCATTCTAAGATTAGAAACCATATATCATGCCTAAGTTATACATCATAGAGCCTGCATTAATTATATTTCTTATTTTAATTTATTTTAGAGATTAATTGTTCGTGCCTTTGCATTATACACTATTTGTTTGAATTCGATTGTTGCATTGTATTTTTTTAAAATACTCTAAGGGTACTACCCCTAAATAACATAAGATGGAGATTTCATCAACCTTCCTTGGCCCACAAACCATAATCTCCCTTGCATCTCTTGAATTATCCTTAGCCTAATAAAAGCAAGTAGACTCATCCCTAGGATCACACTAGGATTTTGGTGCCACTGGAGTCTATATATCCTCATTTTTGGAAACCAATGTCTAAGATTAAAGGTAAAAAGATAAACATCAAAGTGGATAAGTGGTTATTTAATTAGATCCTTACGAAAGTAAGAGGAGTCTCCCACTACTCCACCTCTTACCTGACCG
Source organism: Amorphophallus konjac (assembly GCA_022559845.1). Classification (NCBI taxonomy): domain Eukaryota; kingdom Viridiplantae; phylum Streptophyta; class Magnoliopsida; order Alismatales; family Araceae; genus Amorphophallus; species Amorphophallus konjac. Next base: position 157,909 of record JAHNEJ010002003.1, read on the forward strand.
GAGGATGAACTTGAGGGTGGTATGCCTTAGTCACTTTGTAAAACTCAACTTGTAAACCTAGGTTACCCCTAGGTGTCTCCGTTTAATTTGGTTGATCAATTGTATGTGTTTGTTAGAAAATAAAAAAATAAAAAAATAAATCAAAAATCAAAAAAAATCCGGGTCTAGTCTATTTTGACCAAATCAATGGTTGAATATCAAGGAAGGAAATCCAAGCAAGTGAATGAATACTTTATTCCTTCCACTTATAAGTCCTCAACATGCATTAAACTGCCTGATATCCCCATCGATCATTATGATATTGAGCCCAGTGCCATTCAGATGCTCCTATCTTTTTATGGAAATACCAATAAAAATCCTTATAAGTATCTAGATGATTTTCTAAAAATTTGCTCACTGGTTAAGATTTAGAACTTTAGTGATGTCCTTATATTGACCCTGTTTCCATTCTCTTTAAAGGATAAAGCAAATATTCGTTAAGAACTTTGAGGAAAACTATTAGGACTTGGGTAGAAATGCAACCAGAGTTTCTGAAAAGGTTCTACCCCATAGTTTGAACCAACTTAATGAGATGGGCAATCACAGGATTCACTCAAATATAGGGGGAGAAAATCCATGAATCTTGGGAAAGGCTGAAAGAATTCTTGTGGCAATGTCCACGTCGTGGGTTGCCTAAATGGCAAATTGTTAATACTTTTTATGAGAGATTAATAGATCATTATAGGCAAATGGTGGATATATCTTGTGGGAGGACATTCATAAATAAGAGTGAAGATGAGGCATATGATATGTTTGAACTATTAAGTGAAAACTTCATGAGACATGCCTTACTCTCATCTTATAAACAATCTGTAGGACTGTCTAAACAAGTTGAGATTTATGAGATAGAAAATTGGGTAAAGTCTAACTCTAGGATGGACATTAATGTCATTGCCCAAAAGTTAGACAAAGTAGACCTTATGGCATAAAATCTGAATCAAATTTGGGTCCTGAATAAACAAACATCCACTGTCCAACCACCACTAGGTCCACACAAGGGTGCCCAATCTTTTAAGGAGACCTGTAGTTTTTGTGCAAGACTGACTCACCATGTGAGTATGTGTCCTACTACAGTCCAACTCCCACCATTCATCCAAGAGCAAGTCAAAGCTACCCAAGGGTTCTCCAGACACAACTACAAGCTCATTTCAAATACATATAACCTAGGTTGGAGAGATCACCCAAAGATCTCTTGGATGAATCAGGTAAACCAGGCCTATTTGCCTACTTCTTTACCCCAACAAGTTCAAAAGTCACCCATGCATAATCAATTTCAACACAATCCATTTCAGCCTAATTTTGACACTAACACCAATGCTAGGGGACGGCAGGTGCATTCTCAAGGGCACTATCCTACATCACAATTCGCATACTCTCAGCCCACCTATTACAACCTTCCTCTACTATTGCACCAACCTTCTCAACTAGCAAACCAAGATGATGATGGGCTTATACAAATCATTCTGGCCCACCAACAGTCCATCACCAAAATAGAGGCCCAACTTGGCCTAATCACTGAGCACCGCTTTGGAAAGGGGTTTACATGTGTTTAACCCTTTGCATATATCGAAATGTACTTTGAAAGAGAGACAGGCATAACCTGGGCCTTCGCTGGGGCAACCTCGGTTTAGACCGGGGTTTCGAAACTCACCTCGCGAGGTGGGTTCCGATTGTCCCGGCTTGCCTTTTCCTTTCCCGCCCCTGTCGCCCTGTCACCTGTCGCTTTGGCTCGCCTGTCGCTTCGGGGCCTGCGAAGGTCGTCTTCCTTCCTTCGCCAACGACGAAGGCGGCGAACCCTCATCTCAGTTCAGTCCGCGCTCCTCTCCCGTCCATCCTTCATCGCCCTTCCTCCACCGTCCGGCCGACAACCACTCCCTCTACTGTGGTTCCCCGACAGAAGGTCTTCATTCTCGCTCGGCTCTGCGCGTAGTGGTGCCTTCCGGTGGTCGTCTCTCTGACCCGCGAAGGTGGGCCAAATCTTGCAGGCCAAGGCTATAGCTGCGCTCCCTTCGCCTGGCCCAACGTACGTGATTTGCAGTCCGGATCTCTCTCGTGACTGAACAGTGAAATCTTCTTCCTCAAAACCCCATCCACGATCGCCCTTGCGCCTTTCTCACTAACTCTTACTTCGTATTGATGATGCCTCCTCATTCTATCTTAACCATGTCTTGTTGATTTCCGGTGATGATGGTGGTCGTCGTTCCTTCCTGGTTGTCTGCAACACGGTAGTGCTGGGACTGCTGTGTCGGATCTGTCTCTGCTGTCGTTGCTATCAACGTTCACTGTGAACCCTAAGGTTTTTCTTCTCCTTGTTTCCCCCAAAAGTCGGTATATATTAGTAATCCTAAATTTCATGTGTAGTCACGGAGGAATATCATGCATCTTCCATGTGGGTTATGTGTGTTATGTTCTTCTCATCGACATTTGTATTACCCTACTCTGTTTACATTTTCTGCGTAGATTTATATGTGGGCCTTATTTTTTTTTTTACTGCTATCTGGGCGTTATATGTGGCCGTTAATTATTTTGTTACTGAAATTATATCCTTGTAGATTAATATAGGAAAGTGGTTTGAAGCATATTCAGTTCCATGTGACAGGTTCGGATTTGGTTGAATGTGACTTCACGGGGACTCAATATATATATAAGGAAGTCATATGCCAGCAGTCATACGAAGCTGCTCAAAATCAGGCTATACATATATACATAAAATCTGTGCCTCGTGAACTCATATGATAAGAAATAATATTCTTCTTTACTTGGCATTTTTTTTGATATATAGTAAACTCAATCTTATACATTTCTAAATTTTCAATGTGTTCTGTGGCTTTGCTACTATTGGCTTTTATGACTCAATCTTATACTCAATCTTATGTAAGTTGCTCTGGTCTGATGTGTCTTTTATGACTTACATGGTTCAAATCTGAGGTCGGTCATATCGTATGACTTTTGGAAACACATATAACATCTCAGTCTCTTGCCTATATGTTTTGTTAATGTATGACCAATCACTCGTTTGCGTTGCAAGGTTTTATTTTCTTACCTTTTACTTCTCCTCAAATTGCCATTAGTATATAGTTCCATGCTTACATTTTTTATGTTATCTGTCTTCTATTTTCAGACTTGTCTACTTCCCCATAGAATTCAATGTATGTGACATTTATATTGTTTCCATGTCTTCCATGTCGGGTCTACTTGTTGGCAACTAACTTGCTGTTGTTTGCTGTACTTTTCCCGGCCACTCGTATGGTTCATATGATAGGTGAGTCATCTCACATAACTCGTTGTAAACTTGTATAATATCCCTGTCTCTTATCAATGTGTCTCGTTAATGTCTGATCAAGCAGTCATTTACATGTGAAGGTATAATTTTCTCACCACCAACACTTATGACAAACATGCCATCTTTTCTTATATATTTCAACACATATTTATGAAACCACTAACTTGTATTTTGAGACATGTAGAAGCTACTTCCACATCTACAAGCAGGACAATTACTAATTATTTTTTAAAAAAGAGTGAGAAAATTGTGTAATATCATGATAGTTGGCATTATCTCGAGTAGAGCTTCAACGCTTCACTACTATAGTATATTTTACTCTCATACGTTTTCTGATAAGTGATGTTTCTTTATTTTACTTTTACTTATTCACTTATACATATTTTCAGCATGCAAGTGACGTTATTTTCATTATCGACCTGCCTGCTTCAAATATTAATTTCTTGATAAAAGGCTGCTCATCTCATTACATCTTACTTCTCGGACCTCTCGAGCATGTACCTCTGTGGATTGGCTGCCACCATGTCTCTCATCGGTAATTAATAATCACCTTTACTAGGTCTTGGAGTTCCCGAGCACACTAGGGCCTTGGAAAATCTATGTCATAATCGACATTAATCCCGTTTATTTAGGTAAATTGTGGACATTGGAGATGGACCTGATCTTACTAAGATTACTTAGGGAGGAGTTGAAATGTGGAGAGTCATGGGATGTCGTGCGACAAACATTTCACATCCGAACTGGATTGAATTTTCCCACCTCTCATTTGAAGCATAGGCTTGGCTTCTACAAATCATTTTATGTAGTAGCCAATGCACTTGTGCACGATGGGGGTTTCAAATGGGATGAGGGTTCGAAGCAGATACAAGGCCCTGACATGCTATGGGATGCATACAATGAGGTGTGTGAAATGACCATCGAAGAATGCATAGAAAGAGACGTTTTCTAGTTGTTTTGGCATGCGCTAATTGTAAACACATTATTTTTACAGTTTAATCCACTTGTCATTTGGTTTAAGGGGAGGACATTACACTTGTATTGGGAGATTACGCATTCTCTTCGGACGTGACACAATATCCACTTGTGAACAATTATGCAAGGCATCCATATTGTGTCTACATTAACTTTGCATGACTTACCGCCTTTTATGTGATGTACTAAGTATGATCTCGTGTATTATCTTCAACTTTTATAAGGAGACGATGTCTTCCTTATCTTTCTTGTAGACAGGCTCATGGCGGATAGCAAGGGGAAGCCCCGAGTTACAAACTTCACGACTCGGGAGGACAAAGTGCTGTTAAACCTCTTGATCGACCAATATCACAAGAACACATGCAACCAAGGCACATTCAAACAACATGTATGGAATGGCATCATAGGTCCCTTCAATGACATAACAAAAAAGGGGGTAGACAAAAATAATTTGCAAAATAGATGGAAGAAACTCAAAAAATAATACCATACACTCGAACAATTGATCGCAAGGACAGGTTGGGGATGGAATGACGTTAAGAAAGTGCATGTGCCGCCTGAAGAGGGTGCGTGGGCGGAGGCAATTGTGGTATGTAATTTATACTTTCACAACACTTATTAAGTGTTAAACAAGGATCGTACGTATCCATTACAAGGTACTTACATTGTCTTCTTGGTTCGTAGGCCAACTTTGACTACAAGAAACTCCTGGGAAAGCCATATGAGTTTAAAGATGAAATGGACATCCTATGCGGTAATACCATGTCTAGGGGATGCTTAGGAATTGGAACTACAATGGATAATGACTTATCACAAAGATGATCATGGGGAGATGAAGAGTCACCTCGACAATAGATGGGTGAAGACGATTCAGATCATCTCGGCTTAAGTGGCATGGGTCTTCATTATAATGCTTCCCCTGTCGACTTACATTCTGACTTTAACCCTTTCTTCATTTCAACTCCTGCGGGTTTCCAAGCTCGTATGGGCATTCAATCACAAGGCAGGGGACTACTCCATCTTCAGTGGGAGGTTGCAGTGGCACGGGAGACTTCACTCCATCACCACATATAAAGCGACCAACTGAGGATGAGGCGACCTCTCCCATCAAGACGAGGACCTGTGGCACTCCATCATACCAGACCGGTAAGGGAAAGCATAATAAGACGTTAGCGAATGCCACCGACGCACTAAACAAATATTGTGCTATGAACACCAACATGGCAGAATGTTATAAAGGCCTCGCCGCTGGACAGTCTCCTGCCACTTCTACGTCTGAGTCATTAGCCAACACTGTGAAAGAATGTCTCCAAAAAGTGAAGTCATTGCCAGTTTACACTCATGAGATTTTGTATATAGCAGGGGATATTTTCCACGACCCTCATGTGCGATCAGTCTTTATGGCATTGGATGACGAGGATAAGTTAGGGTGGATTGTTCACCGGATGGGATGAGCCTCTTTTTCATGCACACGGGCATTGACTATGTGTTCTAGTACTGTCTGTTTGACTATCAGACTTTCTACTTTGTCATACTTTATCATTTTCTTTCGGGCATGTATTAATAGTGGACATTTGGCGTACTTTTCATCACTTATTTTGTAATGCAAGCTCATGACATTTTCTTACTTTCGCATTCTTAGTAGCACATACTACGCAGGGTTTTGCAGGCAGATCATGGGGAAGTATAAGTGTTATGTGGTATGGGTTGGTCGTTGCCCGGGTGTGTACTACACATGGGATGAGTGCTATGCACAGGTTAATGGGTTTCCAGGTGCGAGATTCAAGGGATTTGTTTCAATTCATGATGCCAACGACGCATTTCGAGCCATTGCCGTATGCAACACTAGTTGTGGGACCTATTCCAGGGGAGTGATGACCGACCAGACTGAAGAGGCCCCTCCTCACATCCACTTACAACCGAGGGCTACCTCTATTGTTACACATCAGCTACCTATCATTGTTATCCTTTTCATCATTGTTCTTTTCCTTTTCATCATAGTGCTTGGCATCTTTGTCATTATCGTTCGTGGCCATTGAGGTACTAAAATGTTGTAGTGTAGTATTAACTGCAGTATCATGTATCTTATATTTTGCTGGGGCTTTGGATAGTTGACATCGATGTACTAGTATCTTTTTTAAAGTATAGTGGATAATGTGCCTTGTGTCGTAATTGCAACTTCCATCTTGTGCGTCTGTATGACAGGACTTTATGGATTCAATGAATTTGCTAAGACAGCTCATGCGGGAAGGGATTTTGCTAAGTCAAAACATGGCCGGGTTGATAGTGGAGGAATTAGTGGATGCCATGGAAGAAGAACTTAGCGATGTGCATGTGCCTATACCCATGCATACGTCTAGTTACACAGGGCATGTGTGGGTACTTCACATATTAAACGGTCATGAAAAGCGATGTTACAACATGTTCAGACTAAACCAACCTATGTTCTTTCGTTTGCGTGACGTCCTTGTAGAGAAGAATTTGATTAAAGACAGACGGTTTGTCACTACAAGTGAGCAATTGGCAATGTTCTTATACACAAAGGGTCACGGTGTTGCGACAGGTGCTATGTGTGAGCACTTTCAGCACTGTTCACAGACAATAAGTTTTTATGTTAAACACGTGTGTAATGCTATAGTTGAACTTAGGCATATGTACCTCCAGCTACCCACAGGAACAGAAGATGTGCATCCGTTCATCCGGCACAATGACAAGTTTCACCCTTTAAGGTAACTGCATTGTCATTTTCATCAACACCTGATCTGTTTATAGATTCTTATGGGACATGTAAATAATTGCAGGATGCATTGGGTGCAATTGATGGCACGTACATCTCTGCCAATGTTCTGAGATCGAAACATGTAAGGTATCGGAACCATAAGCAACAAATAACTCAGAATGTCATGGCTGTTGTATCTTTTGATTTACAATTTCAATATCTGGCTGCCGGGTGGGAAGGCTCAGCTGGTGATCAAAAGGTGTTGTCCTGGGCAATAGAAAAGGGGGGTTTCAAGGTGCCTCCAGGTTAGTTGTTACGGAACCTTAACTTTGGTGAATTTCATACTAGGATTAAGATACACATTGTCTAATTGAGCAATGTAGTAACATCAGGTAAATATTATCTGGCCGATCTCGGTTATGCAAACACCGGCAGTTTCTTATGCCCTTATCGGGGTGAGCGTTATCACATTTCTCAATATCAGGGCCGTGGTGGTAGAGCATATCGAAGTTTGCGGGACAAGTTTAATCATCACCATACTCAACTGAGGAATGTTGTGGAGCGGGCATTCGGGGTAGTGAAGATGCATTTCGAAACATTAAAAGAGGGAAACATGTACCCATTTCGCACGCAGATACTAATTGTGATTACATGTTGTGTCGTACATAACTTCATACGATGGGAGCAAGGGGATGACTTCTACTTTCAACAAGAACCACATGTCGTTGAAGATGATGGTGACGAAGATGTGGATCCCATCATGCCTGTGGCTTCTCGTGACATTAGAGAAGGGGAGCATCTTAGGGACACAATTGCTACACAAATCTGGCTTCATAATTGATGTATTTTATCAAGCATGGCTTGTCATTCAGGGATATTTTATGCACGTACTCACATGCAATGATTCCTACGATGCATTGCTAGTTTCAATATCTTTCGCAGGGGTTTTTATATATGTCTCATTTATTTGAATATTTATTGGCATGTGCTCTTTTTAAAACAACCCATAGTAGGGCTCCATGTTTGTTGCCCCCGGTGCATGTCCAACATGTCATGTGTGTGCATGGTTGGGTGTTGTAGACGGCATAACAATGCAACTCCATCATAGCCATGTCCCATGTGTTCTTTGGGTCATTACTCCGGATGAGGTGGCATCATGTGTGCACCATCTACGGGTTGGGGCGATGAGGAATGTGTTGTATGATTTCATGTTGTGGTAGGATGAGCACTTGTGACACCCCAACATGAAACATGACTACACAATCCCCCAATACCCATGTTGAGCCCACCCCACCATCAAAACATAAAGTATCTCCATTTTGTGGCCCTTTATCAATTTGCAGGTGCTCTTTTAAAACAACCCATAGTAGGGCTCCATGTTTGTTGCCCCCGGTGCATGTCCAACATGTCATGTGTGTGCATGGTTGGGTGTCGTAGACGGCATAATAATGCAACTCTATCACAGCCATGTCCCGTGTGTTCTTTAGGTCATTACTCCGGATGAGGTGGCATCATGTGTGCACCGTCTAAGGGTTGGGGCGATGAGGAATGGGTTTTATGATTTCATGTTGTGATAGGATGAGCACTTGTGACACCCCAGCATGAAAAATGACTTCACATACCTCCAATACCCATACTGAGCCCACCCCACAATCAAACATTTGTGTTGAACATCAGCTTGGATTGGCCTCAGATTTTCTCGTCGGGAACCATTTATGCACAGGTAAATTGATGTGTAATTATCTTTACTTTACAATTTTCATCCCATTAATTTCTGAATAGGGTACTAAAATTATGATTATTTTCCTTGGATGTAGGTGCTCTTTGGAATTAATCTTTGTGCAGGTCTCGGGCTTGCTCACTTTTCTGTATTGTTCACTTGAACGACAACTTCTTTGAAAGTCACGAAAGATTTATTTTTAGTGAAGTATACTATCTGTAAATTGTCATTGTAGCAATGTTTTCTACACCCCATTTGCACTGTTTGGTTAAGAAGTCATTTCTAGTCTCCCATGATCAGGTAATGTGCTAGTGTGTTCATTTATATGTCCTCACACTTTGTGCCAAAATTATCTGATCATCACTTGGGATACAATAGAATCAACGATATTTAGTGTGAGCATATTATTCATTCTTAATAGTTTAAGATCATGATTGTTAAACTTGACTGACTATTGTAGAGTCGGGTGACACTCGGAAGTAGATCCAAAGGGGGGTGAATGGATCTTTTACAAAACTTACCCAAATAAAATTGCTAATGAGCTACCAAGGACTGATTGAAGAATCACTACCTAAAATCCCAATCGATCAGATTGTCTATTCAACTAATGAACAAACACTAGGAGCGCACTTAAGCATGCATCTTACTAGATGAAAGAACACATCGAGCCTAAGCATGCATCTAGCAAAACACAATGAAAACAAACAAATCAAACCACTCCACAGAAGATTTTTTAGGTGGTTCAGTCCGCAGACCTACGTCCACCCCACACTCAACTCGAGCGTGGATTCCTGCTGACTCACAGCTTGAACGGTTGGGCAACACAGCTTGCCTACATCAGCTGGGCCTCACAGCCTGCCATCCGCTGAGCATCACAGCTTGCTATCCCGCTGAGCATCACAGCTTACTATCCAAGGTAACCATCTTGCCTGCTGAGCATCACAGCTTGCTCTGCTGACTCACAGCTTGAAAGAAAGGTGTAAAATGAAAACAGGAAACAAGAAATAACAGCGACTGAAAGCTGTAATCAATGAAATGCAGGTGTGGCTCTCATGGAGCAGGTTGGTCTGGATCTGATCCAAGAGCCAACAGATAACCGATCTTCAATGAATTCTTCTCTTTTCTTCTTCACAAACTCTCTATCTCTCTTTTCATTCTCCTTCTATCTTTTTATCTCTTTCTCTTCTCTCCTGATTGTTTCTTTTCTTCTCTGCTACTCTCTCTCTTTCTGTTTCTCTTCTCTCTGGATCGTGCAGGCTCTCTCTGCTTCTACTCCTCTGAATATATTCACGATCACCTTCTCCAGATGGAGAAGTCTTCCTTTTATAGCAGCATAGAGGTGGGGCATGTGCTCTCCACTATTCCCGCCCGAATACCTTGACCACGTGGAAGCATTTCAGCTCACTACATTACACGTGTCACGATCCTGACCCATCTCCATTCTTAGATCACGTGTCCATACTAAGCTTCTCGAACATGAGTCCTGTCAGATAAAACTTGATATCCGTTCGAATCAATCTGAAGGAAAAGAAAAAGATGCATCAAGTAGGTTTGAGATTTAAACTAAGCATGTATAGACTTGCTAGTGTGTAGTGCAGTATGCATGTAACAAAGTATGCACAATGAAGGTGAATGCACAGGCATGCCATCAAGGAGTGTATGGACTTTGCGTGCATTCGACAACGATGTATAGACTTGCTGGTGTGATGATGCATGAACTTGAACACTCATACCAGCAGCGGTATGCACACATGCATAATGAACATGGATTGCACTGACTAAGCCATGAGCTGAGCTAACGGATGTATAGACTTGCTCAGTTATCAGCGAATGGATGTATAGACTTTCTGTGCCTACGACAAGACGATGTACAGAGTTTGTGTATGCGTGAAGCACAACAATGCAAGAATGTATAGACTTGCTAAGTCATCAGGGCACCCGTGTGCAGGCTTAGTGTATACATGAAACAAACAAATGCACTGACTATGCTCATGAATGTATAGACTTGCTAAGTCATCAAGGCACCCGTGTGCAGACTTAATATTCATGCACGAACATTAGGTGTGCAACAGAATGTATAGACTTTGAATGCCGGGTGAAGAATGTACAGACTTTGCATGCATGCGACAAGACGATGAACAGACTTGCTGATGAAATGATGCATGGACTTCGTGTGTGCGAGTAAGAGAGGGATGCACTGACTATATGGCGTGCAACTACAGTTAATGCACCGACTATATATATGCATGACTTAAGACGATGCACTGAGTATGTTGAGAGTAGTAACATGGGATGCACGAACATAGATGCACTGATCAACATCATACTTAAGTGGTGACTTATTGATTTGCCATCTTATGTGGTGACTCCTTGAGTTGCCATCATCAAAACAACAACACCCTATCATCAAAGCATAAGGGGCACAACAACTATCACATATCTGATATGATCATTTGATTACCTCCATGGTGAGGAATTTGTACACTTGTCAAATTACATAACATCAAATTGATAGCATCACTCTTAAGCGGATTTCTAGCTGCACGATGCTCATACTTGTTACATCATTACACTTTCAGCATTCTTGTAAGATAGCTTATATATATGGCGGTCCATGCTCTGCATGTAGCGACCCAGATTTCGGATACCCGGCATACCCGGTAGGACTACCGGATACGCATACCGCATGGAACCCGCGAGGCCTCCCAAGAGCGGGAAAGCTCCGAAGGGATAAGGGCACGTGTAGAGTACATTGAAGCCACAGAGATAGTACAGTAAGCAATTAAAATTCATTAGACAGGTTTGCTAAAGTAGCAGAAATAAAAGTACTTTTTAATTAACTGTTCAAATTAACAATTATATCCCAGAGTCAGTCCAAAGCTAAAGACAACAAGTCTAGCACAGTACAGTCGACAGAAAAGAAAGACGTATCAAAAGGTCGGGAGAAGCCCGACACAGGTACCAGCTGGCAGCAACGGCACGCAACGAGCACGCACACACCAGGAACCACGCAGAAGCAGAAGGCGAAACTCACCTAAAAAGCAGGGGTGAGTCTCTAACCAGAAACTCAGTAGGGGTCACGCGGATCCCCACTGGAAAATGCACAGTGCAACGGAAGCAACTGTAAAATAGCAAGTGTAGCAAAGCAGGAAAAGCTACACTACAAAGCTGTAAATAGAACAGGGACAGCAGGAGTAGGGAACAGGCAACGAGCAAGAGGAGCTCAACAACAAAGAAGAGCGAGGCCGTAAAACACGGAACACGGCCACCGAGGAGAACTCGACACTCTAAGCTATTCCAAAAGGCAACAGACGGTCAACCCCAACCTCACATAGTAGGGTACACCAGTCCGTCGACCAACACCAAAGAAGAGGGCAAAAACCAACAACGCAGACAAAAAGGTCTAGAAAAGACCTAGACACACGACAACCAAACACGAGCAGAAACGTCGTGCACACAGCCCCACGCACGACCAGAACGTCGTGCACACAACAGGACACCGACCTCGAGTACAGCCACGAGAGGGCCACTCGTAAAGGCTGCAACGCACGAGAAATGCCGAGAGTCACTGGTCAAGTGATAGGAGTACCCTCACACTAGAAGAACAGCCAGATGCGTCCACTGACGTCTTACACTGCGTCTCAAGTGTCACGTCTACCAGACCGTGTGCAGCACGGAGGAGACTAGACACACCAAGAACCAGGTCCAAGGAACAACAATCCCAAGGAAGAACGGCAACTACGGACACAGGACCGCAGTACCACAACTGCAAGTGACTAGTCAGGGCCACGCCCGTCGACGCGAGTCCCCAGTCCCTGACTACGTGTGCACACACTGACCACTACCTAGGCCAGGCCTCTAGCTAGTATTCCCCTCGGTAGGACGCTACAGTTGGCCGGGGCCCACGGAACTAGCTTAAAAACCGTGTAACGGGAAACTGCCCGTCCACCACTCCCGGTGGGTGACGTACTAAAACGCCTACGTCACAGGCTACGACTAGTGGAGGTTCACAAGGCACGGACTCTAAAACACAAGTGCTAAAGTACAGACAGTCTACAGAAGCCCTGTCACACGTACTACGAAGCACCACTAGCAGTATAACCACTGCCGACAGACTCAGGACTAGGCAACTAGACCTACCACGTAACGATCCCAAGTCGAATGACTCAAAGGCAAGATCGTCACAAACAGCGGAACAAGCCGCCAATCGGTCTAATCCTAAGCCACAAGAAACGACACTCCGCAGGAAACAACTCATGGAGACCTGAGGGAACACCAAAGACCCTCAGACACGCTTAGACATGCAACCCAAGGTAACCAATACCTCGAGGCATCCAGAACCAGTGTCTCGGACAGGACAGAACCGCCAAGACACGCACACACTAGGTCACACGTCAATAACTAGGTCAGACCGGGTTGACCCGAACCTAACAACAATGCTCGAAAAGTAGGAAAGAAAATCCTACCTCAAGCAAGAAGACTCCTAGCTACCTTACAACGTAGTCTTAGCCCTCATAGGATGTCAGAAGACCTCCACGGGACAGCGGGCAGACCACAAGGCCAAGCCAAGACAAGCCGAAACCGAAACAACGGAAAACGGAGCACAAGGGATGTAACGCACCACCCCTAGACCGCTACAAGAATATGACGGTCTAGACCTGGGCCGTTACACTCCGAGCGACGGTCGGGGGAGCAGCCGTCACTCACACCGCCCTAACCAACTCTAAAACACAGAAAACAGCATGTAACGGCCAGCACGGGGCGCGTTGCACACACCTGACGCGCCAGACCAGGGCCGTCAGGGCCAACAACCCTCAAACACAAAACACACGAAGCATGTAACGCGCTAGATGAGACGCGTTACAACAAACTAACGCATGGGAGCGAGCGTGTTATAGCCACCTGACGCACAAGACCAGGCGTGTCAGGGCCAACACACCCACAACCAAAGCTAGCTGAGAGGCATGTAACGGCCAGCACAGGGCGCGTTACAAACGCCTGACGCACAGAGGCCCCACCGTTATATCCAACGGCGCAGCAACCCAACTCAGCCAACACAGAATGTGACGGCCTGGGGCAAGCGCGTTACAACCACCTAACGCACGGGGGAACCACCGCCAGAGGCACCACCTTAAATGGTCAACGTCGGTCAAACGAAATGTAACGGCCAGCACGGCGCGTTACATCCATCTAATGCGCTGGGTCAAGCGCGTTAGAGGAACCGACTTAACGCAAGCAATAAACGACAAAAGAGATATAACGCGCCTCATGGGACGCGTCAGAGAAATGTGACGTGCCAGCCCTGCGCCGTCACTCTCTCAAAACCCCGAAGAACTCAATCAACCTAGATAATGTAACGGTCAGTCGTGGGGCCGTCAGAGCAAGTGACGGTCCCTGGAACGACCGCCACACCAGTTACGGCGGGAAAACGGAGGGTTGGCCAAATAGGCCCGTTCCACGCCCCATTCACGCCGAAGCGCAGGGGAAACAACCCTCGATGATGAAAAATAACATAAGAAGGCTAAAAAGCCCACATGCAAGCATTAAAACTTAAGATCGGGGCGATTCTAACGAATCCACCCTAAGTGGATCAACGAGGTTCCCGGGCTCCCACCGGCCTCGAATGACCACCGATCAACACAAAACTAGCATGGATGGGATCCTAACATCCCAACGGTCAGTTCAACACTAACCGAGCTACAAATGGTTTCCGTTTTCCGACGAACCCTAAAAACTTCGAAAATCATGGTTTAGACTAAACAAGCCCAAACTCGGCCGTTTCCTTGCCGAACGACGTGCAATAGCAGGGAAAAAGGAGAGGAAGAAGTGAGGAACCGTCACCCTACCTCCACCGAAGAAACCGTGCCCTGAAGGGACTAAACCGCGTCGAAAACCACTCGCGAACCGATCCACCAGCTTAGAATCCACCGAACGGGATCGCGCCAGAATCGATCCGATCCTCACCTCATCGCGCACCTAGCCAGCTCCACCACGTCCCCAGCACACGCCCCAAGGTACCCCGTCTGCAGCCGGAGCCGAGAGAGCGAAACGGGAGAGAAAATGGGAGAGAGAGACGGCGACGGCGAAATGAGAAGGGAGGAGAGAGGAAAGAAAATAAAAAGAAAAGAAATTAGGAAATTTTCCTAATTTCCAAAAATTCCAAAAATGCGCCGAAAATGCACAAATTCAGAAAAATACGCAAAAATAGCCAAAACGACCGGCTAGACGAGTACATCGTCGCTGTAGCATTCGCGAGTCGAGGAACTGACAAACAAACTCACCGTAGGGTTCCGTAACTAGTACGAGAGAAAAACCCACACGGCTCGTAAAGCTCAACTCGGAAGCCACAAAAGGGAACCGAAACTCACCGAAACCAATCCAAAAGATCCAATGAAGATCCAGCAAGACCTACCAAGGATCCAGGGCATTACATCCTCCCCTCCTTTAAGAAATTTCACCCTCAAAATTAAGGACTAACAAAGGAGAAGCAGGGAAGAACAACCCGACAATACAACCTCAAAAACAACACAAATCTCGAGAAACACAGCTCAGAGGAACACCGTCAGATCACAATTACAGGCACACGCTCAGGATCTCAAGGCAACAATCCACAAAAGAGCATGGCACCCAAGTGAACACAATTCTGACACCTCCGAAACAAGGCAACGTCGCTTACGTCTCACATGACAGGAGACACGACTGCCACAACAACAGACAACCGATCGAGAAACACAACGGCAGCACGGCAAGCGACAGCTTACACAAGCAGACATAGTCCTCTCAGCTGACAACTCAACCACATCATCAGCTCTAGTGCCAAAGGCAACAAGGAACACTTGGCACAAAGGACACCAACGACAACAGCAGCACCGGACCACAAACACAATCAAGTCAGTCCTCACTCAGATATTACATCTGATCGAGTCGCAAGCTAACTCTAGGAAAAGAGCACAGCAAAGCTAACTGACAAGACTTGGTCCACACAGAGACACACAATCATAGAGAAACAGCACTCACAGAAACAACACAACAGCAGCACCTGTAGGATTCCGGCTCTGCACAACACGCAGGGCCACAGAATACCACTGCAAGCAGGGTCACATCAAGGCACAAGAACAGCTGAGCACACGACCACAAGGAACGGGTCACGCATCAAACTGCCCACCAAGAAAAAGACCCACGACAACGAGAAATGACAATCTCAGGGAACGCACCTCAAGGACTACAAACACGCCTCGAGAGCACAACACCAAGAAAGAAATGCAGAGTAGAGGGTACTCAATCAACAGGAATGCTGACAAATTCCCCAATACTCGCAAATGCCAAAGCTGACACCAGAAAACCACCAACAATGGCACGGTAACAGACGACATCGAGGCACAAGAAGCCAAGATGAAGTCACATCGAGAAGAAACAGATCTCTCGACCAGTGGGTAGCCAACCCACACACTTCCACTGCACTCTCAACAACGCGCACAGGCAACAGAACAACCTCGGTAGTCGCACCTCAGCACACACCAAGCGCCTTCGCAATCAACAAAGATCGCAAATCACACGCCACGAGTACCGATCCCGCGAACAACTGATCACAAGGAGCCTAAGCGCAACAGGAGAAGAGCACCAGCTTCAGCACAAAGCACAAGGAAAGCATCAATCTCAGCTTACCTTCACGTCCTGAAAATGATAAATAAGCCTTCACGATACATCGGCCGCTGGACACGGCACGACAATACGGTACACAACAGCTCTTAACACCATCATGGAGTCCAAAGCCAAGTAACCGTATAGCAAAGAGCAGATCAGGCTCAAAACAAAGCTGTCCACACTTAAGCAGACACAGGACAAAGGCATCACCAAGACAGCAATTCCAAGGCAAACCTCGAAAAAAAATTCCACCAGAAAGGATGAGAAGCAAGAAGCTCAACCACGAAAGCTCACCAGGAAGGGAAAATCCTAGCTTGCCTGAGCAACTTCTCCAACACGAAATCTAATTGAGCACTTCAACAGAAGAGAGACACATCAGGAGCTGAACAGACTCAAGCCGGGACGACCAAGATAACGTAAGAACGTGTACGGTCATCAAACCAAGGCTGAAGGTCAACAGCAATCTGAACAACACACGGAAAAATCTCGAACAATGTACCGTAGATTCAAGCCTTCCGACGAACACTGCCAAGTACAACATGATCGAGACAAACGCAACGACGAGAAGAAACACCTCGTAACATCCTGACGAGAGCAGAACCATCTCGTCCAGTGCCAGAACAACACGCACAAGACAACACACAGTAAACAACGCGACAAAGAATCACAAACAGCAGCCAGCTGAAGACTGTACTGGACCTTCATGACTCTGGAAACTATATATCTCAGATTCCCATGTACTTCACACGACAATGCTCTGATAGCTCAGAAAAGAACTCCGAACATGTCAGAACACTGCTCTGATACCAAGCTGTAGCGACCCGGATTCCGGATACCCGGCATACCCGATAGGACTACCGGATACTCGTGATACCGCATGGAACCCGCGAGGCCTCCCAAGAGCTGGAAAGCTTCGAAGGGATAAGGGCACGTGTAGAGTACATTGAAGCCACAGAGATAGTACAGTAAGCAATTAAAATTCATTAGACAGGTTTGCTAAAGTAGAAGAAATAAAATTACTTTTTAATTAACTGTTCAAATTAACAATTATATCCCAGAGTCAGTCCAAAGCTAAAGACAACAAGTCTAGCATAGTACAGTCGACAGAAAACAAAGATGTACCAAAAGGTCGGGAGAAGCCCGACACAGGTACCAGCTGGCAGCAACGTCACGCAACGAGCACGCACACACCAGGAACCACGCGGAAGCAGAAGGCGAAACCCACCTGAAAAGCAGGGGTGAGTCTCTAACCAGAAACTCAGTAGGGGTCACGCGGATCCCCACTGGAAAACGCACAGTGCAACGGAAGCAACTGTGAAACAGCAAGTGCAGCAAAGCAGGAAAAGTTACACTACAAAGCTGTAAATAGAACAGGGACAGCAGGAGTAGGGAACAAGCAACGAGCAAGGGGAGCTTAACAACAAAGAAGAGCGAGGCCGTAAAACACGGAACACGGCCACCGAAGAGAACTCGGCACTCTAACCTACTCCAACAGGCAACAGACGGTCAACCCCAACCTCACATAGTAGGGTACACCAGTCCGTCGACCAAAACCAAAGAAGAGGGAAAAAACCAACAACACAGACAAAAAGGTCTAGAAAAGACCTAGACACACGACAACCAAACACGAGCAGAAACGTCGTGCACACAGCCCCACGCACGACCAGAACGTTACGCACACAACAGGACACCGACCTCGAGTACAGCCATGAGAGGGCGACTCGCAAAGGCCGCAACGCACGAGAAACGCCGAGAGTCACTGGTCAAGTGATAGGAGTACCCTCACACTAGAAGAACAGCCAGATGTGTCCACTGACGTCTTACACTGCGCCTGAAGTGTCATGTCTACCAGACCGTGTGCAGCACGGAGGAGACTAGACACACCAAGAACCAGGTCCAAGGAACAACAGTCCCAAGGAAGAACGGCAACTACGGACATAGGACTGTAGTACCACAACTGCAAGTGACTAGTCAGGGCCACGCCCGTCGACGCGAGTCCCCAGTCCCTGACTACGTGTGCATACACTGACCACTACCTAGGCCAGGCCTCTAGCTAGTATTCCCCTCGGTAGGACGCTACCATTGGCCGGGGCCCACGGAACTAGCTTAAAAATCATGTAACGGGAAACTGCCCGTCCACTACTCCCGGTGGGTGACGTACTAAAAAGCCTACGTCACAGGCTACGACTAGTGGAGGTTCACAAGGCACGAACTCCAAAACACAAGTGCTAAAGTACAGACAGTCTACAGAAGCCCTGTCACACGTACTACGAAGCACCACTGGCAGTACAACCACTGCCGACAGACTCAGGACTAGGTAACTAGACCTACCACGTAACGATCCCGAGTCGAACGACTCAAAGGCAAGATCGTCACAAACAGCAGAATAAGCAGCCAATCGGTCTAATCCTAAGCCACAAGAAATGACACTCTGCAGGAAACAACTCACGGAGACCTGAGGGAACACCAAAGACCCTCAGACACGCTTGGACACGCAACCCAAGGTAACCGATACCTCGAGGCATCTAGAACCAGTGTCTCGGACTGGACAGAACCGCCAAGACACGCACAAACTAGGTCACACGTCAACCACTGGGTCAGACCGGGTTGACCCAAACCTATCAACAATGCTCAAAAAGTAGAAAAGAAAATCCTACCTCAAGCAAGAAGACTCCTGGCTACCTTACAACGTAGTCTTAGCCCTCATAGGATGTCAGAAGACCTCCACGGGACAGCGGGCAGACCACAAGGCCAAGCCAAGGCAAGCCGAAACCGAAACAACGGAAAACGGAGCATAAGGGATGTAACGCGCCACCCCTAAACCGCTACAAGAATATGACGGTCTAGACCTGGGCCGTTACACTCCGAGCGACGGTTGGGGGAGCAGCCGTCACTCACACCGCCCTAACCAACTCTAAAACACAGAAAATAGCATGTAACGGCCAGCACGGGGCGCGTTACACACACCTGATGCGCCAGACCAGGGCCGTCAGGGCCAACAACCCTCAAACACAAAACACACGAAGCATGTAACGTGCTAGACGAGGTGCGTTACAACGAACTAACGCATGGGAGCGAGCGTGTTATAGCCACCTGACGCACAAGACCAGGCGCGTCAGGGCCAACACACCCACAACCAAAGCTAGCTGAGAGGCATGTAACGGCCAGCACAGGGCGCGTTACAAATGCCTGACGCACAGAGGCCCCACCGTTATATCCAACGGCGCAGCAACCCAACTCAGCCAAAACAAAATGTAACGGCCTGGGGTAGGCGCGTTACAACCACCTAACGCACGGGGGAACCACCGCCAGAGGCATCGCCTCAAATGGTCAACGTCGGTCAAACGGAATGTAACGTCCAGCACAGGGCGCGTTACATCCATCTAACGCGCTGGGTCAAGCACGTTAGAGGAACCGACTTAACCCAAGCAATAAACGACAAAAGAGATATAACGCGTCTCACGGGACGCGTCAGAGAAATGTGGCGCGCCAGCGCTGGGCCGTCACTCTCTCAAAACTTCGAAGAACTCAATCAACCCAGACAATGTAACGGTCAGTCATGGGGCCGTCAGAGCAAGTGACGGTCCCTGGAACGACCGCCACACCAGTTACGGCAGGAAAACGGAGGGTTGGCCAAATCGACCCGTTCCACGCCCCATTCACGCCGAAGCGCAGGGGAAACAACCCTCGACAATGAAAAACAACATACGAAGGCTAAAAAGCCCACATGCAAGCATTAAAACTCAAGATCGGGGCGATTCTAACGAATCCACCCTAAGTGGATCAATGAGGTTCCCGGGCTCCCACCGGCCTCGAATGACCACCGATCAACACAAAAGTAGCATGGATGGGATCCTAACATCCCAACGGTCAGTTCAACACTAACCGAGCTACAAATGGTTGCCATTTTCCGACGAACCCTAAAAACTCCGAAAATCATGGTTTAGACTAAACAAGCCCAAACTCGGCCGTTTCCTTGCCGAACGACGTGCAATGACAGGAAAAATGGAGAGGAAGAAGTGAGGAACCGTCACCCTACCTCCACCGAAGAAACCATGTCCCGAAGGGACTAAACCGCGTCGAAAATCACTCGCGAACTGATCCACCGGCTTAGAATCCACCGAACGAGATCGCGCCAGAATCGATCCGATCCTTACCTCATCGCGCACCTAGCCAGCTCCACCACGTCCCCAGCACACGCCCCAAGGTACCCCGTCTGCAGCCGGAGTCGAGATAGCGAAACGGGAGAGAAAATGGGAGAGAGAGATGGTGGCGGCGAAATAAGAAGGGAGGAGAGAGGAAAGAAAAGAAAAAGAAAAGAAATTAGGAAATTTTCCTAATTTTCTAAAAATTCTGAAAATGCGCCCGAAATGCATAAATTCAGAAAAATACGCAAAAATAGTCAAAACGACCGGCTCGACGAGTACATCGTCGCTGTAGCATTCGCGAGTCGAGGAACTGACAAAAAAACTCACCGTAGGGCTCCGTAACTAGTACGAGAGAAAAATCCACACAGGTCGTGAAGCTCAACTCGGAAGTCACAAAAGCGAACCAAAACTCACCGAAACCAATCCAAAAGATCCAATGAAGATCCAGCAAGACCTACCAATGATCCAGGGCATTACGCTGCATATCCAAGGTACCAATTGGTGAAATTGTAACAAACATGTAGCAGGTTATATATATAAGTGGGATTGTCGTGTCCACATATAGCATCCATCCGAGTGACTATATATAACTATGCATGCGTGTATTATGAGTAATCTTATTACACAGGACAGTATCATGTATATATTGTCTATAGTCAAAAGGATGCAAAGCAGCTTCAAATTTGTATTCTTAGATAGGGAAGACAACTTGTGTAATTTGCCATCAGTAGTACATTTGTAAACTTTATTTCTAGTGAGGTGCATGTGCCTTCATATTTAGATATTTGTTGTACATCGGCCGACTTGTTCTTCATTATTTTTATACATATTTACTTTGTAGGTATATCATGCTTTATCATGTCATATACTAACTTCATGCCTATACTAACTTCCCTTGGGTATTTATAACTTTTGGTGTATTCCGAACTGAGTGATGTAATTGATATGCACTGCCATTTAACCTGTATATTGACCATGAGGACAGGGCAGTTACTCTTATAAATAGGTCCATTTACTCTTATTAGGTATATATTCACATATAAAGAATGGTAGATTCGATAGCAGTTGGCTGATTTGAACAAGTGCAGATATTTTACCCCAACCCTGGTAACCATATAATCTGCTGATAAAAATATTTTTATTTATCGTTTACTTTGATATTCTGGCTTGGATGTTCCAAGTTCACATCATATATTTGAGCTTGGATTGTCCTTAGCATCTGCCATCGAAAACCAATTTTGACACAGGTAAACTCATGCCTTATTATCTTTTCAATTTCTTTGCGTATAGTTTCAGGATAGGGTACTAATATTTTGATGTAATTCCTTGGATGTGGGTGTTATTTGAAAAGAATGTTTGTGCAGGGCTCCATGGCCTCTTCTTTGCAGAACCCAAGTAGCTTGTTCAATAATGAAGTGATTGTTTAACATTTGTATTCTATCATTGTTAAAGGTTAGATGGTTCCACTGTCATTGTATTTTACTACTGTAATATTGATTATAATTCAAATTTGATTCTGGTGTGTTGGATACTTTCTTAGCATGTTACATGACTGCAGTGGATTGCTGCAATTCCATCCTGGGAAAGGTCGGTAAGCAATATTTATGCTGCTTTCATAGTTTGTTTTATAGTGGTAAGAAACTTAATTTTTTAGATCCAAACATTGGTATTTGACATCGGGTTGCATGTTTGCAGGTTCCATACTGGTTCATAAACATACTTAGGAAAAAAGAAGTGTGGCAGGCTTATACTTGTGACTGAAGAGAGGGGGACGTTGTCTTGGCCTGCGTGTTCATGATTGTCTTAATTTAAAGGTGTCTCGTCACCAGAATGGTTCAACATTATACCCTTCAGCGGAAGTGGAGTATGTAATTGTATCAATCGCTCTTGGATGTAACATGTGTTTGGTTAGTGGATGTAAGCGTAAATTACACTATCCAGGTGTGTAATTTACTTGGATGTAAAATTGTCATGTATTAAGGTTTGATGTATCGAACAGAAGTTTCGTATTGTTATTTATTTTAAATAAGAATTGTGAACATTGTTTTACAGGAAATGTGATGTTATTTGTTTAAATTGTTTGGTGATAGTAATACAGGACAAATTAGTTGTTGAAAAGCAATGTTAGTATAGATTTGTATAAATTAAGTTTTTGTCAATGTGTAGGGGAAGATATTTTTATTAATGAAATGACATTTTCTTTTTGTCTGTGAGGTTAAAAGTATGCACATGAGTTATGATAATCGTAAATTAATATTAATTTTTTCAGGTGTCCATATTGATTATATTTGAGTCAACCCGTTCAAGATATTCATTTTTTTAAGTGTAATAACATATAGTTATAATGCTATTAACATTTAATAATACTATCTACTATAACACCTGTAACAATATAACTATGTATAATTTATTTACAATTTAATAATTTGTGTGTGTGAGAGAGAGAGTGACGTGAGAGTGAGGGGAGGGAGAGAGGGAAGGAGAGAGAGAATGAGATAATTATTGCATTCAATAAAAAAATCATAAAGGAAGGGCAATTATGACATTTTGATTGTCACAATTATATAGTTAACCCAATTGTGATCAAATCACACTAGAATAAAACTAGGTTAGCCCACTTTATTATTTCTAGGTTAACTATCCTTCTATCAAACTAAAATCGAGTTAATCCAGGACTAAGTTAATCGGGTTTACTTAACCTCCCAAAAAGATAACTCCATACCAAAGCTAAGCTGAAGCTACTATAAGGAGAGAAGTGAGTCAGCTACCTAGTCAGTCCGTTGAAACTCCACGAAACCATCCTTCAGGTTTTCACTAACAACATCTCCCTATCATTCAACCTCAACTAAGTCCAATGCCACAGGACAACCCACAACTAGAGAATACAATTTCAACCTTAAGAAGTGACAAGATCCTAGAGGACCCATACAGGACCCATAATTCTAACCATACTTTATTCAGCCACGCCCAATAAGTAAGCATTGATAGGGAAGGGGAATCCACTAACAACATAATAAAGGAAAAGGAGGAAGAGAAGAAAGTGGGTGAATTGTATAACAATGATATTTATATTGATGTTATCATCCCAGTTGATCATAGTTTTGAGACTGAGAGTACTAATTCCAAGATGAAGGTCCAAATCAATATTTTTGAGAAAGATGATTTCAAAAAGGTCTCTCTTGATGAGTTTGAGGAAGAAGCTCATACTTATAAGGTAAATGCCCAACTTGAGACATTACCCCCTATATCACAATCTATGAATCTTGAGCCTCTATCTAGGGTAGATGCTGAGCCCTTAATTCTTTCAAATCAGACTCCTCCACAACTTAAGTGTGACTTTCTAGTACCCTGCCAGTCATAATTGCTTCTAATTCGACCCCTAAACAAGAGAGTCAGTTGATAGATGACCCCAAACTACATAAAGCTCCTCTAGGGTGTATAGTGGCTGATCTGACAAACATTCTTCCTTGAGAATTTATGCATCATATCCATACAAAGGAAAACATCAAATATGGGCATGGGATAGAAGAACACTTAAATTCTAACATGCCAAGGATAGTCCAGTGGGTAGATATTGGGCAAAGAGTTCACTCTGATTTTACATGAATAATGGCTATTGATCCTTATATGACCCATAAAGAAGTGACTTGGTTGCAATATGCTTTTAATGCCACATGCAATGATGAGAAACTCCAACATACTTCTAGCCCATGAACATACATACATAATCTTGTCCTCTAATAGTACAAAGGCTGGGATTTAAAGGAGGATAAGATCACTTGGTGGCTCATTCTTCATTCAACCCATTGGTTATGGAGCTACATTATGTCTGACTGAAAACGGTAAACATAGGACTTGTTGAGAGACAGCACAATGTTTGTAAGGTTTTGACCAGAAGCGTAGAGGAAATCATCAAAACCCTAGATTGCATATCGTTGCTAGTTTTTCAAAATCGAACAAGATCGATAAATCCCGCGGTGAGAAAAATGATTCTTTACCTTTGCGAGGTTGAGAATCTCCCAAAAACTCAAAGACGGACGAGAGGAGGGTCTCGGAGTCACGAGCCATCCAAAAATTCGGCCTCTAGACGTATCCACATGAGCAGTGGATGTAGATGGGATCTCCTCCACGATCTCCACACATCGACCCGATCTCAACACCACTGTCCACCGGGGAGGAAGGAAAGAGGAGGGGGCACCCCAAGGGGAGAGAGAGAGAGAGAGAGAGAGAGAGAGAGAGAGAGTGGGCGGCCAGGGTTTCCTCTGGAGCTTGGGCCAGGGTTTCTCCCTTCAGTGTATATTTATAGGCCTCTAGCGTTTTTCATAAAAACCCAGTAACTACCTATAAAGTCCATCTATCCTGATCTGTCTAATACTCTATTGTGTGTAACTCTCTAGGTACGGGTGCAATACTTACCAGGTATAACATAACTATCTGACAGTACACGGTAACTCCCTAGATTTGGGAAGGACCACAACTAGATGAAGAAAAACATGTTTTAGAAATTACCTTACTGGTCAACCCTTCTGGTACATCACAACCTAAATGTCATACATATTGAGAAGAATATTTTTGATAATACGTTCAACATCGTCATGGACATAAAAGGCAAACCAGAAAACATTGCCAAAGCGCACTTAAAATTGAAAATGCTTTGTCTAGAACTGTAGAACAGAAATAGAAAAGTTATTAAACCTAAAGCAACTTAGGTGCTCAGAGACGGACAGATCAAGGAAGTGTATTGGTGGCTTAAACAGTTGAGATACCTAGATAGATATATGTCCAACATTGTTAGGAAAATGCCCTGTCCCACAAATTCCTTATTTCAGATTATGAAAAAATAAACAATTATTCATCCCGGTTTTAGCAAATTAGTTTATAGGTTTAACATAATTCAGATCTCCATAAACTTAAATCATGATCAATTAAATATTTTAGATATAATTAAATAAATTTGAATATCGTCTAAGTAAATAAAAGACTGAGTGATAGATGATACATTATCTAATCAAACTCAACATAGATGATATTCTATCTAATGGGTAAAATGATAAGAAACTAAGTTAGATAATCTTTCGTCTAAGTCTCCAGGATAGATGGAACGATAGACTATACATCATCTAACGTAAACGGGATAGATGGAATATTAAACGATACATCGACTAAGTGAAAATGGATAGATAATACTCCAAGTGAGTAAAGTAGTATTAAACGATACTTCGTCCAAAGTCTCTAGTTAGATGGAACATTAGAGGATATATTGTATAAGTGAAAATGGATAGATAATACTCTATCTAAGTGGGTAAAGTAACATTAGATGATACTTCGTTCACGCATGGTCAAAACTAACATGTCGTTCTAGGTCAGATAAAAAAAAATTGAAAAAGAACACTCACTATTAAACCTTTTAATGTAAGGGTGTTTTCTCGCAAAAAAAAAAATCACAGCTAACCAATCTTGAAAAATATTAAGAATTTTCGTAAAAATATGTTTCTTACAAATTTGCTGTAGAAGTATCTGTCTTATTTTTCATATTATTATAAATAACTTTCTCACATTGCAATACTTACAAAAAATAAGCCTACCATCTTCATCTGTTAATATTCTATTAATATTATTTATTAAACTCAAATTACCCTTAAAATTTTTTAAAAATTCAAAATATTTATATTCTTTCCACAATCCTCTCTCTCTCTCTCTCTCTCACGCACGTACTTGATCAATCAAAAATACTATTTTCGATAGGAGTAGTCCGGTCTAGAAATTCGAAATTATAGAAGAGAAAAAATTGACGCGTAGAAATATTTGTACACCCTTTTAATATAAAAATATCTATAATTAATTCTAGAAATAAACTAGCAAGGACGATTGTTTTATGAAGAAAATCTGAAATACTAAAGGATGGACTTCGACGCACCCAAAGACAATCAAAGCCTCCTCCAGTCTTTGCTGTCCGTCTCGTGATCCCCGCCAGTGATCGCGTCGGCCGGAGCGCACGATTCGCACAAGACTCCCAGCCCCACTCGACCTACCCCGCCGATCCCCGCGCAATCTGACCGCTCTCACCTTTGACCGCAGACCGTTGGAGCCTCCAGAGTCGTCGTACTCGTTCCCGCCCCCACGGCAAGCATGACCGGCACAGTCATGCGACCGGGGCCACGCCAAATTATTTATTCATGTGTGCCGCCCCCCCCCTCCCTCCCTCCCATGTGTGATTAGCCTTCCATGGGGACCGGGGGGGGGGGGGGGGAGGAGACAATACGCAGCAAATTAGCCTCTAACACACCTCCCGGAATCATTTTCCATGTGGGCACTCCACTATAAAATAATAATAAAGTTAGACACCTCATACGTAGATGAAGACTTTGGGAAGCAGCAACTGTTTGTTTATATGCCGGTGAAGTCACTAACGAGGGTGCAAGTCGGTGACATAGGCCTCCGTTCAGTTTAGGGGTAGGGATTTAGATCACAGGTTCTTCGGTCTCCATCCAAATGTTCTTTACAAAATTGCAGGATCGGCATGGAGAATATTGCTCTGCGTAGTAGTACGACTCAAGATCTGAAATAATTAATCATTTAAAAAATCCACAATAGTTATCATGGTGCGGAAATATCTTCTACTTGGAGAGAGACCATTTGAAACTGCTAATAAGGTAGACTAGTAGATATTTGATTAATGAAACCACTCGGCAAAAAAAGGAATTCAAAGTCTCATGGATGATTGGCATTACCTTTTTTTTAGCGAGGACATTGGACAACTCAAATTTGTATTCTTGGGTTTTTTCACAAACAACCCATGACAAAAACTCTCCCAAAAAGCTAGGACGGATGCACGTCATATGAAGCCCCATGATGCATCATGGAACTTGATAAAAATTTGAACAATGAGGCTCAATGTCACGTGAAAAGCCCACGAACATGGTTCGATACTCCACGCCGAGTCCTCTCGGGAACGTTTTGGGTGCTCCCAGGAACCCTCGCCACTGAGGGCGATGGAATCCCTCCCCTCCGATGAAATCAGGCGTGGCCCACCTCCAACGGCCTTCGGGGGGTGGGGAGTCCCGTTGGGAACTCCTCACCGCCCCTTTCCCTCTATCGTAGGTTCATTTCTCATCCTTTTCCCCGGTTGTTCCTAGTCCCTTCTTTCCCCCAACCCTCTCCCTTCGCCATCATGATCTTTGCTCCACCATCCTTCGTCGCGCTTCTCCCTGCTTCTCTCCACCACCATCTGTAATCCGGTACGTGCCCCTCCCCCTCCTGTCATCTGATCTCCCCTTTGTCTGTTTCCTTCTTCACTTCGTCATCGTCGCCTCTTCTTCCCCCTACGACATCCATCGTTCAATACGCACCCTACCCCCTCTTGCCACTTGTTCTTCTCATTTACCCGCCATCTGACTCGCCAACCCACCTTTGTTTTCGCATCTCCTCTCTTTTCTCTCAGTATTCGCCGTCGGATATGTGCCCCCCCCCCCCCCACCACTACCTGATCCCCCGCCTATTTTTTGTACGAATCTACTCTAATTTTGTTTGGTGTCTCCCTCACCCTTTTCCACTCCCTTATGGGGTGTTTGGTTACAGTTTTTTACCTCTTTTTTCTCTCAATTTTAAAAAAAAGAGGAAGATGTCTTATAATCCTGTTTGGCATACCTCTTTTAATTTTTAGGGAGACAACTTACTCCCGTGTAAATCTTCCTCAAACAAAAAACAACACTTGACCAGTTTTTTTTTTAAAACACTCACCACGTCTCACTCTCTCTCACTCGCGTCTGCCCTCCCCTCCCTCTCCCTCCCCCTGCCTTTCACCCCGCCGGCCTCCCCCTTCCCCCTGCGGCCCTCCCCTCCCCTCCCCGGCAACCCCCTCCGCCATCCGCCCTCCCCTCCCTCTCCATCCCCCTCCCGTTTTCCCCCGCCAGCCCCCCCTTCCCCCCGCGCCCCCCTCCCCGGCAACCCACTCCGCCGTCCGCCCTCCCCTCCCTCTCCCTCCCCCTCCCGTTTCGCCCCGCCGGCCTCCCCCTCCGGGTCCCCCCGTGCGCAGCCCCCCCCCTCCGGCGCCGGGTCCCCCCGTGCGCAGCCCCCCCCCTCCGATTCCCCCCCATGCGCAGCCCCCCCCTCCGGCGCCGGTTCCCCCCCTGCGCAGGCCCCCCCTCCGGTTCCCCCCCCCCCCCCGTGCACAAGGCCCCCCTCCCTCCGGTTCCCCCCTCCGGCGCCGGCTCCCCCCCTGCGCCCTCCCCCCCGTGCGCAGGCCCCCCCTCCGGCGTCAGTTCCCCCCCCCCTGCGCAGGCCCCCCCTCCGGTTCCCCCCCTCCGACGCCTGCTCCCCCCCCCCCCGTGCGCAGGCCCCCCTCCCTACGGTTTCCCCCTCCGGCGCCGGCTCCCCCCCCCCTGCGCACCCCCTCCCCCCTCCCCTTCCCCCCCTCCGGCTCCGGCTCCCCTCCCCCTTGCGGCACCCTCCCCTCCCCCCGACGGCGCCCCCTCACCTCCCCCGACGGCGGCCCCCTCCCTGCGGCGACCTCCCCTCCCCCGACAGCTCTCTCTCTCTCTCTCTCTCTCTCTCTCTCTCTCTCTCTCTCTCTCTCTCTCTCTCTCTCTGCAACTGCCGGAGACAACTCGGAGAGGAAGACCCCTGCCAAACACATCCATACAAATTTTAAAATTTACGACACTACTGTCAAACAGAAAGTGTTATTTTTATCAATTTTAAATTTTAGATCAAAAATTATGTTGACATAAATTTTTAGATAGAAATAGATTTTAAAAAAAAACTGCTCCCAAACACCCTATTAAACCTCTATCGTTGTGCCCCCCCCCCAACCATTGATTTGTCCATCATTGTGCTCTTTCCCTCATCTGAATTAGCTCGTCACCTCCTTCCCCTTTTTTTAGCACAACACCATCCTTTAAGAGTGATTCGTTTCAGCTTTGGCTCTCAACTCCTCTTTGTTCTCCCCCCTAGATCTTCCATTAACATGATTTGATTGAAGATCAATTTGCCCTTCCCTTTCGACCTACCTCAAAAGTAGTAGCCCTATCGCCCCAACAGTTTATCTCGTTCTCCGATTCTAGGTCACCCTGGCCTATCATATTGGATCCCTGAGACTCCGTTTGGCCAGTTATGTATCATTAGGGGTGAACATTATTCGTGTTCAACTCGAAAATCAAATCGAATCGATAGATTTGATTTGGTTTGGTTTGGTTTGAGTTGAAATTTTAAAAATTTTGATTTAGTTTTAAATCGAATCGTATTAAAAATTTTGATTTGGTTTGATTTTGAAACTTAAAAAATCAAACCGAACCAAATAGCCTGAATTTAAGGATATTTTTATCAAGTTAATATAAGTGTATATATAACTATAAACATTAATTCTAAAAGTCTAATCTCCGTCATCCTGATGAGATTTCAGACTCTATGAAATAAGTTTCAAATCGTCTTCTATTTTATTGTAACTAAAGTTCTTAATTTTTTTATGTGAAAATACCTTCGAGCTTGCTCTTACAAGTTACAATTTTTGATGTTATTTCTTTAATATTTACTTTATATGGCAGAATTTTTTTACCCTGTCTTTTTCTACTCATTTTTGAATCTATTCTAATTTATAGAAGGAGATAATAATATGGTTTAAACTGAATCAAATTAAATAAAATTGAATTAATTCGGTTTGATTTAGTTTCAAAGTAGTTTGGTTTGATTTGGTTCGATCTGAACCCTTAATTCGATGTGATTTGATTTGAGAAAAAAAATTTTCAAACCAAAAGCTAAACCGCTCACCCCTATGTATCATGATATTGCCGTATCAAGAGATTTTCAGTGTTGATGACAGTTCAATCATGTTGCGGTCGTTCATGGAGTATCTGGTGTTACCGCACATAATCCATGCCCCCACCTGAGAGCATGTCATTCGAGAGAAATGTCCAACTTCACAGCTGCAAAAAGGTGATAATTAGTTGGAAATGTTTGGAAGAAGCTGATTCGCGAAAGAATCGATCTCATCTTCCCTCGCTATGTCCACTGTTGTTTGAGCTTTGCATTATCTGTATCACGTTTGTCTGCTTGGGCTAAGGATATGAGCCACTAATAGCTTTACATCTCCCGTTGTATGGAGGAGCAAAATGTTGGTTTTCTTGTACGTATATCTCAATGATTTAATGAAAATTGTCATCTTCTTGATTTAAAAAAAAGGGGGAAAAACCCACGAACAGAACATGGTAATTTTGAATGGCCTTTTAAAAAAATATTTTATCTTTTTAAATATCCATATCTAACCCAAGTTAGGTCTGCTTCCACATGGCCTTCGAAGTTCGGCGAATTCAGGAACCCGAGACCAAGTTTAACTTCTTGTTAACTTCCTTCTATGGCATCGGATCATTAAATAAACGGGGTTCGTATCTGTTCTCTAGCTGGGACATTTTTTGAGATTAATTATTTCCTTTTCTTCTTCTACGTGTTCGTCGGTCAAAGGGGCTTTTGACTGGGTACGTGTTGGCCTATTCCAACGAGACACCATTGAAGAAGGCATTCCTCCACAAGCGCGGAGAAACACCTGTGGAAACCTCCCTTGCCTAGCAAAGGGGACAGAGTGAGGAATCTTTCCCACCTTACTACAACGTGGGGTAGACGTCTATGGTCTTCTTGATAGACCCTCGAGGCATGTTTGGCAGGAATTTTTGTTTTGGAATCTAATTGACCTTCAATCTCCTACAACAAATTAAAGTAATAGGTGAGACGTTAGTTCCGGTTAGATATGATCCCCAAGACTTAGTTTTGATCCCGAAGACTTGATTGTTGATGACGTATATTTCCTTTTCATATTATAGCAAGAAAAGAATACGTGCTCATTTGAATCATACAGACACAATATGTTTGTTCTTGTTAATGGGCTGAGTGCCCATTGAGCCCGCCACGGGGGCACCGCCGCGGTGGCGGGAGACGCCCGCGGGGCGCGTGCCCGCGTGCGCCCAGCCGTGCCTGCGCGCGGCCGCCTGCGGCCTCCCACGAACACGCACACGCGCCTGCGTGGCGCGTTCGCAGGGCGCCACCACGCCCTCCCGCGCGTGCGCCTCTGTTTCCTCCTTATCGCCTCCGCGTCCTCTCCCTCTCATCGCCTCTCTCTTCCCCGGTCTCATCTCTTCCTCTCTCCCTCTCATTTCCCCTCTATAAATACCCCCTAAAGGGGTTGATAAAGGGTGTGAAAAATAAAAAGGGAAGAGGTGAAGATATAATGGGAGAGAGAGAAAGTAATATGAGAGGAGAGTACTATGTGTGCGAGGTACGAGGGACGACGTGTCGGTAGACGACATCTCGATGCTCATGTCAGTCCGTTGAGTACGAGGATCCCAGGAGATGTATCACGGTAGGAGTTCGTCTCCATTGGCCAAGGTATGTTTGTGAGGTGACGGATAAGTGTATAGGAGAGAGGATATGTGCATGTTGTATAGAGAGAGAATTCGAGAGCATAGCGCCCGTGATGACTGTAGCAGCCCCGTCTCTCGATTCTCTCTGTCCCTTCTCTCTCATCGTCTTTTCATCTATATGTTAGATAGAATAGCGACGAGAGTAGTGCGTCGGTGTGCCGACCGCGCGATATTAGTCGCGGGTTAATCCTGTGACGAGTATGGTTTGCATATCTGGGGGAACCATCACCATAGTCCCTGGATTTGGAGTGTGGACCATTGGAGTCGACTCTAGTAGCCGGCTCTGTGACTCCGCGACGATTCACGGGTAGGGGTCGTCACTTCTCTTACTCCATTTTTTTTTTAAAAAAAGGTATTGCATTCAAATATATATATTAGTGGATTCATGGTGGTGATATGATATGGTTAAAGTTTTTTTTTAAAAAAAAAAGTAACCCTGGCATATATAATTAGTCTACCTCGTCAGACTATGAAAGGGAGGAACATTCTCTATCAATCTAGTAGCTTGAATTAATTCTCCATTTGAGAACAACCCGACTAGCTCTAAATATTGAAGCTCTAGCATGCCCAAATTTCTTAAAACATTCTCAGAACTGCCAACTCACATGCTACATGCCACCAGCATTAATTAATGTCCCTCTTGGAGAACCTGATGTTTAATTATGGGGCCTTTAACCCTCCCTCCCTTCTCTCACTCTCACGCCATAAAAAGGTACACACACACATAGGTGCTCGTGTGGGGGTGACCACCTTCTCTGTGGTCCATGCAAAAGAAGGCTCACAAAGTGCAAAGTGGTGGCGATCAGTAGAACAGAGAGAAAAAAGTTTATCAGAGAGCCACTATTAAAGTTGATGATAATAAACATAGAATTTTGTATGAAAATTATTGTTAAATAAAATTTTATAAAAATATTTTAAAAAATATATTAACATACGTATCATTGTGTTAATTCAAATATATATAAATATTATTTAAGTGTTATTTTTTATAAAGTTGTGATAAAAATGATATTTTTAAATAAATATGATTTTTTACATAATTTAAATTTATACAGTGATATGTTTGACTAATATATTATTAAGACTAATATTTTTATATAGTCTCATTTAACAATAATTTTTATGTAAAAAAAATCCTAAGAAACACTGACCCACCGGGCCATCAGAAAGATGGAAGGATAAGAGGTTATAGGCAATGTGGGTCCCCAAGACACCATTATGGGGTTGAGGGCCTGTGGTTTTAATTATATATAGAATCCCATGTTAACTTAATAAAGAGAGGATGTGGTGGGGATTGGATTGTTTAATAACAGTGACAAATGGAAAACAGTAGAGCCCTGAGCCCTCGGGGACATCAGTCTGAAAAGGCCGAAATAAAGAAGAAACATATGAAGAGGGACCGGACCGGCCGGCAGCGCACAGCCTCCACCTGACAAACGGCTATTTATGTGTGCAGCACTGCAGCCTCCTCTCTCCCTCTCCCTCTCTCTCTCTCTCTCTCTCTAACTCAACGTCTCTCTCTCTCTCTCCATCTCTACACTCAGCTTCTCTCTCTCAACCAAACTCGAGTTCTCGTGGTGGGAACTCCTCATCCAGGGTATCACGATCAACTTTGCCGTTAGATCCGTCTCAGGAAAAACTTGCCGTTAGAAGAACCAACGGTGGAGACATTGTCCAAATTTTCCTATAAAATACCGCGGATATATCATATATACTAGTGGAGACAGCGTCTTTTTTTAATCCAACCCCCCATTTATTTTTCACGATGTTTGGGTATTTACATGAATAATCCCGGTAAGATCATCCGGTGTAACTCCTAATAAGATCAAG
The DNA here is from genome assembly GCA_022559845.1 of Amorphophallus konjac. Lineage (NCBI taxonomy): Eukaryota > Viridiplantae > Streptophyta > Magnoliopsida > Alismatales > Araceae > Amorphophallus > Amorphophallus konjac. The sequence continues at coordinate 191,672 of JAHNEJ010002003.1, forward strand.
GAGGATTCCAACTATCTAACACTTAAAACTAACACAAGGTTTAACACGACCAAGAAAATGATACGTCATTTGATGATTACAATGCTAGATGATCCTGCTACAATATAAGGAGAAATCTTCTACATCTCTAGAGAATGTGTCAAAAAGTTGTGTTATTAATTTTATGAGTTTCTTGGATTTCGATTCCTAGAAATTTCCTTATATTTGAAAACAGTTCCTATATCTTGACTTATTATATGTTAGTCGATGCAAAATTAGTGATACTTATACTTTACTCTTTTGATCGATCGTTAGAACATAGAAAAAAATATATATGGATATGCTCAAAAGGTTTCATCAATTACTATTAGGCGCGCATTACTATAGATACAGAAAATGCCATTTTGTTCTCTATATAATAGAAATTTTTAGAAGCAATACCCTAAAAACTTCTTAAATTATTATAAATTCTTGCAATGGTTACCCATTTCGTTCTAATGAGAGGCAAAATAATCTTTTTTCATATCTATATATGGTAATGCCATGTAACACTCGACGGAATCTCTTGAGCATATATACTTATGGAATATTGTTATGTTCTAATGACCAAAGGGACTAAAAAGTAAATTTCACTCAATTTGTATGGACCAATGTATAATAAGTACAAATATAATTTTTTTCTTCTAAAATATATGAGATTTTCATAGATCGAAATCTAAAATATCTTAATTGGGGCAAAAAGGGGTAGAAAGACTAGTTTAATCTTTGCTCCTTGAATTTGGATATTGACATCTACCTATTTAGTGCCACGTAATATCCTAATATGAAATTGAAGAAAATTGTACGAGTCAGTTTTATTAACTTCGAGAAATATAACATTGTCTTCAAAATCAATTTGGTTTTCATGATCGAGAATAAGAGTATGAAAAGTGGAGACTCAAAATTTGATTACAAGTCAAGCTATCGTTAGATGAAAATAGTTGAAGAATATATTTATAAAATAATATTTTTCCCTACGTGACTTATTGAGTGACTCGTCTTTATCATTCGCGTTAAAAATGTCTCGTCTCAATTCCAAAGGCACATAGATGAAATCTTTAAATCATACGCACATTTTATTGCAACTACACATATGACTTTTTAATATTTTTCAATAACATGCATGAACATCTTCGACATCTAAATATCTTCATCAAGGTTATCAGATAATATGGAATATGCTTGTCAACAAGTGTCAATAAGTTCTAAATGGTAATTGATAAAATCAATTTCTTGGAAATCACCATTAAGAACCATCGCGTTCACGTGCAGAGACCTCCCTTGGAAAAGTTTAGCCATTTTTCTATAGAGTTTGAAATATCTTAATTTTATTATTATTATGAATGCTCCATTTGAATAAAATTATAGGGGATGTAATGGATGTGACAAGAATAATAGACGTTATGTTAATAGTGTTGACCGGCGGAAAAGAAAGAGGACAAAGTAATAACAAGTAAGAATGATGTTATATGGTTGAAGGTCAGACTAGGGTAGGGGGCATCCAATGGGGAGGTTGGGGGGAGGGGGTGTTTCAGAGTTTGCTTAGTGAGAAGGGGCATGGGTAAAGTTTGAATGGGAGAGGGAGCAAGCGGGAGAGGAGGATGTACTCGGGGATACCGCCGTGGTCGACATAGTAGAGGACACATCGGAGCTCGATCGGCAGGCTCATTGACGTGACAGAGCAGGAAGATCATGTGCCTGTTCCCCCCTTTCTCTCTTTATCTCTTTTAGATCAGACCCCCATCCAACAGGTGGGGGTGTCGTTGGTGTTGGAGGGGGAAATCCCCCTCTAGTACCTCTCTCTCTCTCTCTCTCTCTCTCTCTCTCTCTCTCTCTCTCTCTCTCTCTCTCTCTCTCTCTGAGAGACCCGCACCCCCACTCCACTCGATAGCCGGCAGCCTCCCCTCCCTCCCAGTGCTCTCATTCCCTAACCTAGCCGACGATCTCTCTGTCTCATGCCGGTGATCACGCCAATGCAAATGATGTGGATGTAGGTCATGTTGACCCATGACGACCACTTCCCGTAGGGCCGACCGATTGGTCTGGATAGAGAGAGAGCACGCGCAGAGGGAGAGAGATAGAGAAAGAGCGAGAGTAGGAATATTTCTAAATTTGTTAATATTATGCTACTCTGAGGGATGAAATATGGTCCGACTTATTCTCTTTTTCTAACGTCTTACACATCACAAATATTTTTTAGTAAGACTTAAAAGTTTATAATGACTAAAAAATAAATAGTTATATTTGAATGATTAATAATAAAACACACTTAATTTTAAAGACTAATCAATTAAAATGCCGAAAAAATAACGAAAGTGTGCATGCTGCATACAGGTGTTTTTGACACTTTAGACGGTCAGGACTCAACCGTTTTCAAATTGTCCGCAAACCACGGACGTGGTGACATGACCTTTTGAACCGTGGTGTAGTAGCACACGACTCCTGCGAACTCCGCAAAACCGAATTAGATTAGATTTTAATCCACTACAATATTCATCAAACCGATAACGCACGCATGGCCATTTATTCCTATTCCTCACAAAATCTTTCTAATACCATACGCCATAATATATATATATATATATATATATTTATATGTATATAGACTTATACAGTACTACGTCAAGGCACAAAGGAACACGTCCTTAAAAGGAAAACAAACGGTGTGTGACAACTGACATCTTCACTTGACTCCTCCAACTTAATAAAATTAAGTTGTTTCTTAACCCAAAAGATTATAAATTGGTCATCTAATCCGTTCTTAGGAAGTGTCCGACGTCTCGTCTGCACGAGTGAGTGCCAATCTTTCGGTAATAAAAGGTGACGATGAATAATAATGGTTAATAATAGTAAAAAGAGCAACGATGGCAGATGACGGAGGTGACATTTATTTAAAGGTTTCAAACCAAGGTCGGCCATCGTATCGACTCAGATCGAGTGGATTGATACAAGTCGGGACCATCCTCACGATCAATTGTAGGAACCGCAATGTCATTTACGTTTGTTGGGCGCATTGTGCTGCCACGGAGTAAACGGAAGGTCAGGGCGGCAGGAGCGGCGGTCGCCACCCCACAAGTCTCCCGATAACTACTGCGGCCGCGGTAAGAACGAAACTCCCCTCCCCCTTCATTCCCCCTCCTCCCCTCCCCTTCCCCCGCACTCTTCTTCTTGAATTTCTCCTGCCTGCTAATGCCGACGCACCGGAGTTAACTGTCGGTGGATTTGCCCCTGTCGACGCCTATCTATCAATCGACGGTAACTATTTTTCACTATCATTTTACTCTCTCTCTCTCTCTCTCAACCCGTCCTCGTCAGAAAGGCACGAACCCTTTCCGTTCTCCTCCAGTCCTCCTCCCTACTCCTGTCCGTGACCCCATCCCTCCTTTTCCTGGTCCGTTATTGCCCCTCCACTCTGAGAGCCTTCCCCTCCCCCAAAGCAGCGGCAGAGAAGGACTGCGTGAGTTGGTAGACGCCTGTGACAGCACCTCTTTCCTTCCACACAGGCATTCTCTCTGTTCTTCCTCCCTCCCTTCTCCCTCCCCACGCAAGGGAAGCGACCATCCGGCAAGGAAAGGCTTTGTTGATTAGGAGCAAGGACCCCTCCTTCGTCCTGAAAGTTCTCTTCTTTGCGCACTCTCTTCACCACCCCCCCCCCCTCCAAAAAATAAAAAATAAACTTGATACGCTTCTGCTTCGCAACAATCCTCTCCAGATTTGGGCTACTGTGGAGGTAGTGGAGGTACCCCATCAGAGGAGGAGAAGTAGGTGGTCGGAAGGAGGAAACCTCCCTTACAAAAGGAAGGGAAAAAAAAAAACTTGTTTGTTCTTCTGGGTACTACAGTCTGCAGAGAGGGTGTGTGTTTGTGTGTTGTGCGTGTGTTCCTCTTGTATTCCTCTCCGCCCATAATTCCACATCCATGGTGGTTCTTCCATCTGCTGGCACATGGGTGCTCCTACTCCTGTGCAGCGGGTTCCTCCTCCACTTCCATGGCGTTGGCGGCGCCCTGAACGGGGAAGGCGCTGCCCTGCTCTCCTTCAGAAGGTCCATCACAGTGGACGTAGAGCAGGCCCTCTCCAACTGGAACGCCTCCGACCAGACTCCCTGCTCGTGGAACGGCATCACCTGCAGAAATGGCAGCGTGGTCTCCATCAGCATCCCCAGGAAGAAGCTCGCGGGCACCCTCCCCGCCGACCTTGGCAACCTCTCCTCCCTCCGCCACATCAACCTCAGGAACAACAGGCTCCAGGGCGCCCTCCCTGCCAGCCTCCTCGCCGGCGCACGGGGCCTCCAAAGCTTGGTCCTTTACGGCAACTCCATCACCGGCCCCCTCCCCGCCGAGATCGGTAACCTCTCCTACCTCCAAATCCTGGACGTCTCCCACAACTCCATGAACGGCTCGGTGCCCCCGGGCCTGCTGGAGTGCCGCAGGCTGAGGTCCCTGGATCTCAGCAGCAACAACTTCACCGGCTCCTTCCCGCCGGGCTTCGGCGGCAGCTTCGTCCAGCTGGAGAAGCTCAACCTCTCCTCTAATGGGTTCAATGGGTCCGTCCCCGGCGGCATTGGCAACCTTTCCGGCCTCCAGAGCACCCTGGACCTCTCCCACAACCGCTTTTCCGGCACCATCCCGGCGAGCCTCGGCGACCTCCCAGAGAAGGTCTACATCGACCTCACCTACAACAACCTCAGCGGCCCCATACCACAGAACCTGGTTATCCGGGGGCCGACGGCGTTCATAGGGAATCCGGGCCTCTGCGGCCCTCCTTTGAAGGACCCTTGTTCTCCCGGCGAAGGGGGGGCAGCAGCCCCTTCCTCCTTTCCATTCCTTCCCACAGATAACTCCACACCAGGCGTGCAAGTGAGCAATATGGACAAGGTTAAGACTCGCAGGAGCCTGAGCACAGGCCAGGTGGTCGCCATTGTCGTCGGCGACATCGCTGGGATCGGCCTGATAGCTCTAGTGTTCCTTTATTGCTACTGGCGGGTGACCTCTTCGGCCGGCAAGGGCGACGCCGGGAACTCCGACAAGGGGCGGAAGGGGAGCAAGGAGTGCCTTTGCTTCCGGAAGGATGAGTCCGAGGCGCATTCGGAGAATGTGGAGCAATTGGACCTCATTGCACTGGATCGGCAGGTGAATTTCGATCTGGACGAGCTCCTCAAGGCGTCGGCTTTCGTGCTGGGCAAGAGTGGGATCGGAATTGTGTATAAGGTTGTACTGGAGGATGGGCTCACCTTGGCAGTGAGGAGGTTGGGGGAAGGGGGTTCACAGAGGTTTAAGGAGTTCCAAACAGAGGTGGAGGCCATTGGGAAGGTCAGGCATCCCAACATTGTTTGCCTGAAGGCTTATTACTGGTCAATTGATGAGAAGCTTCTTATATATGACTACATTCCTAATGGGAACCTGTCCGCTGCAATCCATGGTGAGTGCCTGAGCTTTCACTGTCTTATTGGCTCCATCTAATCTTCCTAATGCTTCTGGCATGATGTCTAGAGAGACTTTTGTTGTTCCCTTCTTTGTGTGTGCTTAATTATATATCCTGCAACAATTTGATGAATTAACACATATTTTAGGATGCAGTAGCTTTCTTACATTTGCCGTTTATCCGAGGTTCTGCCCATGTTTGAATGAGGAGTAGAGCATGGTATTTGATAAGATATTTGATGTTTGTGTTCTTGACATGGTTCGGATGAATCTGGAAACATGTTCATCGTGCTATGGGTGGGAGCGGATTCTCTGGGCACTCAGGTCTGCACCTCAATTTGCACCAGTTCAAAGGGGTACCTTTTCTAATCTTTTGTTACCCTTTTCAACTGGTGCGGATTGGGGTACGGACCGGACTTCAGAGAGGAGCCACCCCACATGGATCTGTTGTTTATGACATGATTTGAACGAACGTAGAAGGGTGTTCATCGTGTTATGGATCTGTTGTTTAAGATATATATCAGAAGTTGATCCTCGTGAATAACTTTGTGCAGTCAATTTGTTTCTTTCTGCCCTTTTTGAGCTTTTCACTCTTCCCTGACTATTCAATATTTTGGGCGTCTTTGGTGATTCTGATTTCAGGTAAGGCAGGAATGTCGTCATTTTCCCCTCTACCTTGGCCCGTGAGGCTAAAAATCATGAAGGGAATAGCCAGGGGCATGGCCTACTTGCATGAGTTCAGTCCGAAGAAGTATGTCCATGGAGATCTGAAACCCAACAATATACTCCTTGGAGCTAATATGGAGCCTTCCGTTGCTGATTTTGGGCTTGGACGACTTGCTAACATAGCGGTAGGGTCTCCGACTCCACACTCAAATCGGATGGGCACTGAAAAGCCATCAAGCCAGTCATCTGAGGTAGCTGTTAGTCCAATCTTGAGTGGTGGGCTATGTTATCAAGCTCCTGAATCCCTCAAAACTCTTAAGCCATCACAGAAATGGGATGTCTACTCATTTGGTGTAATATTACTAGAAATGATAACAGGTAGGTCTCCAATGATCTTATTGAGTACTTCTGAAATGGACTTGGTCAGATGGGTTCAGGTATGTATCGAGGACAAGAAGCCCCTTTCCGAAGTGTTGGATCCTTATCTAGCTCGGGAACTCGATGATGAGGATGAGATCATTGGAGTTCTAAAGATTGCTCTTGCTTGTGTTCAGACTAATCCAGAGAGGAGACCTTCAATGAGGCATGTTCTAGATACCTTGGAGAGGTTAACCGCCACTGGCTAAGAGGTCCCCTTGGAAGTTGTTCTTCTCCACATTTCATCTGTCAGGAAGAGATGATTAGCTCACCAGGTGGCGATGCCATAATTTTGTCGAGGTAAAAGAGAGGACTCTGGTTGATTGCGCAGAGCAAAAGAGAGATGCCATCATGGTTTAGGAAAAGATGTCATTCTGCAACTTGCACTTGCAAAATAAAGGGGCAACGTTCATGTGGGCATCCTCCTTTGCACAGCGCCCTGCTTTGTACTGCACCTTCATAGCGCTTGTGTGTATCTTCACCTTTCTTGCATGATAGCATGTAATCCTATATAATTATGGTTGTTTGTGATATAAGTGTACTTCAGAATGCTAGTAAGGTTAACTAATTCTCAGTTTTCCTTTCTTAAATGTAGTCCCGAATGGTTGTGGTCAATTTTATGAACTGTATCTTCACTTCTTGCTTTCGCCAAACAAAGGATCACAGCAAACTGTACATGTAATAGTAGAAATCAAGGTTTGCATGATCCGCATCGGGATCTGGATCGTCCTGATTTGATGTGGTACGCTCGAGTCACTCGGGTTCATAGTCAGGGATGTGAATTCTAATTTCCAAAGGGATATTTGAGTGGGTCATAAGAACGAACACTTGATGGGCACGAGAGGGAGGCCCGTAGGGTTCACCAGTTGCAGCCTGACCATGACGGGTGTCCCTGACAAGGAGGCATCCCTCGTTGCGGCACACACTGTTCATGGAGGGGGACGAGATGGATGTCCATGGTGGCCGCCATGGACTTGGCATCGTCTCGATCGACACGGGAGCAGAGCAAAGGAAGCAATCGAGCGCTGCTGCTCTCTGGTTGTTCGCTGGTGCTACTCGATCTGCACGGGATCTGGCTAAAATCACCACTAATCACACCAAATCCAGCTCTAGATGTTTCTCTGGCTATCGATCTACCTCTAAATCGTGCAGAAATGCCGAAAAATGTCCCAAGTTTCGCCGGCCGGCGATGAACCGGTGAACTCGAAGGACGACTCACCTGACTCGACCGATGCAAGACCGACCACGTATCGGGATTCCTCGAATATAATACGGTACACTCGAGTCGACTTGAGTCAGGCCGAGTTCACGAACCATGATAGAAAGAACAAGACCCATCTTATCCAACAGAACATTTATCCTATTTACTTCGGGCCACATCCTTTTCCTGTGTCATGGTTTTATAGCAGTTGTGTTGTGTGGATCAAGTGGAGGCCTGTTCCGTAATCAAATATTATTGAAGAATGATCTTCACCGTTATGTGGTGCTGTGGTGTCTGCCAGAGGACTCTGCGGTCTCCTGTACCAGATGCAGGCTGGCAGCAGTCTTGTCATTCAGCGGTCGAGTCCATGACCAGCTCTCACATCCTGTGCATCTCGGCTGGAATGCATTGCCAGCAGAAGCAGCAGCTCACAACAACAGGTTTCTGTTTCCTAGGTTGCTACTGAAATTGTGATCCTTTTTTATGTTCCTTGGAGACAATTTCTGGTCACTGGACGGTTGTCTACTCTCTCTCTCTCTCTCAATGGAGCAACCTACTGCTGCAATCTAATACATGTGTCAATTTTATCCTGCCATGCATGATGTGCTCGTGGGTTGATACTTGGTGGTAAATTAGGGAAAATTTACTTCATTGATGGGCTGTTGTGCACCACGTTTCTTTCAAAATCTGCCTCGTCAGTTTTGAGAACGTAATGTTCTTAAATGAGTTTGAGCTTGTCATTTTTTATGGGTATACATGTTTTTATTCTTTTTTATGTCATAAGATGGACACTAACTGTAAGGAAGGAGGTTTTGAGTCTTTTGACCAAAAAAAAAACTGTGAAGGAAGGAGGGCAACAATATTACTCATAATATTTTAAAATGTTAAGAGTACATGTCAGTGTGCCCAATAACTGGCTGGCATGGAGATCTGGCTGGACTGGCTGGATTTAAAACTGGCATGAGACGTAGAAAAATGGCCCTGTGAGGAAAAAGGGTCCTGCCTTGACCGGAGGGGCCTGGTCCAAGCTCAATCGGGTCGGGCCCAGTCAAGCCCAGTTGCATTTATTTTTCACAATTGATACATTTTGATATATGAATTAGGAAAATTACCAAAAAGGGGGCAACAGCTTCAAAATATTCAATTGGGGCATCTTGAGTTCAAATATCTAAAAAGAGCGATGTTAAAAAATTTATATCTCCGGGGGACAAAAACCATGTATATTTTTTTAACACACCACTTAAAATATTCTTAATTTGTCTTACAAATAGATTGCCTTACTCGTCTAGTATAAAATATCGAAACTCACTTATCTAACTCATCTGTGAATCCTGAATCTCAATCAGAATCAGATATACGAGACTCATGACTTATATAAACTAACTCTATCCTAGTAGGTGGACGTGCATGTGGGTGAGTCTAAAAATATGTAACCATCTGCACAAATAATGGGTCATGTGCAGCGGTGGAGGGTACATCAAATCCTCTAAGAAAACCTCTAACTACATCTATACATGCATGTCTATCATCTGCTACCGGTGGGACTAGTGCTGGTGGTGCTCGAACTCTTGATGTGGAGGAAGATCCTGATTCGTCTGGTGCTGGTGGTGGGGGTACCCTAGACATGGAAGACGATGTCCCAGCTCTGCTGTGAGAAATATATCACTCCCATAACTGTGTCCGAAAGTAATCTTGGACATCCTCTGGAACTAAGGAGCATGCACGACAATCCCATCCCACTCCCGCAAGGTGCTGTGGACACACTTTCGGGATCTATTTTATCTATTCGTTGGTTTGTTTGTTTATTCGGTTTTCGTTTATTTAGTGCGTCGGCGTGCCAGTCACAAAGTGATGATTTATTCGGGCTCCGAAGAAACCACTGGTGCGCGCCGTTTGACTGATCAGACGATAGTGGATATCGTGTCGGGACCAAAATCCGCCACACCATAAAGGTCACGACATTAATTACATCTCTCCGGAGAGGAGAAAACCCTTGATTAGTCGCCAGGAAAAGGGGCCCTATGGCCTAAAATTAGTATTAACGAAATGAGATAATGAAATCTTGAACTGCATTAGAATGCCCCTCGATGGGGTGAAAATATTTGAATCCTGTTGGTCGCCTATCGACCATTTCATGTTCGGACGGAAATCCGTATTGAAAGCGTGACGAAGATGGAGATAAAACACATGCAAATGTCTGTCGAGTATACGATAAATTTGATAGAAAAGTGGGATTGGATCCCAGCGGGGACGGATCGGGTTTAGCGAGCTATTGGCCCGGGGTAATATCGGGACATGACCATATTGGGGTGGTCCTCGAAGTCCAAACCCGACTTACCGAGGCATCATCGATATTCCTTTCGTACCGAGTCTTAGGAAGCAATGGCTCCAGAGCGTACATTGTTATGTTTTTGTTGTTTGGTTATTTGATGAATTTTATTTAAATACATGGATGTATTCTTGTTCATTAGTTATTATTTTTTGTTTGATATATTTTGTTTGATTATTTACCACTTTGAATGTTGCTTTGTTCTATTTTGTTGGTGTTATTGTTAAATTACCCATCGCCTTTTGTTGTTGTTTTATTTTTTTTGTTTTTGTTATCGCTTCTTCTTGTTTTACTTCTCTTTTGTGTTTTGTGTTTTGTGTTTTTTGTGTTTATTTTTTTATTTTGGGAAAATGAGAGAGGGAGGGGGGTGGTCCGGCGGGCAGCCCTGCCGCCGGATCACTTCGCATTTCTATTATATATATATATTATGAGGGAGGTGAATCGGCTAGAGGAGAGAGATGTGAGGGTGAGAACCGAGGCAGAGAGAGAGAGAGAGAGATAGGGAGAGGGGATGAGAGAGAGAGAGAGAGAGAGAGAGAGAGAGAGAGAGAGAGAGAAGGGTGGTGAGAATGATCGGCGGTGGTTTTTTGCTGTGTTTTTTTAATATGTGAGAGTGGGAGATGGTGATTCGGCACGAGAAGGCGTCGCCGGATCACTTCCCCTTCTCATTTTTCTTTTCCTCTTTTGTTTGTTTGTTTTTTTTAACATGGCTGCGTCGACGCCAAGATGCAGGAGAGTCGACATTGTGCTGCCCCTCGCAGGCGAGGCCGAGGCTGCGTCGACCCATCGACGCAGTGCGTCGACGCAGGGGATGATCGGTCGACCGAAAGCTTCGTTCGGTCGACCGCTCTAGCAAATAAGTCGAGACCTCATTTTTTCTTTCTCCTTTTTTTTGCACTGCGTGTTTAGTAATGTAGGTTGAGGAATTTTATGCAACTCACGGTACTCATGGAGGGGGGTTGATGCGGGGCGGACACGGGGACCGACTCTACGTGGTATGAACCTCGGACTCTAGATGCGGACACGACCAGCAACACATGATGGGAGAGACACTAGGCCCGACACGGAGAGCTCCTATGGGCTATACGTCGCTAATAGAAACGCAAGCTCACTCGTCGTCCCAAGCGAGGGAAACGCAGATCGTGCGCGGTTGAAGAACCGGCAGAGTTCACGGGTAGTTGACTCACTTCCGGACTCGGATCGAGTCATGGGACGGGTCACTCTCACACTCACAGCGGTGACATGGACTCACGGGCTAGTACCTATCGCTCTCGGCAGCAGCAAAAGACCATATACTAAACTAGCAAGCGAATGTCGAGAAGTTGAAACCTTTACCTCCACGCACCCGGCGTGGCGAAGACAACCCCGGCCAATTCACGGACTCCCGGTTAACAATATTACAACAGTACAATAATTTGACCCACTCCACGCAGGGAGGTAAAAGGTCACATGTGGGGCCCGGGAATCACGCAAATCGGGTTGACGAGCAGCATCTTGATTTCGCCCGGCGGTGCCAAACTCCGCGTTTTCGTGCTTTCCGAACGGCGGATTCTACGGGTCCGTGGGGCCCACGGACGGCGCTGTCCTCCGGATCTGCGGGGGTGGGACCCGCTGTGATGGGGACCCCTGGTGGCGCGCCTCCACGGACGGCGGTCGGCCGGAAACACCGATCGGGGGTCGATCGGCCCCGATTCCCAATTCGTGAACTAGCTGCCCGCGGATTTCTGGTTATGTCCTCCGACGCGCGCTCCGACGAGAATGGCCGCTGCGATCAATCCCGACGTCGGATCGGGGCGCATGAGCTATCGCTATAAAGCTCTCTTGAAATCCTTCGATCTAGGCCCAGAGAGATCTACTGGATCTGGTCGGATCTGGACTTTACTGAATTTACAAGCTCTTGTTGTACAGTACCCGAAACCTCAGATCTGCAGGTGAGTTGTCTGAGAACTGCCGTTGACTGCAAGGTAGATGGCAGATTAAGCTCCTAAGCTCTTCATAAAAGTTGTAGGATTTCGAACAAGGAAAACAAGGATATTTTTTGTGGACTGATTGGAGGTGGCTGTGATTTGTTTACTGGAAGGTGGTCGGATCTGGGAACAGGTGGACAGCACTGTAGCTTGCTCTGAGAACGAATTTTGAAAAATAGGTGAAGGGCTGATAGAAAATCAAAAAAAATCTTGGGTGGAGGGGTTGATGGATGGAACTCCCAGTAAAGTTGGGAGCGCCAGCAAAAACCAAAAGATGGGTCGGAGATGTGAAACTCAGGAAAGGTGGAAATCAGAATAGGAAGCAGACAGAGCTGGTAATTAAAGTTGGCCGAAAATGAAAAATTATCAAAGGGGATCTTTATGACCAACCAATTTTTTTGGGATGTGCTTGACACCTCTGGAACATCCCCTCAAAATCCTAGATCGAAAGGAGCTCGTGGATGACTGCAGAATTTCGTGGAATGGGCAGTGGTCGGCTGAAGATAGAACTTCGGCGATCCCGATGGCGGTGTGGTGGCGGCTCGTGGCGGCGGCGATGATGACCGGAACCGATTGGGAGGAGTCACACCTCCAGAAGGTAGCCTTCTCAGCTGCAAGGGGGAGAGGGAGAGAGGGAGAGGGGGGGTGCCCAAGGGCTGCTCCAAGGATTTTCCAAGTTCAAATGGCATTAATTCATCAAAAATGAAAATTACAAGCATATATAGGTTACATGTCTAATCAATCCTCAACCGTTGGATCTAGGGATGGGAGATGGAGGGCTGAGATTGCATGTGACCATCCACAAAAATTAAAATTAAAAATATAAGGGGGGGGGGGCAGCCCATTGATTAGGGAGGCAAGGGGGGGACATGGTAGGTGGGGGTGGGTTGGAATTGTTGGCATTTTCATTCCAATGTCCCCCACTTGGCCCACCCTTCTAGAAGCCACCATTTGAATGGTTGACCGACCCCACATGGGGCCCTAGGGATGAGGTGGATCAATGGGAGGGGGCCTGGGGTCCCGTGCGGCCCAGGGGTCCCATTTTTACAAATAAGCCCCTCTTACAATCAAAATTACATACCGAATAAAATGAAGTAAACACACATTAAACATAAATAAAGTCTAACTAAATATGATAAATGCCGGGACTCATGGGGGAGTCTCCAGGCTGTCTCCGAGCCAGATGGATGCTGAGGTGGCTCGAGTCGTGCTCCGTGTGCGGTACCGGTGGCTCGGCGTGTCGCGCCGCTCAACTGCTCGGGTGTCCGCACCAATTCTCCCCGGGTGGGAGAAACTCTACCCTGTCGAGTAAGGGTCTACATCGCTCATGTATCGCTCCAGAAGGTCCGGATCAATCCGCTGCAACTCTCCATGTGTGATCCACGTGTCCTCGATAGCGGGCCGTCCTCTCCATCGCATTAGGTAGCGCGGGTAGGATCCACTCCTGGTAACTGTCACCTGCTCATCCAGTATATGATCTATATGCTCACGCTGCCGTAACAAGGGGGCTGGATATGGACACTCAGGTGTGGGATCACTCTCAAGGGGAGGAGATGGCTCAAAAGGCTCACTAGGGATCACCGCTGGGTCCCTGTATGCAACTAGATCCGATACATTGAAAGTAGAGCTTATACCGTATTCCTCGGGCAAGTCCACAACGTACGCATTGGATCCAACGCGTTTCAACACTCTGAATGGACCGGCTCCGCGAGCTTGCAACTTCTTAACGGTTCCAGAGGGAAACCGCTCATGTCTTACCCTGATCATGACATATTCGCCCTCTTGGAACTCTCGGTGGTGTCGGTGGGCATCGGCTAACTCTTTGTACCGTGCATTGCTGGCCTCAACGTGACGACGGATGTCGTCATGTAAACTCCTAACATGCCTAGCAAATGACTCGGCCGACTCCGACACTCTATCATGGATAGGCATGGGGACAAGGTCAACGGGTTTCCTAGGCCTACGACCTGTGATAATCTCAAATGGACTCATGCCGGTAGACCTATTCACCGAATCATTATATGCAAACTCAGCCATGGGTAGAATGAGATCCCAATCCCCAATGCGATCCCTAACAAGACACCTCAAAAGATCTCCCAGACTCCTATTGACTACCTCGGTCTGACCATCTGTCTGGGGATGATATGCAGTGGAAAACTTGAGGTGCGTACCCATCATATGCCATAGTGTCTTCTAAAAATAGGAAGTGAATCTAACATCACCGTCAGACACTATAGTGCGAGGCAACCCGAACTTGCACACCACATGAGTAAGGAATAGGCGGGCTACCATAGAAGCATCCGAAGTCTTCGAGCAACGGATAAAGAGGGCCATCTTCGAGAAACGGTCAACCACCACATAGACCGAATCATGCTTCCTGGAGGTACGTGGCAATCCCAAAACAAAGTCCATGCTAACATCCTGCCACGGGGCATCAGGCACGGGAAGAGGGGTATAAAGGCCCGAGCTTTGATTCTTCATCTTGGCCGTAACACATGTACGGCACTGAGCCACGATGTTAGCGACATCGCGCTTCAAGCTCGGCCAATAAAATCTATGCTCAACCGCCTCGATAGTCTTATTCCGACCAAAGTGGCCGGCTAGACCTCCCGCATGTAGATCCCATACTAAAAAATCTCAAACCGAAGTTCGGGGAACACATAGCTTGCTACCTCGAAAGAGGTAACCATCTTGAAGCACATAATCATCAAGGTCTCTCGAGGGTCCGACCTGGAGAGAGGTAAAAATCTGACCGAAGTCAGGACAATCAACATAGGCCTCCTTCATCTTCTCTAACCCTATGACCTCGGCACTCATGGTGGTAAGCAAACATGCTCGCCGACTCAAGACATCAGCCACCTTGTTCTCCACTCCAGCCTTATGTTTAAGCACAAAGGTGAACTGCTGGAGATACTCGACCCAACGACTGTGACGCGAGTTAAGCTTCTTTTGGGAATGGAGGTACCTCAATGCCTCGTGATCGGAGTATAGGATAAACTCCAGATGTAAAAGATAGTGCCTCCAATGCCTAAGAGCCTGAACAACTGCGTAAAATTCCTTATCATATGTAGAGTATCGCAGTTTCGCGTCATTCAGCTTCTCGCTGAAATATGTGATCGGGTGGGACTTTTGACTCAAAACTCCTCCAATTCCCACGCCCGACGCATCATAAGAGACCTCAAACACCTTCGAGAAATCAGGCAATCGAAGGATAGGTGTCTGGGTCATGCGCTCCTTGATGTCCTTGAAGGCGGCAGATGCGGCCTTCGTCCATACAAATGTGCCCTTTCGGATGCAATCCGTGATCGGGGTGGTGACGGAGCTAAATCCACGGATGAAGCGACGATAGAACGTCGCAAGGCCATGAAAGCTGCAGACATCATGAACCGTACGGGGTTCCGGCCACTCAACAATGGCCCGGACCTTCTCCGGATCGGTGGAGACCCCAGTACTAAACACAATGAAACCCAAGAAGGTAAGCTGAGATGTCATGAAGGCGCACTTCTGTGGGTTTGCAAACAACTGCTCTCGCCGAAGAAGTAGACAGACCTGCCGAAGGTGGTCTAAGTGGTCCCCCGTGGTGCGACTATAGATAAGGATATCATCAAAATACACCACTACAAAGACTCTAATGAAAGGTCGAAGGACCTGAGTCATGAGCCGCATGAAAGTGCTAGGGGCATTGGTCAACCCAAAAGGCATGACCAACCACTCATATAGACCATCCTTGGTCTTAAAGGCGGTCTTCCACTCATCACCTGGCCTAATCCTCACCTGATGGTAGCCACTTTTAAGATCAATCTTTGAAAAGATAGTGGCACCTGCCATCATGTCTAGCATGTCATCCAGGCGGGGAATAGGGAATCTGTACTTCACGGTGATTTTGTTGATGGCACGACTATCAATGCACATTCTCCACGTGCCATCCTTCTTCGGGGCGAGTAATGCGGGTACATCACATGGACTCATGCTGTCCCGAACAGACCCTCTCTGCACTAACTCATCGACCTGCCGTTTAAGCTCGGCATGCTCCGTGGGAGTCATGCGATAATGAGGAAGGTTGGGCAAGGAAGAGCCCGGAACAAGGTCGATGGCATGCTGAATATCCCGCATAGGTGGGAGTCCCTCGGGAAGCTCATCGGGAAAGACATCAGCATACTCCTACAGAATGGGAACAACCTCGGGTGGAAGCTCACCCTCGGAGTCCCGCTCCACCTCTCGGACCGTAATGGCGAACACCGGACAGCCCTGACTAAGCTCCTGCTCCATTTTTCGGGAGCTAATCATCATCAATCTCCTCGTCGAGGGCTCTCCTGGGCCAGAGGTAACGGTCATAGCCCGAGCTGGGGATGGGGTACTAGGCCCGGGGATGGAAAGCTCCGGGGTACTTGGGCCAGTAGACCCCTGACTGATGGGCTCCTGGGCCGAACGGGGTGGAGGGTGACCCGCTGGCCGGCGTGGTCGAAGGTACAAGTGTTCGACCGGCCATGGAGGGTGGCATCCCGGTCGAATAACCACGGCCTACCAAGAATGATACTGCCCACTTTCATGGGGAGAACATCACACTAGATCTCGTCACGGTAGGAGTGGAGCTGTAGCGGGACCAAGCACCACAGCCTGACCGAAATGGAAGTGGTATCCACCCATGATACCTGATAGGGTCAAGGATGGTCTACGGGTGTGAGACCAAGACGAGTGACAGCGCTCGTGGAGATTGCATTGATACAACTCCCGCTATCGATGACCACCTTGCAAATTTGCTTTCCCAGCCTACAGAATACATGAAGGATAGTAGTACGACGCCAGTCATCGCTGACCTGCGGCTGGGTGAGGATACATCTGACGACCCCCACGTGGGTATCGTCTGAATGCTGGGCATCCTGGGCCTCACCTCCCATCTCATAGTACTCGTCAGCTAACTCCTGATCTGCCTCATAGCTGACTAACTCGAGGCCCGTAGGGGTGGTATCCTCGGCCTGTGTGTCCCCGATGATAAGAGATGGGCGGGTGGGACACTGGTTGGCGAAATGGCCAAACCCATTGCAGCGATAACACTGCTGCCATGATCCACTAGGCTCCCCAATCATGGGTCCTTTCCCCTTATCCTCCCGATGGATAGGAGGTGTAGGTAGCAAAGAACGTGCAGGAGGTGCGGGTGCCGGTGGACGGGTTGTGGATGGAGCCGTGAGATGCTGGGGACGAGGAAGGTCCCTCGGGGGTGAAGGAT
Source organism: Amorphophallus konjac (assembly GCA_022559845.1). Classification (NCBI taxonomy): domain Eukaryota; kingdom Viridiplantae; phylum Streptophyta; class Magnoliopsida; order Alismatales; family Araceae; genus Amorphophallus; species Amorphophallus konjac. The sequence continues at coordinate 208,917 of JAHNEJ010002003.1, forward strand.
GAGGCCTAGGAGCAAAGGGCTCGGGGCGAGCGGGCTCCTGAGATCGAGCCATGGGGGCCCTCGGATACGTGCCAGATGAGCCACGGGGCTCAACACTACGAAGGGGAAAAGAGCCCAACCGATGGGGAGACTCGAACTCGGCCTCGAATTGCTCCAGTTCGAGAGCAATCTGATACGCCTGCTCCAAAGTGGTCGCGTTGCGGCGAAAGAGTTCATATTGATAATTGGGCCGCAGACATCTCCAAAAGCAGGATATCGTCATGGTGCTCTCTTCCGTGACCCCGCACCGCAAGTAATACTCGTCGAACTCGGCGGTGTACTCGGTCACGGATCGGTTCCCTTGGGAGATGCTTTGCCATTTGTCTATGAGACGCTGGCGATATGAGGCAGGAAGGTATTTCTCCCTCAATTTGGATTTCATATCATCCCAAGTACCGATTTGGGGTTGACGTCGCTGGTTGAGCAGGCTCTCCACATTGGTCCAATAAGTTTGGGCCTGCCCTTGCAGCTTCATCTTTGCGTATCGGACTTTTCGGTGGTCCATCATCTTAAACCACTCGAAATACCGGTCCATGTCGACCTCCCAATCTAAATACACCCTAGGGTCCAAGGACCCGCTAAAAGTGGGAGGGTCCGCACGCACGCCCCTAAGAATGCGGTCGTCATCCTTGTCATCGTGATTCCGTCGATGATTCCGACGACCGTAACCCCCTTGATCATTGTCAGATGCATAATCATCCACCACGTGCACCTGTTGTCCCCCAACATTCTCTGCCTGAGCTCTTGGTACAGCAGGGTGCTGAAACGGCTCTTGCTGACCATTGGTCGGCGCGGGTTGCGCCGCCGCTAGGGCCCTCTCAAGGACGGCTATTCTCCCAACAAGACCCTGGATGGACTGGTCCGAAGCTTCGGCCCGATCCTCGAGGGCTTTCATCCGCCCTTCTAGACGCGTCCCTACTCCATCTAGACGCATACTGAGGCCATCCATGCACGTGTCGAGACGATCCATGAGGGCTCGGAACATCTCGGCCGTCGAAGGCTCATCAGAGTTACGGACCAAGGAATCCGCCATAGGTGGTGGTGGCGAGTATTGGGTACCTCGACGGGTGGGCGTGCAACTGACACACGACCCTGAAGACACCGACTAATGCAACACTCACTAGATGATGCACTTAGACCTAACCAATATCCGGTACGAGGCGGAGCTAATCGATCCGAAGATCACTCGCGCAAATCCGCCACCTTCCCGATAGGCATAACATAACGTTCGGGCAACGTCTTTTGATATACCGAGTTATTGGAATGAAAAATGCAAGTTTTAAAACACTTTTTTGTTTTGAAAATAATGATCTTAGACTTGACTTAAACCATGATGCATGCAAGACTTATGCAAAGACTACCCTAGACTCGACTCGCTCTGATACCAAACTGATGCGGGACGGACACGGGGACCGACTCTACGTGGTATGAACCTCGGACTCTAGATGCAGACACGACCAGCAACACATGATGGGAGAGACACTAGGCCCGACACGGAGAGCTCCTATGGGCTATACGTCGCTAACAGAAACGCAAGCTCACTCGTCGTCCCAAGCGAGGGAAATGCGGATCGTGCGCGGTTGAAGAACCGGCAGAGTTCACGGGTAGTCGACTCACTTCCGGACTCGGATCGAGTCACGGGACGGGTCACTCTCACACTCACAGCGGTGACATGGACTCACGGGCTAGTACCTATCACTCTCGGCAGCGGCAAAAGACCATATACTAAACTAGCAAGCGAATGCCGAGAAGTTGAGACCTTTACCTCCACGCACCCGGCGTGGCGAAGACAACCCCGGCCAATTCACGGACTCCCGGTCAACAATATTACAACAGTACAATAATTTGACGCACTCCACGCAGGGAGGTAAAAGGTCACATGTGGGGCCTGGGAATCACGCAAATCGGGTTGACGGGCAGCATCTTGATGTCGCCCGGCGGTGCCGAACTCCACGTTTTCGTGCTTTCCGAACGGCAGATTCTACGGGTCCGTGGGGCCCACGGACGGTGCTGTCCTCCAGATCTGCGGGGGTGGGACCCGCTGTGATGGGGACCCCTGGTGGCGCACCTCCACGGATGGTGGTCGGCCGGAAACACCGATCGGGGGTCGATCGGTCCCGATTCCCAATTCGTGAACTAGCTGCCCACGGATTTCTGGTTATGTCCTCCGACGCGCTGCGATCAATCCCGACGTCGGATCGGGGCGCATGAGCTATCGTTGGAAAGCTCTCTTGAAATCCTTCGATCTAGGCCCAGAGAGATCTGCTGGATCTGGTCGGATCTGAACTTTACTGAATTTACAAGCTCCTATTGTACAGTACCCGAAACCTCAGATCTGTAGGTGAGTTGTCTTAGAACTGCCGTTGAACACAAGGTAGATGGCAGATTAAGCTCCTAAGCTCTTCATTAAAGTTGTAGTATTTCGAACAAGGAAAATGAGGATATTTTTTGTGGACTGATTGGAGGTGGCTGTGAGTTGTTATGATTTGTTTAATGGAAGGTGGTCGGATCTGGGAACAGGTGGGCATCACTGTAGCCTGCTCTGAGAACGAATTTTGAAAAATAGGTGGAGGGCTGATCAAAAATCAAGAAAAATCATGGGTAGAGGGGTTGATGGATGGAAGTCTCAGTAAAGTTGGGAGCTCCAGAAAAAATCAAGAGATGGGTCGGAGATGTGAAACTCAGGAAAGGTGGAAATCAGAATAGGAAGCAGACAGATCTGGTAATTAAAGTTGGGAGAAAATGAAAAATTATCAAAGGGGATCTTTATGACCAGCCAAATTTTGTGGGATGTACTTGACACCTCTGGAACATCCCCTCAAAATCCCAGATCGAAAGGAGCTCGTGGCTGACTGAAGAATTTCGTGGAAGGGGTAGTGGTCGGCTGAAGATAGAACTCCGGCGATCCCGATGGCGGTGCGGTGGCGGCTCGTGGCGGCGGCGATGATGACGGGAACCGATAGGGAGGAGTCACACCTCCAGAAGGTAGCCTTCTCAACTGCAAGGGGGAGAGGGAGAGAGGGAGAGGAGGGGTGCCCAAGGGCTGCTCCAAGGATTTTCCAAGTTCAAATGGCATTAATTCATCAAAAATGAAAATTACAAGCATATATAGGTTACATGTCTAATCAATCCTCAACCGTTGGATCTAGGGATGGGAGATGGAGGGCTGGGATTGCATGTGACCATCCACAAAAATTAAAATTAAAAATACAAGGGGGGGGCAGCCCATTGATTAGGGAGGCAAGGGGGGGACATGGTAGGTGGGGGTGGGTTGGAATTGTTGGCATTTTCATTCCAATGTCCCCCACTTGGCCCACCCTTCTAGAAGCGACCATTTGAATGGTTGACCGACCCCACATGGGGCCCTAGGGATGAGGTAGATCAATGGGAGGGGGCCTGGGATCCCGTGGGGCCCAGGGGTCCCATTTTTACAAATAAGCCCCTCTTACAATCAAAATTACATACCGAATAAAATGAAGTAAACACACATTAAACACAAATAAAGTCTAACTAAATATGATAAATGCTGGGACTCATGGGGGAGTCTCCAGGCTGTCTCCGAGCCAGATGGATGCTGAGGTGGCTCGAGACATGCTCCGTGTGCGGTACCGGTGGCTCGGCATGTCGCGCCGCTCAACTGCTCGGGTGTCCGCACCAGGGGTCTATTATGCATTCATGAGCATGTGACTTAATGCGAAAGGAGGTACAAGGTATGCTCAGTTCTATGACGGACGCATGCAGCTCCTCATCCTTGTAATGCTGTTCATGAAGAGGTCGTAGGGGAACTTGTATGCAATTTGATGGGGGCTTGAGGCCTTTGTTGGTGCCCAAAAGAGTTAAATAAGGGCCTTTACGCAGGCTTGGTAGAGAGTATGCCGTGCTGGTGATGGATGCAAGGCTTCATATGCACAAAGGGAAGTGTTCGGTATGCATGAATGCTTAAGGGTGCAAGAGAATTTAGATGGAGTCCAGTGTATACATGGTGTTTTGCAGAGATATGTTTTTTTGTACAGGTTTATGCATAGGATGATGCCATTACTTTATGTGTATGAAAGAGGGATTTTCAATGCACTTAGGTTCTAAAATGCAGGGAATCCCCGCTCTTGGTTCATGAGAGCTCAACAAAAGTACTGATGCAGTCCTTCGACAGTTCGGGGGTTCTCTTGTTCATTTTCTTTATATATTCAACCTTGCTCTTATGGTTAGAATTGTTCAGACATTCATTGTTTATTAACTGCATTCTTGGCAAAATTTAGACAGCATCTCCCCTAGACCCGAGGTTTGTGGGGTGTAAAATAGAGACTCGCCCATGGAAGGATCCGAGACGGCCTCAAAGATTGTTGGGCAAGCTGAGGATAGCCACCCTAAAGCCCGGATTGGGCATGGAAACCCCGATGACCGGCCTACGAGGGGCTTCGATGACCCATGGGCAGTGATATCTGAAACATGGACTTAGATTATTGCCAGACTATATGGCCATTGATATTCATCCGTTTAAGGGATATCGCCCGGGGGCCATGCTATGACGAAGCAAGCCCTCGGAGATCCGAGAGTGATCAGAGAACTTCAGAAAAGCTAAGGAGAGTTGGAGAAAAATCGGGGAGCAGCCCACTAGAGCCCGGATGAGCCTGGGTTTCGAGCCATATTCATGAGATCGTATAAGCCCGGAACCCTTCCCGAAGGGCGATTATCTGTATTTCTTCCCCAAACCAGCGGAAGCAAAAATATCATCAAACATTCGTTCTGGGATTATGTCCCATATCCCTCGCCCCTTTGGCATCATGACTGTAAGGCTAGTCAAATCCCAAAATGGAGCTTTGAGAGGAGAAAACCAAGACCTCCATGCTGGGCTTGATCATCGACGACCAAGGGAGGTACAGAGAAAGGAATGCAAAACGTAGAAGAAGACGGTGAGGGGTTCAGACGGTTTTGTAGCCCGAGATTGTACTCATCGTCCTGAGTAAACTCTGGAACTCTAACCACTGTGGCATAAACCATACAATCATGCAGATGGCATGCTATCAGCGGGCGAAGAAGGAACAACCACACATATTAGGAGAGGGGAAAGAGCAAAGCAGAAAAGGAATAGCATCGATCGAAGGATTGCAACAGAGCTTACAAATCAGGGTCAAAGGCCCAGCATTCCATTTATTCACCAAAGAGGATTACATCAGATATAGCCCTGTGAGGGCATGCAGAAGAAAACAAAGAAAGATAGAAAAGAAAACAGAGACCCACTGCGGAGGGGTCTTCTTCCTCTCCTTCCCTCCTTTCCTCTTTTGCTCTTCATCTCTTCAACTGGCTCTCTCTCTCTCTCTCTCTCTCTCTCTCTCTCTCTCTCTCTTTTGCTTTCTGCAACCCCCGGGCCAACCTCCTCTTCTATTGTGTGCCGGTTGTATATATAGAATGGGGGGTCTCCCCTTCAGGAGAAAACTCCCGCCGTTTCCTTTCTCGTCTTAAAGAAGGAGCGATGGGTACGCTGTTGCATTGTCGCCCATCCATTCGTGCAGCACAAGGGGGCGTCCGAGGCCAGGATATTCTGCAGAATAGTCGGGGGGCTATGCCGCTGTCAGACGAACCACCACATTATCGACGGCCTACTGCCATCGTGCTGTCGATTTGGACGTGCACGAGCATTAAATGCTCATGCAACTGGGCTTGGTAGCTTCGTGTCATTTGCCACTGCTTGAGGTGACCGAGAAGAATCCTCTCGTCGGTCCACTGGCCAGGCTCGTGCTTTACCTGGCGGATAAACTCCCCACGTAGGCATCCTTCGATAGTCCATCGAACGGGCATTAAATGCCTTGCCGGAGATCACCGGAGGGATTTCCTTCTCTCCTTCTTCTTCCTCTATTCTTTGTTGCTTTGCTTGAGATGATCTGGCACGAAACAGAGTCCTGTGTGAGAATGAATAGTGTCACGAAGTGACACTTCTCAATTCTTGTCATTTTCTACCGTCGGATGAGGGGGCTTGGCTTGGCTGGTTCACCCTCTTTTGTTGTGTTGTTTTTTTTGTTTGCATGTCGCCAATTCAATGGGTGATTGGGGCCTTGCGCCGATTCATGGCTACATGGGAGCTTGGCCGATTCATATTGGGTTTGGATGGCCTTGGCCGATTCAATGGGTTTGCGGGCCTTGGCCGATTCATGCTACAAGAGGGGGGCGTCGATTTATGGTCAATGGAGAGGGGCGCCTTGTGCACCGATTCAAGGGGAAGGGGTGAGCCGCCGACTCACCTCTTCTCTTGTTCCTTTTCTCTTCCTTTTTATTTCTTCTTCACCTTTTTCTTCTGGTGCCAGTTCAGTGAGGCTTGGCCGATTCAATGGGGTAGAGAGCCGTCGGCTCACCTATTTTATCTTTTCCTTTTTTCTTCTTCTTATTTTTCCTCTTCTTATTTCTCGTGCGCGTTTGCGTGTGCGTCGATGCAGGGGAGAGGGTGCGTCGATGCACCCAGCTTCTTGCCTTGGTGGGTGGCCCACAGTTTCATGTGTGCGTCGATGCAGGGATAAGGGTGCGTTGATGCACCCTTTCTTCTCTTGATTTGTAGCGATTTGAGGCTCCCGACGGTGAATTTTAGGTGTCCACATATGCCACCCACCCGTGGGTGGCGCAAGTGAGGGACGAGTGCATGGGGCCGGCGGGTGTAGACTTCTTCATCTTATCATTTCATGACGGTAGGCCGTCATCCTGGTGTAAGTTCACGGGAAAGCGCTCACTCCTTCAGCGAAGGGATGAGGGGTGCGCTTCACCGCAGTGAGCACATGGGCCGAGAAGCCTAGCCCTAAAGAGGTTTAGCCATCGGCATGGGGTCGATGCCGAAGCAAAGAGACAGGGTTTCATGTGTCGACTTAGACGGAAGGTCTAACCCGACGGGGTAAGGTTAATCCTGGTGGGACTGGCGACTGTTGACACCTGTTTTATACCCAACAAGTCGGGTCATCTCCTTATTTCATTCTATATGATGCTCCGAGTTGTTCACTCTTCATTGAGTCTCTTGATCAGTTGAGGCCTATTTCTTGGGTCTTAATTCCTGGATTAAGAATTGGCTTCTGGTAGCGTTTCGTTGGCAACAGCTTAGCAACCCTTTATTGCTATTTTTTTGAAACTCAATGGTAATAACGGTCCGAACCAGGCGCGTTGTTTCATTATAACGCATGGGGCCTGGACCGTTACTCTTTGAAGAGTCCTAAGGCTTAAGGCCTCGTTGTAAAGCTTATCCTTTTGATTCCACGTTGATAATAATGGTCTGTCGTGTAGCCGTTGTTTCATTCTGACGCCCTATGCCTTGGCCGTTGCTTCCTTGAAGAGTCCAACTTGTTGGGTCTTCTTCCCGTCGATCTTATCTTTTAGGGATAAGGTTGATAGTAACAGACGATCCTTGATGCGTTACTCCCAAGTGGCGGTCTGTCGTGCAGCCGTTACTTCCTTCCGAGAGTCCTGGCAGTTCAGCCTTTTCTCTGCTACTCCGTGGTCGAGATAAGGGTTTTGGATTGACGATATCTCTTTTAAATCTGATCCTCAGGACCTTCCGTTCGATTCTATGGACTCTTGGTGATATTATCTTCGAGGATTTGCTAGGAGTTATCCCTTTATCTCGCTGAATTATCCTCTGCTCGACCTGAGAGTTTGAGGGTCTATAAATAGAGCCCTTGACTTCATGGCCCGGGGGGGGGGGGATTTGGAAATTCACGACGAAGTGCTGCCGAACTCAGGAGCCATCTTCATCCAAGAGGAACTGCTTCCCACGTCCATCCATCTCATAATCAAGGGAGTACTTTGGTTTTGGTCTTTCAAGTTCATCATTGCATGCTTGAGTTCTTCCCTGGTTTTTCCTCAATCAAAGCATTATCCCTCCTCTTTCTCCACATTTTTTCACTGTCCTCTAAGCATATAAACATCTTCCCAAACTTTTAAAATACCCAGAGGGGTTAAAAAATCAAAAACTCCCCGGTAATCCACTCTCCTTTTGATGATGTTAAGTCCTTTGAGAATTGATGCTATGCTTGTGAAAAGGACTAATTGAGGTTGTTGTGTTTGGTCTTTCTACATCTTTGGCAGGTTTACAGGTTCATTGACACGAGGCCCAGGTCTTCTAGCCGGCTGGAAGAGTTGGAGTTAAAAGAATTCAAGCTTTGTTACTGCAGGTTATCTGACGACCTTGTGCAGGCGCGTCACTCTCTTCCGGCGGTCTATCGTGTGGCCGTCACTTCCAAGCGACGCACGGGGTTCTGGCCGTTACTTCTAAGTTAATATGCAGGCTTTCTCTGGTTTTCTCTCCCGTGGGCGGGTGTTTCATCCACCTATTTCCAAGGTATATTCAGGTTTTTTGACTTGTTTTTACTTTGGTGGCGATCACATCTTTCCTTGGTATTGGGCATTAGCTGTCTTCTTCATCATATCTTTCTATTTTCCTTGCTTGTTCCACCATCACGGTGTGTTTTTATTTATTCCTTGCTCCACGCTCCGGCGTGTGTTTTCCTTTTCCTTAGCGTAGTTTGATTGAGATAGCATGCCCATGCTAGAGCTAGCTATGATTGCCTAGGTTCATGATCACATGTTCATAGGTTTGAGTAGATCTTTGATTGTTTGTTTGTTATCTTACCATACCACTCCCCAAACCTCAAAAGAAAGATAGAAGATAGACAAATAAATATCAACAGATAATTTTTTGGCGATCACGGTGGGACAACTTGTGCCAATCGTGCTTTTGATTCTTCTTTAAACCTGCCATCATCTGCTTGTTGAGTTGCCTTTGGTTTCCCCTTTGATTACTGCTCATTCTGGTTTTCTGAGTTCTCTGACGGCCAGGTGTCCCCGCGTCACAGTCCTCTGACGTAGGGGTATTAGACCGCCGCTTTGGGTTCTGCTGTGTGAACTTCCACGAGCTTTCCAGTTACTTCTGTCTGGTTTTGGTTCCCTGGCTCATTCGACGGTCTCATCCCCCTGCGTTATATATTATTTGGCGGTCCGGCCTTTGACCGTTATTGTGCTCTGACGCAGGGTCCTTCGACCGTTATTCTCCTGGCAGGTACACATCCGAGGTGCATTTATTTCCACAGTTTTTGCTGTGATTTATTACTTGGGTGATACTTGACCTCCTTCTTGCTTTGCTCATATCTCCATATCATTGTGTGCACCATTGATTGTTAGATTCTAGGCTAGACTTTGCATGCACTCCGGTGCACATAGGGTCATTCATCTTTTCATACATTAGATTACATTTTCCTACCTTGTTGTGAGGACCTCTCGTCTCCATATTCCTTGGGGCCGACTAGGAAATCACAGCAGGGACCTCCGTAAGTCCCCGCGAGCCGTGGATTCCCACACGGACGCCGGGCTGATTGTACCTTTCCCACCCCGTGTCTAGGGTTGCATAAGTGAAGGAGTGGTTACACTTAGAGTCAAACCAAGTCCCATATCCATCTCCTACTAGGAACCCATTGTTGAGAGCACATATCAATCAATTCACTAAAGTTCCAAAGGAGAAATCATAAGAACCTTGTTGCATCATCTTAAACAACTTGGTTGATCTTTGAGTGTCTTCGTCTTTTATCACTTACATCTTGTTAGAATCACCTAAGTTTGGTTGCTTATTGAGTGCTTTTTGTGTTGGTTGTTTTCGCATTGTCAAGGTTGTCCGTTGCATGTGGAGTTGTTTTCGTCCGTCTGAATCATCTTCTTGAGTCAGTTCCTTCTTCACGTTCTATTCTAATCCCCTCTTCGAGTCCACCATGGCATCCTTCAATCCTCCTCGCTCCCAAGAGGACTCTCTTCCTCAAGGGCTCCTTGAAAACCCCCCTAGGGTTATTACATTTTCCTCTGGAGAGGGGACTGCCCCTCTCCCATCCTCCACCTCTATGGAAGGTAGTCAAGTTACCCCTTCTCTCTCTACTCCTCTCGCGGGCTCCGTCCTTCATATGATGGCCCAATTGGATCCGACCCAACTCCAAGTTTTATATCAAGCTATGCAAGGGTCCAATACTTCTCCCTCTGCCACTATCCAAGGTCAATCTAATCCTTCCATTATTGGGCCGTCCGTTCAGCCCACTTCAATTGATCTCACTCCGGTCCAACCCCGGACCATCACTTTCGCTGGCATGGAGATGGGCCAGTCTTCTAATTCAGCCCATCAATCTTTCGATAAAGGGAAGACACCCATCCCTTCCTTTGTCCAGTTGGATCATCACAACTCTGGTTCGGTAGTTCCGCAGCTCCTTATGAACCCTTCCGATTTCTTACGCCCTCAGCAAGGAGTGGCCCAAGATCATTCTAATTCGGGTCTATCTCAGGCCCAACATCCTTCTTACGGGCCGCCTATTTCCACCGTCTACCCTTCCACTCCTTCTTACGGGCTCCCGCCTGTTGCTACAGCTATTCCATCTGCCCCTCAAATACAATCAACATCCTTCGCTACCCCTGCTCCTTCACGAGAGCAGGACTTGGTTGACAAGTGGGCCGCCATGCAGCAATAACTCGACTTTCTCCAGAAAAGGGTTGGCCCACAATCCTTGGCCGATATTCCTATTCCGAGTTTCCAGAACATCCGGTTCCCTCCGCAATCAGAGCTCCCCAACTATCGCAAGTACGATGGGAACAGCAATCCATTCATCCATGTGAGGGATTTTCTTTATGAATCGGCGCAGTTCCAATATGATGATCGCCTCATGGCGTACTTATTCCGCCGATCTTTGGACAGTGTTGCTCTAGAATGGTTCTATTCTCTACCACTGGAAGAGGCCGAGAGTTTCAAGGTAGTAAAAGATAAATTCATCCAGCGGTTCCAAGACAGGGTCGGCCCTGAATATTCATTTACAGATCTAGTGGCCGAGAAGATGAAGTCGGATGAAGAGTTCGCCACCTATGCAGACAGGTGGAGACAAATGGCCGCCAGAGTACCGGGCCACATTCCGGAGGAAGAGAAGGTCAAACTGCTGATTTCCAATGCCACCCCGACCTTCCGCAACATCCTAGCAATGAATGACATAGCCAACATGCATCAACTCTATAGCCGGGCGCGCTTCATCCAGACTCAATTCAAGGACTCCCCTATCCATTCCCTCTTCGAAAATCAAAAGCCCAAGTACCACAAGAAACCACAAGGGCTGGTTACTGAGGGAGTCCAAACAAACGAGCAGGTACAAGCCGTTACTTTTCCATATCAGGCCGCACCTTTCCGCTACAACCAAAACCCCCGCAATTCACAAAACGCCGCTCCACAAAACTTCCAAGCCACTCCACAAAACCCTCCCCCCGCCTTCACCATTCCACAAAACACCTTCGCCACACCACAACAACCATCACCACCACCACAATACCATAACGTCTCTCCACCCAACGGCTACAACAACAACAATCCAAATAGCAAGCGCCCGGCTCCCAGGAGAGCCCAGTATCCTCCGTTGCCAGAGACGCTTACAGATATCTTCTCGGCTCTCATGTCAGTAAATGCAATCCAACTTCCTCCGGAACGGCCTGTTTGGAACCCGGCAGTCGATCAGACTAAGTATTGTATGTTCCACCGGCAGTCAGGCCATACCATAGAAGGATGTTTTCAGTTCCGAGATCTTGTGTATGACCTACATGAGGGGCAGAGAATCGACTGGGCCGAAATGCATAGGGCCATTGTTGAGATTAAAGAAAAGAGAAGGCAGCCGCAGGGGTAGCGAGTGCAGCAGCATCAAGCACCGCAGCCGCAGCAGCCACCACAACAGCAGCAACCACAGCAAGTACAAGACCTGGGCATCCATCAGAACCCGATGCCGAATCATCCACCCGCTCCTCAGCAGCAGCCGCCAGCACCAGCGCAAGTAAACATGGTCCAGCCACCGGCCCCCAACGCCGGATGGTCTTTTGATGATGATGGCGCCACACCGCAGGTCATGGCCCTCCACCATAACCACCGCAATCCTCCCTTCATCATCCCTGCACAGCCGACGCCCTCTCAACTCGTCCTCCCATTCACACCCACTCCAGCAAATCCTCTACCATTCTCCATTCCATCATACCCTCCATCACCCACTCCCATCACCGCCATCACACCACCATCCAATCCCTCACCCATTCTTACCCATCCGCTAGCCTTCCCTCCACCCGCATCAACATTCATCACCACCCTGCCTTCCGCCCATCCTTCACCCACCATCCGCGCACCGCCCATTAACCTCACCAACCCTACGCTCCACCAAACCGCCTCCCCCGCACCACCTGTTCCATTCATCCATCCCGCAGGGCCCATCATACTATCTTCAGATGCCGCGGTAAACTGTGCTTTGAGGAGCGGGAAGATGTTCCATCGGAATTACGCTACTACTTCTAATCCCCAATCCTCTCAGCCGGTGGCCGAGCAAGAAGAAACTGAACCTTTGCCGGGTACTCAATATGACTTGCTGCATCATCTGGATCGAGTACCCGCCAAAATATCTGTGCTGGAGCTGATCAAAAGGTCCACCCTTCATCAGGATGCGCTGAGGGATTTCCTACAGAAGGTAATGGTTAGCGAAGACATGGCAGTTGATAGCCTACCAACGGCACTGGCAACTATCTCCAAAGGGCCGGCAATCACGTTCTCTAAAACCGAGCTTGCACCTCCGGGGGCTCGGCAAATGCCGCTCTGCATAACAATTACCCTGAACAAAGTCGACATTGAAGTAGCGCTGGTTGACACAGGGGCCTCAATTAATGTTTGCCCACTCAGCACCCTCCGAGCATGCAACATATCTGAAGAGTTACTACGGCCTACCCCCACCACTATAGCAGCGTATGACAACTCAAGGCGAGCATGTCACGGGGTAGTCACCATTCAGGCAGAGCTCGGGCCCCTTACTATGGCCGTGGAATTCTATGTTCTTGATATCGACCCTATGTTCAAGGCTATCTTGGGTCGTCCCTGGATTAACACACTCGGCGCCGTGCCCTCCACCGCACATCAGTGCATAAAATTCCCCTTCCAAGGGAGGGTCGTTAAAGTTAAGAGCTTATCCACAGTACAGTCAGTAAAGGCTATTTCAGAGCAGGTTCTTCCCACACTTTGGCCAAGCAGCCGGCCCGTTCTGTCAGTATTGGATTTGAACTTTCCTTGGGCTTACACATCCCCTAAGCCCGTCGCTACTCCAGTTAATGTCAAAGTGAAGCCGCAGATTCGAGATTCAAAGGGGTGGAACATTATATTGAAACTGGGCTATCAACCGGGGAGAGGCCTCGGTGCACAACTGCAAGGGATGACTAAGCCTATACCTAAGGGAAGAAAAATGGGTAGGAGAGGTCTCGGCTACAAAGAGACAGCATTATCTATGATAAGTGATTCTGGGCCGCTCACCTGGGATTATCGTCAGCATTTTGTCAAAGGGCCTCTCCAGCCTGGCACATTAGCTCCAAAGCCGGTTCAACAAGAAAGGAATACAGTTTGTCCAATCGCCAGTCCGCCTCCCTTGCCAAGAGGGTCAGATGATGACATGCTCGACCACAGTCAGGCCTTGCAGGGGCTCTTTTATGAGGAAGAATGTCAGAAGAAGCAACAAGATGTTCGGCTTATGCAGTGGAGGCCGAAGAAGCAGCTTATTGTTGATATACAAAAGGAGGAGAGCTCTCCAGTTGTCTGTTCTTGGTCTCTCTCACGCTTCCAATCTATCTTTCAACGAAAGGAGTTCGTACCCCGCCTTCCTCCTGTCATGATAAATTCATCTTTCATTGATCCACCGGAGATTCTATTCATTCCTTGTGCTTGCGGGAAATGTCCACGCATCGATCTATCCACTCTGTTTACTCCTCCTCCTCCCAACGCTCAGCTCCACGAGATGTGGTTCTCTTCTTCTGATCCCTTCTTTGATTGCATCTTCCCTGAGTTGTTCCCTATGCAGCTCCCACCTCCTCCATCTTTCTGTGTAGTCTCCGCTGATCTCCAAAAAAAAACGTCAAATTTGAAACGGAGATTTCAGTGGAAGATTACGCTACCCTGTCTCCATCCTCCTCCTCCCAAGGGCACGAGTCCCCTGCTCCTCCCCTTCCACTAGGTCTTCTGTCCCCTAGGTTAGGATTAGGGTCCGTCGAGTCTAGAGGAGTAGAGTCAGTTAGATCTAGAGAAGTAGGGTCTTGTTCTGGGTCATCCAACCCTTCCCATTCTGAACCGCGCTCGCTTGCACATCCTTCCTGATCTGTTCCTGATAGGTTCTTGCAAGATCTAGCTCAGCGGTGTCATGCTCTTTTGAAGTGTCCGGAATTCGTCGCTACAGCAATCGTGATTGAGGATGAAGAGGAAATAGAAGGGGAATGGAGCGACGACGGATTAGGCGTCTATGAGGTCTTGGATGAGAAGGATCCAATAGATGAAGACAGCGATGTAGATAACACTGCCGACTTATATGCACAAGGACTAAAGAGATTCGACCAGCCGTCGACGACAGTGGATGAACCTACAAAGGAAATCAACTTGGGAACGGAAGAAGACCCAAGGCCCATCATTATTTCTGCTGATCTCCCTTCACAGGTAGAAGAAGATCTAATTAAGGTATTAAGGGAGTATAGTGATTCTTTCGCCTGGTCTTATGAGGACATGCCAGGTCTTGACCCCTCCTTAGTGGAACATCGACTCGTGCTTAAACCAGGGGCAACACCTGTGAAACAACGGTCAAGAAGATTTCACCCCCGCATGGCCTTAAGGATCAAAGAAGAGGTCGACAAACTATATAAGGCCAGGTTCGTCAGAGTGGTTTTATATCCTCAGTGGGTGGCGAACATAGTCCCTATTCTCAAGAAGGATGGAAAAGTGCGCATATGCATTGATTTCAGGGATCTAAACAAAGCATGTCCCAAAGATGATTTCCCGCTACCTCATATAGACGTCCTAGTGGATAACACTGCCGGGTATGAAGCTCTGTCATTTATGGATGGGTGCTCGGGCTATAATCAGATCTGTCTCGCTCCGGAAGACCAAGAGAAAACTTCCTTCACCACGCCCTGGGGCACGTATTGTTATGTAGTTATGCCATTTGGTTTGAAAAATGCAGGTGCCACCTATCAAATGGCGATGATGGCTATTTTCCACGACATGATGCACATATACATGGAAGCTTACGTGGATGACATCTTGGTGAAGTCAAGAACAAAAGAAGAACACCCCTCTATCCTGGCTAAGGTGCTGCAGAGAGCCAGGGAATACAAGCTTAAGATGAACCCGAAGAAGTGTGTATTCGGAGTCTCCTCAGGGAAGTTGTTAGGGTTTATAGTGAGCAAACGGGAGATCCAGATTGATCCTAATAAAGCACAGGCCGTCATGGACATGCCTCCGCCAAAGAACATTACGGAACTTCGAGGATTGATTGGTAGACTGCAATTCATTAGAAGATTTATATCTCAGCATTCTCAGAGGTGTCGTCCGTTTTATGAGTTGCTTAAAGCGGGTGTCAAGTTCGAATGGAATCAAGATTGTCAGAAGGCCTATGAGGACCTCAAAGAGTATCTGTCCAATCCACCGGTTTTACAACCTCCTGTCCCTGGGAAACCCCTAATCCTATACATCTCGGTTATTGAGGACTCCCTAGGGGCGGTCTTAGCACAAGTGGATGATGAAGGAAAAGAGCGGGCCGCGTACTACCTCTCTCGACTGTTTAATCCCGCTGAATCCAAGTACACCGCTATGGAAAAGACTTGTGCCGCCTTAGTGTGGGTAGCTCAGAAACTTAAACATTACTTTCTCGCCCACCCAGTTAGGTTGATCTCTAAAATGGACCCGATTCGTTATCTCTTAGAAAAACCCATCCTTTCTAGTAGGTTAGCTCGCTGGCAGAGCTTCCTCTCTCAGTTCGACATCACCTTTGTTGTTCAGAAGGCAGTCAAAGGATATGCCATTACTGAACATCTTGCACATCTCCCTATTCCTCACACAGATTCTATTCAGGATGATTTCCCTGATGAGCATCTCTCTGTCCTTTCTCATCATCCCTTTTGGTCTCTGCACTTCGATGGTGCACTCAACTCCCAAGGCCAAGGGATCGGTGCTATCTTGCTTACTCCAGAGGGAGTAACCATTCCCTTTGCTTATCAACTTCGATTTTCTGCTACCAACAACATCGCTGAGTATGAGGCTCTCCTAGCCGGCTTGAAGCACGCCTATCTCCTAGGCGCGCGCTATTTGAACATCATAGGAGACTCTCAGCTCGTTCTACGGCAAGTTCTGTCCACTTACCGTACTCGTGACCCCAAGCTCAAACCTTATCAAGATTTGGTCACGCTCATTGCTAAGCAATTCCGTAAGCTGATCTATATCCATACTCCCCGCTCTCTGAACATTCTAGCTGATGCTTTGGCATCTCTTGCTTCCTCCTTATCTTTCCCTCTCAGTCGTAGTACTGAGACCATCGTCATCCAGAGATTGGACGCACCTTCTCCTCAAGATCCTTGGTTCATCAACCTCAGGAAATCTGTAGAGGCAAGAGCTGAGAAGGAAGATCTCAAGGAAGTTTCATTAACAGAGCTAGAGGAGATTCTGGACGAGGAAGAATTGCCTTGGTATCATGAAATCGAGTTGTTTTGCAAAGAAGGGTCATTCCCAGAAGGGGCAAAGGCTGAGCAGCGTAAAGCAATAAGAAGAGCCGCCGCAAGGTACACTATCATTGCAGGAGAACTGTATAGGCGCGTTACTAATGGAATGCTCATGAGATGCTTGGATGATGTAGAAGCTTGGAAAGTGGCTGAAGCGGCCCATTCTAGTGAGTGTGGAGGTCATGTCAATGGCCAGGCTCTAGCGAAGAAGATCCTTAGGCAGGGCTACTATTGGCCCACTCTAGAGGAAGATTGCTCCCTCTATGTCCGGAGGTGTCTTAAATGCCAACTCCATGCTGATAAAATTCACTCTCCAGCTTCGTCTCTCCATCCTATGACTGCTCCTTGGCCATTCTCTATGTGGGCTTTTGACGTCGTCGGCCCTCTCGGGGATCCTAATTCTCAGATCAAGCAAAAATTCTTCATCCTCACCGCTACTGAGTACTTCACCAAATGGGCCAAAGCCGAGGCATACGCAGAGATCAAAGCTACAACGGTGTGCCGCTTTATCATGAAGAATATCATCTCACGGTTCGGAGTGCCAAGCAGCATCATCACCGACAACGGACCCCAGTTCGTCTCCCAAGAGCTTAAGGACCTATGTAAGAAGTTCAATATTACACTACATCATTCATCTCCATATTACCCTCAAGGCAACGGTCAAGCCGAGGCCACTAATAAAACCCTTCTTAAAATCATCAAGAAAACATGCGAAGCACATAAATTTTCTGATTGGCCTGAAAGACTGGTGGAAGCTCTGTGGGCTTACCGCACCTCCGTACGTACCCCTACAGGGCAAACTCCCTATTCCCTGACCTATGGGATGGAGGCGGTGCTCCCATATGAGATCTTAATCCCTTCCCTTAGAGTGCAGCTCGATAAGGAACTTAATCTCGATGAACGTCGGGAGGCGTTGCTGGTCCAGTTGGAACTCTTGGATGAGAAGAGGATGAATGCGGCCGATCACGTTTCTGTTTATCAAAAGAGGGTTTCGCGTTATTTTCAAAAGAAGGTGATTGAACGTAAGTTTATGACGGGTGATATTATTTTGAAACGCAAATTCCTTCGGTCTGCAGGTCCTAGGTCTAAATTGCAACCTAACTGGGAAGGGCCGTTTGTAATAAAAGAAGCTTATCCAGGGAATGCTTATCGTTTAATAAATGCGGAAGGTGAGGAGCTCTCTCACCCGTGGAATGGGTTGTCTCTTAAGCGTTTCTTTCCCTAGAGTCTAAACCACGTGCTTTCCCGGCAGCAAGATCTTCCTTCCTATCTTCAAAAGAAGAGGTCCCGAGCAAGGCAATCACACACCACACGGCATCCCTGGTCGGGCTCCTTATTTAAAAGACACCGTTTCTCCTTGGCCATGCTTTAGGGGAAAGTCGAAGTCCCTGTCCGCTTCATTCTTCGGCTAAATCCAAGCGCAAGGAGTGAATAAGGAGGCGACGACCAATCCAAACACCCTAACGAGAGGAGGTCTCAAACAGGGGCAAGTCCGTTATGACCTGACGCCACAAGCGAGAAAGGAAAAGAAAAGAAAAAGAGTGCTCTTTACGACAAAATCAAAAGCGTTATCTCAAAGGTCTACAGATTCCGAATTTCTGAAAAACTCCAAGGAGGAAAGAAATCTAGGCATGACAAGAGTGACAGTACAGTTCCCCGCGGGACGTTATGAGCCCGGTCGCATGCATGCCTAGGGTGGATAAAGGTTCGATGACGGACGCAAAAAAGGCCCCGGCACAACAGACCAAATCTCTGATAGGGTTGTGCGGTGAGAAAATCAAGACCTAAAAACTCCCATATCTAGCCTAAGCTTACCCCCATGATCTTTTTTCCTTTTAGGACTAAGATGAGTACCCTGGGTATGGCATTGGTAGAAACACCGTCATGATGATTAGGTCTTGGCCAGGGGTTGTCACACTATTGCACGCCAATCTCGGGACTCAATCTGAAACAAGGAAGGGTTCGCGTTGCTAGAGAGGCACCGGTATTTCAAAATCCAAAAACATCAAATATTTCAAAATCCAAAAACATCAAATATTTCAAAATCCAGAAACATCAAATATTTCAAAATCCAAAAACATCAAATATTTCAAAATCCAAAAACATCAAATATTTCAAAATCCAAAAACAACAAATATTTTCAAAAATCCAAAACAAAACAGATATCTCTAAAAATCCAAGAACATTAAATATTTCCCAAAACTCCCCAAAATACCATCATGTGCATAGTATGCATTGCATTTTCATTATGTTTTCGCCTATTTAATAAAGGCTCCACCCCTTGACCGAATATCAAGGAACGGTCATTATCTAACTTGCTTCAAAGGCAAGGGGTTGAGTCCAAGAACAGATCTAACTTGATTCATGTTTAAAGTGTGTGTGCAGAATGCAGGGGCAAGATTTAAAGCAAAAAGTTCACAGCTATGCAGGTTCAAGGTATGTAACGCGCCAACATCGGACCGTTACAGTCACATAACGGCCCCCTCTGCGACCGTTATTTTCATGCAGGCATGGGCCTTCTTTCTTTCACTAATCATCACTATAACGGTCTGGAGAATACCGTTACTTTCTTATAACGGCCTAAGGCCTATCCGTCATATCCTTCAGAGACAGGGTTCTATTGTTACTCTCATTCTGACGGCCTGTCGTAGGACCGTTATTTCAGTGTGGCGGCCCATTGCATATCCGTTGCTATCTCCAGAGGCTCTGCCTGTCCACATCATTCCAGCCATTCAAACCACGAAACTCAAGCTCATTCAACTAAGACAATTTCATCTCATTCAAGCAAGCTTAATGAAATATAATTCATGATAAACCAAGCTCTGATGATCAAGTACACATAACATCTCTCATGAACAAAAAGAAAATCAAGATACATTCAATTTCTTATCCGCAAGAGGGCGGATTCTTCTCAACTCTTTCACATAATCTAGCGTGCTTCGTCGTTCTCTTCAACTTCTGCTTGCCACGGGCGCACCTTGCTGATCTCCCACATGATCAGCGCGTTCCGGACTGCTCGTTCATCTTCCTCGGTCCCCATCTTCCTAGGTAGGAGGGGAGGGTAGTGTGATAGTGCAGAAATGCCGGTTCGAGGTAGTCCGATCTGAAGATGGCATCGGTGCGGGTTGTAGATCGCCATGGTAGTATTCCCCACTAGCTGGAGGTCCAGGCCTTGACGTCGCGGTATTTTGAGAAGAGTGCTTCGAAGGATTCTTGGTCGCATGATGAACTTATCTATTGGCAAAGTGTTGAAAAAGAGGCGCCATTCATCCCGAGTTTTCTTATCCGCCGTCCTGCACTCCACCTGAGAAGAATATCCAAATGCCCCTCCAATGAAGAAGAGAGGGTGGCTCCCGAAGATCCGGCTTGCAGAAGTTATGTCTTCCTTGGGAAAGAATTTGACTCTCACTCCTGTCCAGCACTCAAGGAGTATCATGGAACCAAACAAAGGACCTCCTATGCAAGCCGAGCTTAGTCCTTCATAGAGGTATGAGAGGACCGCTTGAGAAATAGACATTCCCCGCCACAGCCCGCTAATAATTTGGATGTCTAAGAGGTGGTCGGTCGTGGTAAAAAGGAAGACCCTGCACAAGCAAACCGCCACCGCCTTGGCTATTGCTTCATGTCTCTCCCACTTGTTTTTACAATGAGACACTATCCATTGTGCTAAGGGTATCAAGTGAATGTGGTGAGGGCTGATCATGGTTCTCACGTCCTTTGGATTATGAATGAAGTCGCTCAAGATCAAGGACGGGTCAAAGGGCTCTATTGTATAGCAAACCCGATCTTCATCCCCCACCTTAATCTTAGGAAGGGTTAGGTAGGCTTCTACCTCTTCTAATAGGACGGTTTCTTCGAAGGAAGGGAAGATAAAGGTATGAGTTTGTGGATGCCATAACTCCACAAGTGCTGAAATACTTGGCCAATCTAAGGATAGTTTCTGGAAATTTTTACCTAAAACCAAGAGTGGTTGAAGGTGTCAAGTTTTAAGGATTGATGTAACTTCTATAGGGAGGGCCTTCACCATGGGAGCCACCCACTTCAGATTAGAGTAGCATCTTGGGCCAGGAAGAGGCTTGAAGAAAGAAGCAGAAGAAGAAGTCATAAAACGGATTGAAAGTGCAGAATTTTCTGAACTTGGATGTGTTGTTGAGGGACTTACCACCCTTTGAACATTGGAGCTTAAGTGCTTGGGAATTGATGTCAACCGGTGGAGCTCTCCGTGTTCTTTTCTGGCAGCTTTAGGCCCGGTATAGACCTTCCCTTCCATGATCATCGCCTCCAAGCTCCTCTTCATCTTGATTTCTGCCCTTAGGAGAGGTTCTTCAACCCTAAAGCAGAGGTTTTCAGCAAAGCTACGATTTTGATTGAGTTTCCGAGTCTTAAAAGCTTGATTTTAGCTTTTGGAAGGATAGGATTCGGACTAGAAAGCTTTATCTTCAATCAGGATAAGTTCCAGTAAGGGATTAGATGGCTAAACCTCGGGTTTAAGTTCTCACGGCTCAATCCGTCTCGGAATACAACCCAGAATCTAACGGTCTATCGTAAGGCCGTTATTTCACTCCAACGCGCCAACCTTAGGCCGTCGCATTTTCCTGTGGGTTTAGTTCCCCGATCATGTTCTGTGAAGATTAACGGTCTAAGGCCTGACCGTCGTTTCTTATAACGCGCGAATCTTGAGCCGTTATATTCTCATCCACTCAGTCCTTTCTCTTCTAGGCTAAGCACTTCCTGACGGCCCTGGTTATGGCCGTTGCTTCACTCTGACGCGTCTCCCTCAGGCCGTCGCATTTTCTGCTAGTTGTCCTGACAACCATCGCTCTGCCATGATCAACGGTCTAGTCTTTGGCCGTTATTTGTCTTTGACGCACCTGCCGTTGGCCGTCGTTTATCCTGAAGCCCTACTACCAGGATGGGCCCCTGTTATGAGTAACGGCCTTTCACCGGCGCGTCGTTTGATTATGACGGTCTGAGCCTAGACCGTTACTTTCTCTGCTGCTGAATTCTGGTTATTCCTTCTGCCCTTGCCTAGACCTGGCGGTCTCTCGCATTGTACACCTCATTCTCTCTGCATTTTTCACACACATACATTCCCACAAGTAACTCATGCACACATTCCTGCCCATAACTCATTCATCCATTCATTCATTTCATCCGTCCCTGCACAATCAAACACACATCCTTTCATTCACTAAACAAACAGAAAACCCAAAAAAGATCTCATTCCATCTACCATAAGTTCTGTACAAGAGATAATAAAAAACATAAAAAATACATCATTCGGTCGGCTTATCCGCCGGACCACCCTCATCCTCTCCATCCTCGGGTCTCCTCGCGGGTGGCGGCGCTATAGAAGCACTCTCCTCCTGCTGTCCCCGCTCCGCCCTCTCATTCCTCCGCTGGGCGGAGGAGCTGACAAGAAAATCCCCTACCGAGCCGCTCGGGGCAGCACTCCTCCGTGCCCCACTCTGGGAGGCACTCCGCTCTGGTCCCCGGCCCATCATCCGGACCGTCCGCTCCAGCGTCCGCAGCTCGATCTTCAGTGTGAAGATCTGACGCCGCGTCTCCCGTGCCTCGGTCCGGTAGCGATCCAGGTCCGCCGTCCCGATACGGAGCTGCTCCACCTCAGCCCGTGCTCGCGCTAACTCTGTCCGTAGTTGCTCCATCTCTGCATCATCCGAGCGTCGCGGGGTCTCCGCTCTCAGCCGAGCCAGCTCTGCCCGTACAAGCTCTGTCTCCGCTCGGGCTCGATCGGTCTCAGCCCGGCTTCTCTCTGCCTCTGCCCTCGCCTGACTGGCCTCGACCACTGCTGCTGCTAGCTCCCTCGCCTGTAGGTTGCATTTCATATCATATCATTAATCATAAGGCATTTTTTAGGCATAATCATAAGCATGAGCATTTTAGCATCTTACCCGCTCCGCGAGGGTGGCCTCCGCCTCCTCGGCCCGGGCAACTGCTCGAGCAAAATCGGCCTCCTGCTCAGCCCTGCCTCCCGCAGGCTGTGAGGAAGACGATGGGGCATCCGGTCCGGCTCGTTGGGCTCCCTCGGCCCGCTGCATTTTAGAAATCATGGTTAGAAGTCATGGTTAATCAGCATTTGCATCACGATATTCCATTAAGCATAATCATAAAGCATTTTAGGTCTCACCAGGAGCTCCAGAGCGGTCCGGTACCCGTCCCGCTGCTGGATGGTGGAATGGAGTAATCCCTCCAGCTCGGCTATCCGTCCCTCAGGATCTAGCTGCATTTTAGAAAACATAAGTCAATACATCCATCACATGGCATTTTTGCATCTAGAAAGAGCTTTTGGTTTAGAATTGCATACCGGTCGTCGGGTACCTCGGTACACCCGGTCGCCGTAGAGTCGAGCGAAGGCCTTCAGATATGCCTCGTCGCTCTCGTCTCGCTCCTCACCGCTCGGCCCCGCCTATTCCAGTCGTGGACGTACTTCACCTTCCGGGCACACCAATCCACATTGCCGCTGATGCCCCTTGCTGACTTGCCGGGGTGGTCATCGCTGTGGCGTGGAAAGGTCACCTCGGGCTGGTGTAGTCCCCGAGTCCGCAGGATCAGCCTATAGTGCAGAGGCTCGATGATGTGGATGCAATGCAACCATATGTCTCGCCCCCGGTACGATAAAGCCGCCTCCACCCATGGCTGTCCCGTATAACCCTCGTCGCGGTATGGGGTCCATCTCACCTGAAAGCATTTTTAGTCCATTCATCAGCATTAGCATATAAAAGCATTAAAGGCAAAAGCATTTAGAAAGCATTTAGAAGCATGTAGAAGCATATAGGAATCATTTTTCAGCTCTGGACTTACCGACGTATGCGGGAAGGAGTCCAAGTCATCCTGGATCGTCCGGGTCAGTCTAATGATCGACCCTGTGTCCCTCGCCACCGACCATCGCCTCGCGATCGGTATGCGGCCGGGATGGAGTAATGCGCCTCTCCCGATGCCCGGGAGGTACATATAGCTCCAGATCTGCATTTAGAAATCAAGTCAGTCGCATGGCATTGCATAAATCATTGCATAAATCATGGCATAAATATTCATGGCATAATAGAAAACATATGAAGTGCATTTACCTGTAGGAAAGGCGAGAAGCCGCCCAGCATTGTCTGCCGGTCCGTGGTGCTGAGGGACTCGAACAAGAATGCGAGCACTGCCGCTCCCCAGGCGTATCTCCTAACTCTGCCCAAATCCTCTATCATCGGCAGCAGTCTGCAGCTGATGACATCTGCCCGAGTCGCGAAGAGGAGCTTCCCGAATAGCAGCATCAGGAATCGTCTGAGCACTCTATCTCCCTCTGGTCCAGCCTCTGCCGCCACGCGAGGGCGCACCTGGTCTATCACTCTGCCCAGATGCTCCTCAGGTAGCTCTCCCACGGCGATCGCCGCTCCTCTCAGTCCCAAGCTCTCCTGCAGCACTGATCTCGAAAGCTGAGAGGAGGACTGTCCCGGTCTAATCAAATCTAGCCCGAGCAGCTGCTGCGCCATCTCTCGGTAGTCGCCGTATGTCCACCCTGTCACCGCGGCTCCGTGGACTCTCAATCCGGTAATCCTCGCTATGTCTTCTAGCGTGGGGATCATGTGGCCCCACGGGAAGATGAAAGCTCTGCTGATCGGGTCCCATCTCTCGTGCAAGGCGTACAGTAGCGGCGTGTCCATCCGGATCACCTCGATGCTGAGCACCTCGGCGAATCCCATGCCGGCTAATCTCTCTCTCTGGTAGTCGGGCAATGCCTGGTACACTGCCCGGATCTGTAGCCAGGAGATCCGCGATCGTCTCTTCCCCTGCATTGCACATTAGATCATTAATCAGTCCAACTTGCATCATATAATCATTGTATAAACATTCATACTTGAAAACAAAACAAAAAATTTGAAAATTGAAAACCCTAAAAAATAGCTTAAGTCCCTGGCATGAGTGACGGCCCTGGGGTAGGGCGTCGTTTGACTCTGACGGACTCAGCATGGTGCGTCAGAAGAGTGACGGTCGCTGGCAGGACCGTCACATTGTCTGCATTTGGGAATTTTTTCCCTTGCATCCCCGTGGTCTCCCACTATGGCCAAATGGCCTACAATTGTTCCTAGGGGGTTTGTGGACCCATTTCTACCCTTTAATCCCACATGCATTCATAATAAAAACACAAAAAAATTAAAATTTGAAGTTAGGGCGGAAGGACCTACCTCATGGTCCATGCCCCTTTTCCTCTTCTTCTCGGGTTCTTTGGGTTCCTCTGCACCCAATGGGGCTTCCCCTTGGTCCCCCACGGCCGTGGGAGCTTCTTCTTCTTCTCTTGGCTCTCTTCTCCTCGGTTCTTCTTCCGTGACCGGTGGGATCGCCTCCCGTTCGAGCCGGCGGTGAAACCGCCGGATTGCTTTCTTCTTTCCCCTCTCCCTCCTCTGTGGTGGTGGCTGGGGAGCCTCGTCGCCGGCCATGGTGGTAGTGGGACGGTGGTCGCCGGTGGTTTCTCTCGGTTGGTTTTTTGGGTGATGAATGTGGAATGGAATGGCCGTGACCGTTCGGTTGCTATTTTTTTGAACGCTCAGGAAATGCGACGGTCTATCGACCGACCGTCACATCCTTCTGACGCGTCTGTTTTCGACCGTTACATATGATTGGACTGTTTTATTGAAGAATGTGAACCGCCTGGTTTATGACGGACTAGGGATGGTCCGTTACTTTATGTAACGCCCTTTCTTCAGACCGTTACAAACTTGCAAGTTTCTTGATGAATTAAATGGTCTATTGGATGTCAAAATGGTTCCATTTTCTTCCATGTTGTTCCTTATTGATGCTCCTTGCACGTACAATGGTTATGCCTTGGTTCATGATCATATTTATTGTTGGCTAACCTATCTTTCATGAAGGAATTATGAGTGAAGTCATGCTTTATCGTCCGTCAGGCAGGTAAGTCAGGTATTGTATCTCGTTCCCTCACTCCCTTAATGCATTACTATATGTTACTTATGATATATTACCTCGAGAACCGGCTGGTCATTCATGTGTCCTGGGATTTGATGTTCCCCTAAAACAAAAATGATGATGATCTAAGTTCACATGTTTAATCGTTGGATAGGCCGTTAGATTGGAAAATTTGGGGACGATGGTTCTATCTTGCACGCCGTGGTTGCAGATGGTGTCCTGACTCTGATTTTCTCCGATCTAGCAATATTATTCTCGAGTATTTTTCTATTTTATCTTTTCTTCGCATTTGTTTTGAAGATTTTGTTTTCCTTTAGCCCAGCATGCATCATACGCATTCTTTGAGCATTCGTGAAGCTTCATTTGTTCAAGGTCTCGATGATGGTGAACAGCTGTGTTCTTGATTCTGAATAAGGAGAATTATTCCACTCTGAATTAGAAGGTTTCCTTCGATCTGCTCGCTTGATCTGGTTCGCTGAAGATTCCTGTCTGGAGTTTAGTCTCTTTCCTTTCCGTTGCCTCCGGCGGCTAGCCGTGTTTCCTTTCCTTAGTTAATTAGTTCCTCCAGACTCGCATCCCTTTGGCTGGCTATTTCCTTGTGATCAATTCGAAGTTTTCCAGAAAATTCCTATCGCTTGTCGGTAAAGAACGGGTGTCGTTTACCTTAACGCCCTCTTTTTGATACACTCCGCTTCATTTCCGCTTCATCTTTCATGTTCCACTTCGCTTTCGCTTCACCTCCGCTCGCTCCCCTGCAAAGAGGACGTTAAGGAGGGGCATCTGTTGACACCCGTTTTATACCCAATAAGTCGGGTCATCTCCTTATTTCATTCTATATGATGCTCCGAGTTGTTCACTCTTCATTGAGTCTCTTGATCAGTTGAGGCCTGTTTCTTGGGTCTTAATTCCTGGATTAAGAATTGGCTTCTGGTAGCGTTTCATTGGCAACAGCTTAGCAACCCTTTATTGCTATTTTTGAAACTCAATGGTAATAACGGTCCGAACCAGGCGCGTTGTTTCATTATAACGCATGGGACCTGGACCGTTACTCTTTGAAGAGTCCTAAGGCTTAAGGCCTCGTTGTAAAGCTTATCCTTTTGATTCCACGTTGATAATAACGGTCTGTCGTGCAGCCGTTGTTTCATTCTGACGCCCTATGCCTTGGCCGTTGCTTCCTTGAAGAGTCCAACTTGTTGGGTCTTCTTCCCGTCGATCTTATCTTTTAGGGATAAGGTTGATAGTAACGGACGATCCTTGATGCGTTACTTCCAAGTGGCGGTCTGTCGTGCAGCCGTTACTTCCTTCAGAGAGTCCTGGCAGTTCAGGCCTTTTCTCTGCTACTCCGTGGTCGAGATAAGGGTTTTGGATTGACGATATCTCTTTCAAATCTGATCCTCAGGACCTTCCGTTCGATTCTATGGACTCTTGGTGATATTATCTTCGAGGATTTGCTAAGAGTTATCCCTTTATCTCGCTGAATTATCCTCTGCTCGACCTGAGAGTTTGAGGGTCTATAAATAGAGCCCTTGACTTCATGGCCTGGGAGAGGAAGATTTGGAAATTCATGACGAAGTGCTGCCGAACTCAGGAGCCATCTTCATCCAAGAGGAACTGCTTCCCACGTCCATCCATCTCATAATCAAGGGAGTACTTTGGTTTTGGTCTTTCAAGTTCATCATTGCATGCTTGAGTTCTTCCCTGGTTTTTCCTCAATCAAAGCATTATCCCTCCTCTTTCTCCACGTTTTTCACTGTCCTCTAAGCATATAAACATCTTCCCAAACTTTTAAAACACCCAGAGGGGTTAAAAAACCAAAAACTCCCCGGTAATCCACTCTCCTTTTGATGATGTTAAGTCCTTTGAGAATTGATGCTATGCTTGTGAAAAGGACTAATTGAGGTTGTTGTGTTTGGTCTTTCTACATCTTTGGCAGGTTTACAGGTTCATTGACACGAGGCCCAGGTCTTCTAGCCGGCTGGAAGAGTTGGAGTTAAAAGAATTCAAGCTTTGTTACTGCAGGTTATCTGACGGCCTTGTGCAGGCGCGTCACTCTCTTCCGGCGGTCTATCGTGTGGCCGTCACTTCCAAGCGACGCACGGGGTTCTGGCCGTTACTTCTAAGTTAATCTGCAGGCTTTCTCTGGTTTTCTCTCCCGTGGGCGGGTGTTTCATCCACCTATTTCCAAGGTATATTCAGGTTTTTTGACTTGTTTTTACTTTGGTGGCGATCACATCTTTCCTTGGTATTGGGCATTAGCTGTCTTCTTCATCATATCTTTCTATTTTCCTTGCTTGATCCACCTTCACGGTGTGTTTTTATTTATTCCTTGCTCCACGCTCCGGCGTGTGTTTTCCTTTTCCTTAGCGTAGTTTGATTGAGATAGCATGCCCATGCTAGAGCTAGCTATGATTGCCTAGGTTCATGATCACATGTTCATAGGTTTGAGTAGATCTTTGATTGTTTGTTTGTTATCTTACCATACCACTCCCCAAACCTCAAAAGAAAGATAGAAGATAGACAAATAAATATCAACAGCGACCAGTGTTGGGTTAAAGAGGGCTATTTATTTATTGACTTTAGATGGGAACTCTAAGTCAAAGGTTTTGTAATGAGTCCGATGGGACGGAGAAAAGTTTGTATATTTGTTGGCTTAGGCGGAAGGTTCGACTCATAGGTTTATTCGTCAGTGCCAACAGGGTGTCGGGAGCTGATGTGATTTATTCATTGACACGGGGTTAGTGTCAAAGCAAGGGGTCATTTTGTTCATGGCCTCAGACGGAAGGTCTAGGCCACAGGTTTATTCGTCAGTGCCGACAGGGTGTCAAGAGCTGACGTGGTTTATTCATTGACACGGGATTAGTGTCAAAGCAAGGAGTCTTATTATTCATGGCTTCAGACGGAAGGTCTGAGCCACATGTTTATTTGTCAGTGCCGACAGGGCATCGGGAGCTGACGTGGTTTATTCATTGACATGGGATTAGTGTCAAAGCAAGGGGTCTTTTTGTTCATGGCTTCAGACTGAAGGTCTGAGCCACAGGTTTATTCGTCAGTGCGACAGGGTGTCGGGAGCTGATGTGGTTTATTCATTAACACGAGATTAGTGTCAAAGTAAGGGGTCTTTTTGTTCATCAACTCTAGACGTAAGGTCTAGGCCGAAGGAAGGAGGTCTTTTTATACATTGACTTGGATGGAAGGTCTGAGTCAAAGCAAGGGTCTTTTGTCTGTCGGCTTGGATGGAAGGTCCGAGTCAAAGCAAGGGTCTTTTGTATGCCGGCTTGGACGGAAGATCCAAGTTAGAGGTTTATGCACTGGTGGGACAAAATGTCGTAGTGTCGAGCTATATCTGAGGTTTTTGCTATTGCATGGAGTGTAGCTGTTAGGTCATCCGGCCAAGATGATTAGTCTTAGTCGGAGGAGAAATGCTTAAATTCGGTGGGATTTGATGAATTGATATCCCCCGGTGACTTTGATGATTTTTTCCTTTTTTTTCTTTGTTTCCTTTTTTCTTTTTTCTTCCTTCTTTTTTACTTCTCCTTTTTCTTCTTCTCTTTCTTTTCTTCTCTCTTTTTTTGAGTGGATACTGCATAGTCTCATGGGAGATCTAGAAAACATGCTTGCTCCACATGAGGTGTGGGGTTTAATTGTTCATCGAATTGGGGAAGTGGTGCATAGTATAGTTTTAAATGCTTTCCATTGAGGGGTGGGAATTGAGTCTCCCCCCTATAGCTGACAACCACATACGCACTCCTTCGTAGACCTTTTGAACCACATAGGGCCCAAGCCATTTTTCATTCAGCTTACCTTTGGGATTGGCAGCCATTACTTCCTTTCTTTTGACTATAACAAGGTCACCTTTCTTGAATTCACGCCCTTTGACAAGCTTGTCGAAGGCACGGGATATGCGGGCCTGATAGACCTATATGTTTTGCTGAGCCTGGAGTTACTTCCCCTCTAGGTCGGAGAGCTCTTCTAGTCTTCGCTTTGCATTTGTTTGGTCATCTTTGACCAACTCATATTAGATTGCGACCTGAAGTTAGGGTACCTCTAGTTCATTGGGGATGACTGCTTTCGAGCCATACACCAAAGAGAAGGGCGAACAGCCCGTTGGAGTTTTATAGACGGTACGGTACGCCCACAGCGCCTCGTACATCTTATCTTCCCAGTCCTTCTTGCTAGAACTGACAGTTTTTACCAGAGGGGTGCAGAGGGTTTTATTGAATGCTTCAGCCAAACCGTTTGCCTGCGGGTTGTA